>JANAVB010014581.1:0-46500 GCA_029216955.1 Iris pallida | reverse complement strand
TATAGCAGACAAGAGTTTTGACCTTGGCAATTTGATGGTTTTCTCGGACAAGTATTTGCATGATTTTTCAAATGAGAAGTTCCTTTTGAACTAGCCCCATTAAATGATTTTTTGCAATGCCTACAAATGGCATTAATAGTACCATCTGCTAAGCGTTGTTCTTCAAAATCTTGCCACACTAAAGACCTCCTTTTTCTTTTTCTTTGTTCTTCTGTTGCTTGACTTCCATTCTCTCCAACACCACTAGGCCTTAAGTTTTCATCAGGAATATTAGTGCCATCGAGTGTTAGAGATAAAAGAAGGCCAGATGCACGAGCAGCACTAGCATTACTACCAACAATACTAGATGATGGTTCTGACATCTTTATCAATCTACAAATTTTAAAAAAAATGAAACCAACATGAGCTTCATTGTATACAAGTAAAACCAAAAAAATGTTGAACCCACTATACAAAAGTCTATTTATGACGGAAAAAACAGAACAACAAAGAAAAGAAAAATCTAAAAAGAGCTAATTATCCTATAATTCTTCGTATTGTATTAAGGTTTCAGGTTGTCAAAAAGACCTTACCAATTATTTGGCAATTACTTAATGAGAAAAGTGGATTTAAATCACTACAAGAAATTACGCAAAAAATGCAAAAAAATTTTTGGAAAGACACTTGTTATATTTTTTTGAGACAATTGTTATTGTTAAAACTTAAAAGCCCTATCTTTATGGAAAATTATTCACCATAAGCATAAAATTATGCTACAAATATGAATCTAATCAAATATTGTTCCAAATAATTTGTCATAACCATCAAACTATTCTAAAAATATAAATCTAATGCTATTTTTTTCCAGGAAAAAAAAACTTACTTTTGCTCTTCTTCCCTTTTTTGCTCGTTTTTGAACCCAATCTGGCAAAAAAAATTTACACAATTTGAGAAATCAAAGAGAAGAACTCTCCAAAACCTTAGTAAAAGTTAGGATTACTTAAAGAAAAAAAAGAATTTAATAACCATACCTTCTTCAATCGAAAGAAGATTTTTGATTAAATTGGTGGAAACCTAAGGAGGAACAAGGAAAGAAGATGAAAAGAATTCGGCTAGTACTCCAACAAGAAATGGAGATTGCTAGAATAGAAAAAGAGAAGTAGTAAATGTCTGAAAGAGTGGATTACCTAAACTTTCAACTATGGAGTCTGAAGACTCTGAAGTCTGAACTCTGACCAGAGATGGAGACATGAAATGAAATGATCTAAGCCCTTTATAACTTAATAGTTAATAGGACATAAGAATGTCCCAGACTCCCAGCCTTCCAGCTGTACTGTTACCTAGGCCCACCGTCCAATAGAGTTGGACCAACCAACGTTTCATTTTCTCTCTAAATATTAAGTAATATGTATTACTAAATATTTAATAGATTGGTGCTTAGGAAAGTGTAACTGTGAAAGAAGCTTGGCTGCTCTTAACATAATTACATTCATGCCTTAAAAAAATGAAAAGTGTAGAGCTGAGCAAGTGGCCTTTCATCTTCTTTATAGTATTTAATATATGTATTTATTACTATTGTGATTGTACCAGCTGGGAGCCTGGGAACTGGGAAGAGAGTATTGGAAGTGGAAAAAATGGCCCATTCATCTTCCTTATAATAATTAATATGTATGTAGTTATTGCTAGGCTGCTTGCTAGTGTGAATATGCAAGTCTTGTCTGGGAACATAAAATTGGAAGGGAAAAAAATGACCGGCCATATATATATATATATATATATATATATATATATATATATATATATATATATATATATATTCGGATATCCGAATTTGATATCCGAAATTTATAATTTAAAATCGGATCGAATATTAACGGATTCGAATATCATAATATCCGAATTCGTATCCGAAAAAAGATAATATCCGAAAATTACTCGGATATCCGAATCCGATATTGAAATTTTCGAATAATATCCGAAAATTCGGATACGAAATCGAATCGGATTCGAATTTTCGACTATCCATTGACAGGCCTAACTCCATCCGCTAGCGGATCCGTTCCGCCACCGGATGTACCGGCGGATGCAGCAGCAGATGCAGCAGGGGCCCCAGCAGTTACTGCAGGGTGGGCCTCGGAGTACCCCGGGATTCAGTTTCATCCTGTTACCGGGGAGTACGTGCACGGACCCGCGGATCCTCCGATGCCACCAGAGAGGCTGGTGGGCGAGTTCCGACGAGAGCTATGGCCCGCTGGTGAATCGTAAGTAAATTTAAGTTAATTTATTAAATTTGTTTCATTTATTCAAGTTAATAATCCAGTCGTTGCTTCTTTATAGGTTTTTCCCGTGGGATGCTGCCCGGATTCTAGGGCGCATTATCCGGGATAACTACCATGGCCCCTACCTCAATTTTTCTGAGGTGCCTCAGGACATGAAGTACGTCTGGCTCGACGAGATGAGGGTATAAATCCGTCGGTGAATTATTAATTATTCTTTAAATCATTAAATTTTTATTACGTGATATTTGAATTTGTATGTCAGAGGACGTTCTGGTGGCCCCCCCATCGCGAGGAGGCGATCCGCAGGACCTACAAAGCCGCCGCCGGAAAGAAGATACGGGATGCGGTGTACGACCTTCGTACGGCGCATACGAGAAAGGACTGGATCCGGGCGGAGTACTATGAGCAGATGTTGGAGAAGATGGATACTCCGCAGTTCAAGCTGAAATCGGAGAAAGCTAAGGCTAATCGACAGGTCGCGGGTCTGCATACGGGGGGATCAAGGCCCCACGCATCGACGCGTGCAGATTTGGTGAGATAGCGCAAATTCAAATTCATTCTATTATTTAATTTCGTACTGTTAATATACGAAGTTAATTAAATTCTACGTATGCAGGCCCAAGGGCGATGAAGCAGGGAAAAGAGGCGGAGACGGTCACCGCTCACGATGTATTCGTGCATACACACAAGAGGCGAAAGGACGGGAGCTTCGTCGACGCGAGGGCCGAGGAGACTGATGTAAGTACTTACATTTATGAGATTTATGTTAGAAATATAATTATTGTTAAGTTAATTAGATAAACTTAGGATTCAGACTATAACTTAGGGAAACATAGGATTTAGATTATAACTTAGGAAAACTTATAGTATAAACACATTCATTGGATAGGCTGCGTATCGTGAGGCACTTAGCTTGAGATCGAGCCCCCTTTCGAGAATGTCGGCGAAACGACGTCCACCCAGACGCACTCTTCTATGACCGCTCGCTACGACGACGTGTTCGTAGAATCCGTCGGCGGCGTTAGGAAAGGGCGCGTCTACGGCTTAGGTTCCATGGCGCCCTCGTTGCAGCCGTCCCCGAGATATCCACCGCCTCCGCCTCCCCCAGCGCCCCCGGTTGACGATGTGAGGGCGCAGCTTGCGACTCTGACCTCCGCGGTGTCAGATTTGCGGGCGATAGTGTTGGGGCGCTATCCGTCTGCTCCCGGTCCGTCTGCTCCCGGTCCGTCTACTGCTGCTGCCGGTGCTTCGGATCGACCTGGTCCTTCTTCCCCCGGACGGCTTTCGTTTAACCGCTCTGCGGACGCCCGTATCGTATCGGATAACACCATCTTGACGCTCCTTGACATGATGTCGCCAGAGCAGCTACGCGCGCTTCCAGACCATGTCTTGTCCCAAGTGCCGGCACACACGGTGGAGGAGTACATACGCAAAGCGGATGCGGCGGCACGAGCACGAGACGATCCGACGGACGGGGTTTGATTTTGTTTATGTTGTTGGTTTTGTAGACATTTGGATACATTGTATGTTCGGATATTTTTTTATGTTTGGATAATTTAATGTTGGATATTGGATATATTGTGTGGTAATATTTTGTTGGATATTGGATACGTTGGATATTGGTGTCGGATATGGATATTTTGCATATGGATATATGGTATTGGATATTGGATACGTGGATATTCGTATTGGATATGGATATATGGTGTTGTATATGGATATTTGCATGTTTGATATTGTGTTGGATGTTGTATAAACAGGAAAGAGTCTGTTTGCAGTATTTTTTTTCAAAAATTAGCAGTTAGCGACGGACTGGCGACCACTCAGCGACGGGTAGTCCGTCGCTAACTGGAGAAACTGAGGTTAGCGACGGAGTGGCGACGTAAAATCCGTCGCTACCTGGAGCATTTCAATAAAGCGACGGATTGGCGACGGACGATCCGTCGACCTGATGCTGTTTGATGTCCAGAAATTAGCTTTCGCGACGGATTGGCGACTAACTTACGGCGGACTGGCGACCACTCAGCGACGGATAGTCCGTCGCTAACTGGAGAAACTGCGGTTAGCGACGGAGTAGCGACGTAAAATCCGTCGCTACCTGGAGCATTTCAAAAACGACGGATTGGCGACGGACGATCCGTCGAACTGATGCTGTTTGATGTCCATAAATTTTAGCTTTCGCGACGGATTGGCAACTAACTTACGACGGACTGGCGACAAAGTCCCGACGGACTATCCGTCGCTAACTGTAGGAATTTAATGTATCGACGGATTGGCGACGTAATATCCGTCGCTACCTGGAGAATTTTACATTGAGCGACGGTTTAGCGACGGAATGTCCGTCGACCTGGTTCTGTTTGATGTCCATAAATTTTGCAGTTAGCGACGGATGTTTTGTCGCTAATACGACGCTAATCCGTCGTACACATCGGCGGATTAGCGACGGCATAACGACGACTGCCGTATGGGAAAATCTCTGATACGCTTTTACCGACAAATTTACGACAGATTAGCGACGGATATTGGGTATCAGAAAATCACTGATACGGTTTTGTCGACTCTTTAGCGATGGAGTTTTCCGTCGCTAACCCTATATCCTGATACATGTTTTGACGAAAGCTAGTCGGTAATCTGTCGCTATATATATTTAAATGCGCCGACGGTATTCCGTCGCTAAGTCGTCGCTGAGCGACGGAGTAGCGACGGATATGTTTTAGCGATGAGGTTATTCCCGACGGCTGTTTTACCAAAATATCCGTCGGTAATCCGTCGGTATTTATTTTTGGCGACGGACTACCGACGGATAAGGCCGTCGGTAAATCCATGTATTTTGGTAGTGACTATACTCTCTCGTTCCTCCATAGAATCTGAATTCTATGCACTTGAAACTGCAACAGATGAAGCAGAATGGCTTCGGGAGCTCATGTATGATCTTCCAGTGGTTGGGGCTCAGATACCGGCGATACCGATATACTGTGACAACCAGGCGACTGCGGCGGTGGCATCAAATGACCTCTTCAACAGGAAGAAGAGGACTGTGCGGTTGAAGCACAGGGCAGTACACGATCTTATCAAAAAAGGTGTAATTGCAGTGGTTGATATTCGGAGTCAGGAGAACCTGGCAGATCCGTTCACAAAGGGCCTCAAGTGCCAGTTGGTCGATGACATAGCTTGTAAAATGGGCTTGAAGGCATTCTGATAGTGTGTCTTTGTAATCCTACCATAAAGTTTTATGCTATTAGTTCAAAGAGAAATCTACTAGGCATCTAACTTTTGGTTCAAAGGAGGATCACTGACTGGAAAACTATCAGGTAACAGTGGGTACTTGTTCTCTGGAACATGGAAGGGATACGGACCCATAATCACTGTTGTCTACTATGTATTTTTCTGCGGAAAAAATAGATCCTGTGGAAGGTTGGCTTAAACGCCTTAATGAGTTCTCAGGCAGAGTGAATGCCTGGTGTGCTTTACAGGAAGCACGGTAGAGCAGCACTACAAGGAGTGAAACTCCATGCTACAGTGGGGTGACTCCACCATGAGGTTCCCAGGTTGGGGTAATGCCTCGGCTTTGCAAGCCAAGTCACAGCGGCGTAGCACCGCAAATAGGCAGGTAGCCTAATGCTGTATAACGTAATTAAAAGAGTTGTAGACAGCACTACAAAGGGGAGGATGGCCCCATGTTACAGTGGCACGACACCACGATGAGGTACCCAGGTAGGGGTAAAGCCTCGACATTGCAAGCCATGTCGTTGCGGCGTAACACCGCAAGGAAGCCTTAGGCTTCATGCTGGGTAGTTTGGCACTACAAAGAGGCTTGTGACCTCATGCTACAGTAGTATGACACTACAATGAGGTTCCCAGGTAGGGGTAATGCCTCGGCTTCAGACCATGTCATAGCGGCGTAGCACCGCAAGGAAGCGCAAGGCTTCATGCCATATCTCTTAATAAAGAACTCACTATAGTGTATGGAAGGAGATATCAGGCCGTCTCTTGAGGGTAAACTTGTAGACGCCCAAAATTATATACTGAAACCAGGCTGGCACAGGGCCTTTAATGTGCAGCCAGAAGCACAAGTAACTACACTTTGTGAGTGGGAAGAATTATAATTGTGGTACAGAATTCAAGGCGTAGTCCATTCTTGTATCACATTGTTATTTAACCCATGCGGGAAGATTCAAGTCGTCAGCGACATCTATCCTAATGCAAAATGGACAGTTACTGTGGGGAACGCTCAACCCTGGACATTATATGTTGTGATATGTGGAGGATTGTTGGTGCTTTCTTTACATGGAGAGAGCTTGCTCTCAACATGCCTTGTAAATTTTAGTCCCACATCGGAAATGCACCATGAGTTATCTCAAATATATACTTGGGTGTGTTGTTGAGAGATGCACATGGGGTGGTGACCCTAAGGAGGGAATCATGTGGGTGATTTTACAAGGAGGTAAGAATAAGGCTCCAAGGATTAAGCATTAATGCTTTTGTCATTCTCTTGGAATTCCATTGGAGCTAAGCCCCAAAGGGGCTTAGCGACTCGGACTCGGACTCGGGCTCATGGGCTCATGAGGCGTAATGTGGCGTTTTGTTGGCGCACTTTGCACTTAGCACGTCAGCAGTCATGCGGTCTTTATGCGGCTCATATGCGGTCTTATGTGGCACATGCGGCTCATGCGGTACATGCGGCTCATGCGGTCCATGCGGTCCATGCGGTCCATGCGGTCCATGCGGCTCATGCGGTCCATGCGGCTCATGCGGCTCATGCGGTCCATACGGCCAGACTGCTGCTGCTGCCGCATGGAGGGATCTGCTGACTGTGCAGATTCAAATCAGTAATGGAAAGGCTGAATCAATACGATTAAATCAGATCCTATCTTTGTGGGATTTGAATAATTCAGATCCTATCTTTGTGGGATTTGAATTAATTTCGTGGGATTTGAATTAAATCTCGTTGCTATCTTTTGGGATTTGATTCAATCTTTCCATAACTGAAGAGGCAGCTAGGGTTTCCACCCTCTTTCTATAAATACTCTCTTCTGGCCTCCTTTGTGACTACTACGAAATTACAAGTCAGAAAAGGAGAAAGAGAGAGAGAGTTGCTACCGCCATTGCAAGTCCATCCGAGGAGTCAGAACAGAGGTGACTTCGAGCGTTCCACAAGTTCTTCAAACTTGCTGGTTCCTGGAAGCAGATCGTGTGGGGGGGGAATCTTGCTTTGAGCAACGGTGTTTTGACACCCCAGCAACTGTTCTTCATCTAATCTTCCTCCAAATTATTGTAACTCGTTCTGTCCCAATTGTAATACGTTTGCAAGAAAGAACGAGAGATCTTCTCTTCTCTATTTCCCTCATTCAGATTGTAATTTGGCTATTTGTTTTATTGTACCATCGAAGATCTTGAGTTTGATCACTGCAAAGTTTTTGTGTGACATCTCAGATCTCGATTGCATCAGTTTTTCCATCTTTGATCAAGCCCCGGGACTAACAGTTATGACATAATGGGAGAAAACACGAGTCCAATACTGCCACGTTGTGAGTCCAATCCACGTACATCTAGTTAGATCCATCACTCGTATGTTTTGCTCTAAATGATGCTGCTACCGAAACCGAGTACTCGCAGGAAAGGTGAAAAAAAACAACCGATACCAAAAATGAGTTTTTTGAGCCTTGTTTGTAACAGAGTCAAGTGGAAAGTGTAGAATCGTGTCCTGTCGGAGAATGTATCGAACACTCTATCCGGAATGTACATAAAAGCTTTCCTTATAGCAGTTAGATTATGATCGCGGAGATAGGGAAGAGGAACTTGGAAGATTTGCATTTGGATTAAAGTCACACTACTTCATCATGTAAACGGTAAAGATTTGAAAATGTTGTCCGAAAAGTGTTGGAAGTATTAGACAGAATTTCTAATGCATGCAATCAGAAGAAGTAAAATTAAGAACAGAAATTAAGAGTAGGATTCGAGGCACGTTACAAACGCTGTCCTTAGAATAGAATTTCGCCCCCACAATTGTACAGCGGGTTCCAGGCGATCTATCTCCGAGATACAACGAATCCTTCGATCCACAGCACCGTGCACCCGGTAGTGAATCCCTCGATCGATCACAGCCTTGCCCAGAAAAAGAGTTGGACGGAGGAGAGGAGAGAAGTTCTGGTTGCGATGTTTCTCTTCTGCACGAACAGAGTTCCGAACGGGAGAGAGAGAGAGAAAATATTTTTCGTATCTGATCTAACAGATCACCTGATTTGATTTAAAATCAAATCTCTCTGTACGTGGCCAGAATTATCTCCGCGATCCACAAATCCCGTAACGGAATTACGTGATAACAGTTCCACGGAAGACCAGGCAACCGAAATAAAAAGAATAAATCAAATAAAAATAAACTGAGATAGAAAATTACCTTTATACCCTTGGTCCGGTCCGCGGCGCGCAAGCGTGCTAAGTGCTAAGTGCACGACAAATAAATGCGTCAAAAACACGCATTTAAATCGCGCACCCGCTCGCGGGTTGGATGAGATATAGCCCATCCCCTACACAACCCACTAACCCACTAAGGAGGGAAAAGCCTTATATGGAAAGGAGAACTTTTCCTCCTTTCCCATGTGGGACTAAAAGAATGGAGTGCCTTTTTGAATCACAAATAGGTTGCTTCCCAAGCAACAACACATCAAAAACCAACAATCCCCCACATGATTCAAAAAGGGACAAAAAATGATATAGATCGATAGAACGATAGGAAAGAGAATAAGATATGGACAGTTACACTGTGTATCAGAGGAAGGTGTCTTCCGGACTTGAACCTCCCCTTAGTGTTGTACATTTCATCTATACAGACCCAAAGTGACGTAAGTCTTGAACTTAGGATCTTATTTGTACATACTCAACGTACACACAAACACATTGCAGGCATTTGATCGTATCAACAGTTGTGCACTTTCCGGCCATGTGCTTATCTCGGTTTCTTGAGAGCTCTAGAGAACAGCCCGAGTTCCCATAGAAAGCGGCCCCACTTTTACTCCCAAATAGGTGAATCTTTTTGGGTATTCTGCAATTTATATACCCTGCTTTACCAGCCACAGATTCATTAAGATTTTACAATCAACCTCATTTTTATTGCAGATCAACACTATATAGTAGAGGAATGGTTCATTACAATTACATCTATATAGTGCTTTCCAGTCACACATCAATTTTGTTGTTACCCATTGAACCTTTTCTTGGTGCTACCAATCGAAGGTTGGGTTGCCTTTGAGTTGACTCAATCTAAGGGCTTCAACCCCATTCCTCTTGCCGTCTCCAACACTAGTCTCCTCGAGAGACCTTTAGTTAGAGGATCCGCTAGATTGTTCTTTGATCTGACGAAGTCAAATTGCAATTACTCCACTGGACCGCAATTGCTTCACCCGATTGTATCTCAGACGTATATGTCTGGATTTTCCATTATAGCTTGTCCTTTGAGCCTTTGCTATAGCAGCCTAGCTGTCACAGTGTACAGGGATAGCAGGAACTGGTTTGCTCCACAGAGAAATATCTGTTACCAGATTCCTGAGCCAGTCTGCTTCCTCACTGGTGAGGTCAAGAGCTATGAACTCTGCCTCCATAATCGATCTAGATATACAGGTCTGCCTGGTTGAGTTCCAAGCGACAGCAGCTCCTCCCAATGTGAATACATATCCACTTGTGGCTTTGGTCTCATCTGTATCTGAGATCCAGTTTGCATCAGTGTACCCTTCCAATACAGATGGGTATCCTCCATAGAATAATCCATGGGATAAAGTACCCTTCATGTATCTCATTACCCTTTCTAAGGCAATCCAGTGTGAACTATTCGGATTGCTTGTGTACCGACTAAGTTTTCCTACTGCGTAGGAAATATCAGGTCTGGTACGGTTAGAAATATAGTTCAAACACCCTATTTGCTGAGAATACTTCAGCTGAGCCACACTGTCTCCTTTGTTCTTTTTCAACCTGATACTTGCATCATATGGAGTGCTTACAGCTTTAGAATCAAAATAGTTAAATCTTTTCAGGACCTTTTCTATATAATGAGATTGGGAGATACCAATTCCCTCAGAAGTGCTACTTAATTTAAGTCCTAAAATCACATCAGCAGGTCCTAAATCTTTCATATCAAAATTTTGAGACATAAAACTTTTGATATCATAAACAATATCCATGTCAGTGCCAAAAATAAGAATATCATCAACGTATAAACACAATATTACGCATGAGCTGCCAACAATTTTGCTATATACACATTTATCAGAATCATTAATAGCAAAACCATAAGATAGAATTACCTTATCAAATTTATCATGCCATTGCTTTGGCGTTTGCTTCAGCCCATAAAGAGATTTAATCAATTTACATACCTTGTGTCCTTGTCCTGGAACAACAAACCCTTCAGGTTGTTCCATGTAAATCTCTTCCTGTAAATCTCCATTCAAAAATGCAGTTTTTTACATCCATTTGATGAATAAACAGTTTATGAACAGATGCAATAGCAATTAACGTTCTAATTGTGGCAATCCTAGTAACTGGAGAGTATGTGTCAAAGAAGTCTACTCCTTCCCTTTGTTTGAACCCTTTAGCAACTAACCTTGCTTTGAACTTCTCAATAGACCCATCATGTCTTAGCTTCTTCCTGAAGATCCATTTGCAACCAATTGGTTTACAACCTACAGGAAGGTTAACCAAATCCCAAGTTCTATTTGACATAATAGAATCAATTTCACTATTAATGGCTTCTTTCCAAAATAGTGAATCTACAGAAGACATAGCCCCTTGATAAGATATAGGGTCCTCTTCTACAAGGTAAGTAAAAAAACCCTTCTCCTAGGTTCGGTTCTCTCCTGGTCCTTTTGCTCCTCCTAGGTTCTACTAGGGCTTCTTCTTGAGAACTAGAAGTTGCAATAGGAACTTGTGCAGACATAGAAGATCTAGGAGTTCTATTTTTCAAAGGAAAGACATTTTCAAAGAAGGTAGCATCTCTAGATTCCATAACAGTGTTTGCATCAATACCATTAACCTCACTCTTAATAACAAGAAATCTATAAGCAATACTGTTTTGAGCATAACCCAAAAATACACAGTCTACGGTCTTGGGTCCCAATTTCCTTTTCTTAGTAGGAGGGACAGAGACTTTTGCAAGACACCCCCACACTTTGAAATATTTCAAAGATGGTTTCCTGCCCTTCCATAACTCATAAGGGGTTTTATTAGTCTTTTTAAAAGGAACTTTATTAAGAATGTGGCATGCAGAAAGTAAGGCTTCCTCCCACAAATTATCAGCTAAACCAGAGCTACCTAGCATAACATTAATCATATCAACAAAAGTTCTATTTTTTCTTTCTGCTACCCCATTCTGCTGAGGAGAATACGGGGCAGTCACTTCATGTATTATTCCATGTAATTCACAAAAGGAGTCAAAATCAGCAGAGGTGTATTCACCCCCACGATCAGACCCAAGAATTTTTATTTTCTTTTCAAGCTGATTTTCAACTTCAGTTTTAAAAGAAACAAACTTACTAAGAGCCTCATCTTTTGTTCTAAGCAAGTAAACATAGCAGTATTTAGAATAATCATCTATAAAAGTTATGAAGTAACGCTTACCACTACGAGTGAGGACACCGTTTAATTCACATATGTCGCTGTGAATAAGCTCCAAAAGCTGAGAATTCCTTTCAACTGAATGAAAGGATTTTCTAGGCTGTTTGGCTTGAGTACAAATCTCACATTTATCATTCCTGCTCATATAAATCTTGGGAATTAATTGCAAAACAGACATTCTTTTAACAGAATTAAAATTCACATGTCCCAAGCGACCATGCCAAACATTATAGCTATCAATATTGGAAGATAATGCATTTGCAGCAGAAACATTATTATAAGCAATGTTATTTAAACTAGAAGTAAAAGAGTTACAAGAAATATCAACAGAAAGTTTAAATAGACCCCCACAAACATAGCCTTTCCCAATAAAATTCCCGTTTAGGGAGATTACAACTCGATCAGACTCAAAAACTAGTTTGTAGCCATGTTTATTTAACAAATATCTAGAAATCAGATTTTTATTCACGTCCGGTACGTGCTGCACATTATGCAAAGGGAGAATCTTGTCCGAAGACAACTTGAGATTCACTCTTCCCTTTCCAAGCACTCTGGCAGCACTCGAGTTTCCCATAGCTACTGATTCGCCTTCCTCAACCTGTCGGTAGGAGGAAAATGAATCAATATTAGGACATACGTGGACATTTGCCCCTGTATCAACCCACCAATCAGTAGGCTGATACGAGGTTTCAAAACCAGAACATACAGCTACAAACCTCAGATCATCGGTACCGATAGATTCGGTCCCGGCTATGACTACGTGAGCGTGAGGAACAACAGGAGCGTCAGCAGCAGGAGTTCGACGATCAGGATTCTGGAATCCCTGACCCTTCTTCTTGTGGCGACATTGCCTAGCAAAGTGGCCAGGCTTACCACAGTTATAGCATTCCCGCTTTGGCCTGTTGTCTTTCCCAATAACAGGTTTTGGTTTCAGGAATTGTTTCTTTGCAGGGTTTCTGTTCTGGGGGTTGTTCCTCTGTTGAAAAGGTTGGCCCTTAGGCTTTCCCTTGGACTCAACAATATGCAACTTTGCCTCGAATTCAGTACTCAGGGGTTCCTTGTCCCTAGTTCTACTCTCTTCTTCAATGCGGAGAGAGACAAACAGTTCATCTAAGGACATGGGTTCCTTATTGTGTTTCAGCTTTAAGCCAAAGGATTTCCAGGATGGAGGCAATTTATTTATAAAAGAAGCAATCAGAAATTTATCAGCTAGTGGCATGTCTTTCTGAGACATCTCATGAATAATGGTTTGCAGGGTGTTAGTCTGTTCAACAACAGACTTCTCATCAACCATCTTAAACTCTAAGAACCTGTCTACAATGTAAACCTCAGAACCTGCTCCTTCATTGGAGTATTTCTTATCGAGGGCTTCCCAAAGCTCTCTGGAAGTGGTAGTTGTGCAGTAGATGTCATACAGCGTGTCAGATAGACAACTTAGAATTTTCCTATGACAAATAAAGTTTGTCTCATTGTATGATTCTAATTCAAAGGTTCTAGCAGGTTCGTGTAAATCAGGCAGTATTTTAGGCTCTTTGAGAGCTTTAGACAATTTCAGGCAGGTTAACCAGTAGGTCATCCTGCGCTGCCACCGCTTGAAATTCTGACCGTCAAACTTCTCCGGTTTGGAGGAGTTGTGAATATTGGTCGAGAATTCCTCTGTTGTGGGATTCATAGTGCATGCGTAGGAATAAAACAAACAGGAGAAATTATATTCTAAGATTGTTGGAAGTATTAGACAGAATTCCTAACGCATGCAATCAGAAGAAATAAAATTAAGAACAGGAATTAAGAGTAGGATTCGAGGCACGTTATAAACGCTGTCCTTAGAATAGAATTTCGCCCCCACAATCGTGCAGCGGGTTCCAGGCGATCTATCCCCGAGATACAACGAATCCTTCGATCCACAGCACCGTGCACCCGGTAGTGAATTCCTCGATCGATCACAGCCTTGCCCAGAAAAAGAGTTGGACGGAGGAGAGGAGAGAAGTTCTGGTTGCGATGTTTCTCTTCTGCACGAACAGAGTTCCGAACGGAAGAGAGAGAGAGAGAGAGAAAATATTTTTCGTATCTGATCCAACATATCACCTGATTTGATTTAAAATCAAATCTCTCTGTACGTGGCCAGAATTATCTCCGCGATCCACAAATCCCGTAACGGAATTACGTGGTAACAGTTCTACGGAAGACCAGGCAACCGAAACAAAAAGAATAAATCAAATAAAAATAAACTGAGATAGAAAATTACCTTTATACCCTTGGTCCGGTCCGCGGCGCGCAAGCGTGCTAAGTGCTAAGTGCACGACAAATAAACGCGTCAAAAATACGCATTTAAATCGCGCACCCGCTCGCGGGTTGGATGAGATATAGTCCATCCCCAACACAACCCACTAACCCACTAAGGAGGGAAAAGCCTTATATGGAAAGGAGAACTTTTCCTCCTTTCCCATGTGGGACTAAAAGAATGGAGTGCCTTTTTGAATCACAAATAGGTTGCTTCCCAAGCAACAACACATCAAAAAACCAACAAAAAGTGCCGGATGTCACGCACAGGATTTTTTGTCCCACCGAGACAGATATGCATAACCCTCTTGTGAGGGGGGTTTGCCTGAAAGTTTTCGGATTCCTCCAGAATATGTGGAGCCTTATTGAAGACTCATGATTTTTTTAGATGTTCTAGAATCTTCCTTGTAAATATCTAGGGTCTAGAATAAATTATTGGAATATGTTGTTTCCAGAAGTTTCATGTAAGTCCTTTGAGGCCCTATAAATAAGTGAGAGGCTCATTTGTTCTTCACCACCCACCGTCTCTAGTATAGTGAAGTTTTTAATATTCCAATCTCTCTATCTTTTGCTCCACATATTTCTCATTCTCGCCTCAGCGATCTAGCTAAGCGTTCGGGAAAGGGTTGCACGGGTCTTCGAGGAGGAAGTTTGTACGCCGCACGGAGCGAGGTGTAGGCAAAAACAATAAGTCCGTGACATGGAGGTGTTAAAACTCTTTATACATAATGTATGCTTTACAACTTTGCATATGAATTATTGCGTCTACTCTGCATGTGGGTTTTTTACGTACAAGGCTTCCTATACCAGGTGGTAGTACTAAGCAGATCTATGTAGCAACATCCTACCAAGCAAGGAAATAAATGACATTAGCTTCAAGGTTGAAAAGGATAGAAAATATTTCACTGCATTGTTCAAATCTTGTTGTAGTCATTTTAAATGTCGAGCGTCACATTTAAAGCCCAAATCCTCCGGTCTCAATTTGATTTAGTGTTTCAGGTTTTCATTGGCTCTAAGAGTAGTCTCACACCTAGGTTGGCTAAACAGGAAATTATTTACTCAAGATGAAAGGCTTCTAATATTTGTATCAGAACTTAGCATTCTTAGCACATGTATTGGACACTACAAGCACACTCCAAATACACTAGGACACACAATAATCAGAGCCGTCTCCATATCATATAAACATATACACATCGTTTTATTAGTATCAATGAGAAAAGTAGATTGCATGTGTAACACTTGAAATGAAAGATGAATCACATCAATTAACACATGGAATTTTTTTTTATTATGTTAGCATTGAAGTTAAGACACTCTGAAAGCCATAAACTTAATGTAGATTGTTATCTGGTCCCCGTGGCATATGCACCCACAACCACAATATAAGCATGGATTTGAATTTCCGTAAAACAAAAACAAAAAAATACTATATGATCCAATCTGTAGAATCAACAGAAGGTCTATAAGTATGGAACTGCATAAGGCCATTAGTTATCAACGGATTATATGTTGTGTATTTGAGCTACTGGTCTAATCGACCCATTAAATTTCAGCGAGCGACCTGGAGAAGCAACTTATACTGTGGTCTTACTTTGTGAAACATGCTAGAAATCAGAACTATTGCATTGTTAGTTGGATGAAAATACAGAACATCTGTAATCCAAGATACTGCAAGTCAGGTCTATCAATTTGTTGAAGTTAGTGAATAAGTTCTTCGAAATCTTGCATATCCTCATACCTGTACAAGAAAATAAGTCACCTTTTCATAATTTATTTCTGTGGTGCACTTCTTTTGCATTCTATATTTTATTTTCATCCGTCAACCCTCAGATGAACTGATTCTATTCAGTGTGTGTCAGGTGGAATTATTCTTGCACCAGAAGGGATCAATGGTAGCATCTGTGGCACCCGAGAATCAGTGGTGAAGCTGATGAGCGCCTTAAAGGGCTTAGGTTGTTGGAATCACCTGTTAGTCTGGAGGAAGAGGCTCTCCATCATGGACACACTAGTCATTCACCCCTTGGAGCAGGGGAAGGTGCCCCTTTCCGATGGGATCATGTCCGTCTCAAGGTTAAGAAAGAGGTACTTCCATTTCAGTATTTTCCCCAGTTTAGGTTTTTTGCTCGTTGAATATATGATTCTTTAGTTTTTGTTTTTGTTTGGTGACTTGTTATTTATTGTTTCTGTTCAAGCAGATTGTGTCGTTTGGAGATCCAGCTGTGATGCCTACTGAAAGGGTTGGGAAGTATTGATTAGTGATCCAGAGACTGAGTTGTTCGATGCTTAAGCTTTCTTCGTGTGTATTATTTACTTCTCTTGCTAGAGTAACTAGTTCTACATGAAACCTAGATGGTTATTTTTTTCTGATAATTGTTATATCTGCAATGTAAGGGTTTTAGAACGCGTACTTGTGCTGTCACTCTCTAGTTTACAATGTTGGCAAAGCAGTATTACTTGGCATATTAAGTAATTTTCTGTGTGCATCTGTCTCTCAAGGGATTACCCGATTGATAGAAGTTCGAATTTCTGGAGAGTATTTCTGTGTGCAAAAGGTAAATTCATTAATATAACCAATTATAGGCCATATTTTCCATCTCTCCAATTTTTTAAGGTACAAAAAGGAAGTTCCATAATTTCCATTATCTCCATATTGTGCTTCTTGTCACTTTACCCATCAAAAACTAAATATTGTTTGTTACATGTCCTTTCAAATAGAAATAACTTGTGCGTGGCACCATTTTTGAATTGTCTTCTATTCCTCTCTTGCTATGTATCCTACCCTCCATAGATAAGGAAACTCAAAGGAAACCATCTATTTCATCCTTTTATGTCTTATGATTTATTTTTCCTCTAGAATAATTACACCTATTCTTCTTTTCATCTTAAACTTAGCCCATCTATTAATCCCTCTATTTATTCGGATTGGTTTTCCTCTTGAATAAGTGTACATATTCTTCTTATTTTCATCTGAAACTTAGTCCCACACAGGTGCCAACTATATCACAGTGACTGACTGCACTGGACAAAAATAGTCTCAAGTCTCCAGTTGAATCACATATTTGCAACGTTGATTTAATGCTTAACTGCAACTGGGGTGAGAACTGAGAAGTCTCTCCATAAGTGCTTTTAGCAAAGAAGATTCAGTTACCACAAAAAGCTGAAGACTGTATAGTAAATCATTTTAACCAAGATATGGAATTGAAGTGTGATGTAACTCCAAGCAAATTTTCCTGCAAGTTTCTGCCCCAAGTGCCAAATGTATATGCGCCAAATTTTATGAATTGTAGTTCTATTAATCTCCTGTGCAATACTAGTAGTGGAAAGATGAAGCTAAGGAGTTTCCCATAAATGCAAGAGAGATCCAACTCCATATGATTATCGATCCCTTGTGCCTAACAAAGGGTCACACGATTAACTAGGCTTCGACTATTCTTCTGTCCACAAGCAGTAAAAGCTGTTGCCATAATTCCAAGGATATTTTCCAAGTTGCAGATATATTGTTCCTTTATCGATGTCCCAGAAGATTGTATTTCGAACAGACATTTCCCTCATCGACATTGCCCAGAAGGACTTACCTTCAATTATTCTCCAGAACACTGTTGAACAATAAGCCTGTCTTATATCTTGAACTCTCATCCGCAAACTTTCCCATTCACTTCTGATATTGAACTCCATCGAGTAGACTCCCGTTCCTTCCCAGAGAATCTGATACAATTTTCCTCCTCTGTGGTTGATTTTGGAATTTGTAAGGACTTCACCGATAGAAGGATATAGCAGCTGAATCTGACTACGCTTATTTGAATCAAGTCAGGCCCTAGAGGTCTATTGATATCTGCCTGTCAAACAACCAAGTCACCATCTAAAGTAACAGACTAATAGTTCTGTGTATCAAGATGTTAGCCTTCACTGTCATTACTCGTTTTAAATATCAAAAACTGTGAATAACTTCACAATGAACTAACTCTCGTGTCACCAAATATTTGAATTATGAGTGCAGATTGTAGTCCCCCCAACCTTGTGATGTGTTGGTTCAATGGTTCCCCTTGTAAATGAAATTATGCACATCTTGTACTGCCTTCCAGATTCATCCCTCCTGTTAAGACTAACTTGCTTATTCTTTCACCCCTTGTTTGACCTTCTTCCAATTAGCAATCACTATTTAGGGAGGGATTGCCAGATTTAGTCTCCTCATTTTCCCTGTACAACTCCGCGGAATCCCTTTATGATGCTCCACTGATTGCATTATCTGAGTGGAATGTTTATGTAATCTCCATAGTTTCCTATGAGTATTGGGATCGGCAGTATCGGCAATATTGGTGGTTTTGGATCGGAGTATCGGATTTTTTGGTATCGGATATTAATAAATTATTAACATTTTAGAAAATATATTTTGTACATTTAGGCATAATTTAAGTATTTCTAGTGTTGTTTCTTAGTAGCTATGAAATTGAATGAATAGTAGTCACCCTTGTCGATTGGTTTATATGCGATAGATACATTTTCTTCTTTTACAACCTTACTATGCTTTTAAACCCTTGTTGATTGGTCTTTTTTGTCCCTTTTTTTTGTTGCCGAATTGACTGAAAAAGTGACTCCCCAACAGCCCGCGATGGATCTCCTAAAACATATTCTACTAAATTTTACATAGTTAAAGTCCCCCTATAACCAACCTGGATGAAGATCTATTAGACTATTACAAATCAAATGTACATAATACATATACCATTCCAAAGCCAAGATACTCCCATAAATAATGTTACTCTTCGATCCCAAAAAATGTTAGTGAATAGTATAGATATTATATGTACGTGCAAATATTGTTGAGTTTGCCTTGCCATTAAATTATATCCCATATTTTCACCATTTAACCCAGATTATCCCATTTTAGCATTGATTCTGAACACATGCATATGGGTTGATGAGTAGAAGGAAGTAAGTTTTTCATGCGTTTTAATATGTTCCTGTCCTTTGTGTGCACAGATGGTAGTTGATGTGCGCAACATATGAGACTCGCATTGGTAAGTTCAAAGGAGCAGTTGATCCGTCTACTGCAGCATTTTCGCGAGTTTCCATCACGGGTGGATGATCGATTTCGATTGGCTATGTCAAGCAACGAGCAATCAGGGTCAGATACGTATCCGAGTAGTGACACGCATGATCAAGCTCGGCCTGGAGAAGAACTTAGAGAACTACCTCGTATAGCAATGTACTAAGGCCATTGGCCTCCTAATGGAACTCAAAAGAATGATTTCAAAGAGGTTAAACAGCCTCGTGGCTCTACTGGTCAGCAAGTGGAGATATAGCGTATCTTGACTGGATGAGTTCGATCCCACGGGAAAGCAGATTATTCCTACCAATTGTGGTGTGAGTAAATAAAAATATATATAGACAAGGTTAGATATTAGTGGCTTCTATTTTGTTTTGCAGTAACTTTTACTTGCTAAACTATTAACATTATACTGAACTTGTTTGATATTTCTACAAGTATATGAGGAAATCATTTGTAATTTCCCATCTTGAGTTAATTATTAACAATATATCTTTTGCAACATTTTGTAAATGTCTGGAAGCAATTTGAGCTGCCAATATGTGTTAGCTGAGTATTGTGAGACTTGGAAGCTTTTGACTTAAACTTGAGATGTAGATTGGAGAGAGTGATTCATCTCAAAACACTATGTAGAAATCAGTTCCCTTAAAAGTGTTTGTAGAAATGGCCAAGGGGTTGGTCTTGTATGGTCTTTGTGATGCCAGGGGGCAGTTGAGTCCCTTCACTCATTTGTAATTTTCCAATATATATATATATATATATATATATATATATATATATATATATATATATATATATATGACGGCTGCTCCTTGCGATCGGGCGACCGAACCCAATTCTGCTCGGCAGCACCACTGGCGGCAACGGCGGGACCCCCCCAGGCGGGGGGGGGGGGGGGGGGGGGTCGGGCGGCACCGGCGTGACCCCCCCAGGCGGGGGGGGGGGGGGGTCGGGTGGCAGCGGGGCCGGGTCCTGCGACCCCCGGCCGGGCGGCAGCGGCGGATCCTCCAGCGGGGGAGGGTCGAGGGGCGGCGGCGGGAACCCTTCATGCGGGGAGGGGTCGGACGGAGGCGGTGGTGGCACTTTCGGAGGACAGTCTTCCGTTTTCGAGTTCGGGTCCGGAGGGGACAACTCTGGGGATGCCGGCTGGCAGACTGTGACGAGACGACGGACTGGAGGACGGAGAGGAGCACAGTCCCAAGGCTCGGGAAGGGCGGGTACAGGAAATCAGGGGAATCGATCCCTGATTGGCGCTATGGATCCCGACGCGGGGGGGAGGGGGGGGGGAGGCACGGTGCGATCAGTTCCGAGTTGGAGGCCTAAGGCGACGGCGGCCGAGAAGGCTAAGGGTATTGCTCCCGATACCGGCAAGACAGGCCAGGGCCCTGTTAACCCCCCGATCAGTCCGCTCACTGCGGAACAGAGGCCTCGTTCATGGAAAGAGGTCTGCACGCCAGTGACTGAGAAAAGCCCGATGTCGATGGAGTTTGTCCCACCGATGTCGGTTGGAGGAGGACTTCGGACGTATTTCCCAGCTGAAGAAATAGCGGTTGTTTCCGAATTCTGGAAGAACACTCTGGTGTTATATGTGTTAGAAAACAAGCCGTTCTATTGCCAAATTCGGGAATATGCGGAGAGGTTCTGGAGACCCAAAGGGAGCATGGAATTCTTCTTTCGGGAGAACGGGTTCTATTATGTCAAATTTGGTTTAGCGGAGGATGTGGCCAGGATCCTGCAGGGGGGGCCGTGGTCGTTTGACGGGAGACTCATTATATTGAAGGAGTGGACGCCGGAGTTGAGGTGTGAGAAGGAGGTGCTGAACGCTATCCCCATCTGGGTCCGATTTCCTGAGTTCCCAGTAAAGTATTGGAGTATCCCGCTTCTCATGCGACTTGCCAGTCTTGTGGGGAAGCCGATCAAAGCAGACGAGGCCACTACTTTTCGTACCAGACTGATGTATGCCAGGGTCTTCGTGGAGATCAAGGTGGGCTCTGTGCTTCCGAGTATGCTTGAGTATCAGGTTCCGTCTGGGGAGGTTCTGACACAGGCAATGGAGTATGACTGGGTTCCCCCTATGTGTTCTCACTGTAAGTGCTTTGGACATCCTACCAGCGCGTGCAAATAGAAGGGGAAGGAGACTGCCAGGCCACAGACGACTCAGACGGAGGTACCTAGGAAGGAGGCGACCTCTAGTCACCTACCGGGGGAGACGGAGCCAGTCAGACATCGGAAGGAGGACACAAGGATGGAGGTTGATAGGAGGTTGGAGTCAGGATCACCGCAGGGAGAGGAGAGCACGCAGGGTGCACTGGTCTCGTTCATACCACAGAGGACCATCGTGACCAGGGGTATGAGCACGGCTGGTGGTAGTCAGATGGTGACGGAGGCCTCCCCGGCGATCATGGTGTACAGCAGCAGAAAAAGGCATGCTCCGGCCACACGGGAGGACATCCCTCAGGCGAGGGATATAGATGACCAGACTGAAGACAATCCTGACTGGGCCCTTACACTCAGCAGGATACAGGCCCACCTTGCTCCTTCTTCTATGGTAGATGCTATCATTGACCAGGCGGATGAGACACTTCCCTCGAGTGTCGATCCAGACGAGTGCCAGAGGGACCCATCCTCTCTTTATTAGATGTCGGTCCTAGCATGGAACATTGGGGGGAGGGGTGTTCCATAGGACGATGGAGGGAGATTGGAGGGGTTCTGAGACGAGAGGCATGTGACATTGCCATCCTACTGGAGACGAAGATTAGAGGGTCCGCTATGCTCTCGCGTAGGACTCCGGCAACCTGGGATCACATTCACAACTTAGATCTTTGTGGTATGGCAAGGATCTGGGTTAGGTGGAACAAAGAAAGTTGGGAAGGGGTGCAGATCCACAAATCAGAACAACTCATCGGTGTTACTTTTGTGAACAAAGGTGGGTTCCGTTTCATCCTGGGGGCTGTCTATGGGCACAATGACAGGAGATTGCGGGAGGCTTTATGGGAGGACATTGTGCATCTGGGTCTCATGGCGGACAATTTGTCTCTACCTCTGCTCATTATGGGGGACTTCAATGCTATGCTGCTTCGCCACGAGAAGGTGGGAGGTCGTCCTGTTCCGGATTCGATCTTATATGACTTCCAGAGGTGTCTGCTACTGTCAGGGATGCGGGGGCTGGAGCAAGCTGGACATATCTGGACCTGGCACAACAAGGCTACTCAGAACCGGATTACTTGCCAGTTGGATCGAGCCTTGGGCAATAGTGAGTGGTTCAGGTGCTTCCCGAACTCGGTGGCGGAAGGTCTGGCGGCGGATACTAGCGACCATTCTCCTATCCGGGTTGGCTTCAGTGAGAGACCTACTCTGAGGGCGAGGCCATTCCGGTATAACAATAGCTGGTATCTGTCGGCTGGATATGAGGAGGTGGTTACGAGAGAGATGCAGCACTTCCGGGAAGGCACGACTCAGTTTCGCATGGTGCACAAACTAAAGCAGCTCAAGCAGGCTATCAGGGGATGGGTGAAGACGATTCCGCGGACTTCTCTGGCAGATAAGGAAGCCGAGCTTCGGGACACCCAGGTGGCCCTCCAAGCTGACATTCTGAACGGGGAGCTGGCGTCCAAGGAGAAGCTCCTGATTGAGGAGGTTAGCACCATGCGCCAGCAGGAGGAGATTAGCGCGGCACAGAGGGCTAAATGTACCTGGCTTAAAGATGGAGACCGTTGCACCAGATTCTTCTACGATGTGATCCGCGCCCGTCAGCACCGGAACAGCATTCCAAGGCTACTGAATACTGAGGGACGGCTTGTTGGGGACCCGGTGGAGATTCAGGAGGAGGCCGTCAGATTCTACACGGCTCTCTATCAGCAGACAGACTACTCCAGCACGTTCCCTGCACTTGTCACGAAGAGACTGGTGTCTCGACATGGGAACAGTTTGCTTCTGGCACCTGTGAGGATGGAGGAGGTGGAGGATATTGTTATGAAGGCCAATCCCAACAAAGCTCCCGGGCCTGATGGCTTCTCTTCTGGGTTCTTTAAGCGACACTGGGGTGTGCTTAAGACCCATGTCCTGGCGGCGGTTCAGGAGTTCTTTGTGGAGGGCAGGCTTCTGAAGGAGATGAACCACACTTTTCTGACGCTGGTTCCTAAAAAGGAGGGAGCGACTTCTCTTGCGGACTTCCGGCCCATAGCTTGCTGTAATTTTTTTACAAGATTATCACTCATCTTATGTGCAGGCGTATGGAGGAGATTATACAGGGATTGGTGTCCCAGAATCAAGCTGCGTTCATCAAGGGCCGGTCGATAGCGGAGCACAGCCTGCTAACTCATGAGATGGTAAGGGAGTTCAGCAAACCTGGGAGGATGAAGGCTTGTGTGAAACTTGACCTCCGAAAAGCTTATGATACGGTCAACAGGGACTTCTTGTGTCACTTGATGCTTGCCATAGGATTCGACGAGAGGTGGGTTGCGAGGGCGAGGGAGTGCATTTGCTCCCCTAATTTCTCAGTCCTCATCCAGGGCACGTCGCATGGCTACTTCAGTAGCAACATGGGGTTGAGGCAGGGTGACCCCCTCTCCCCGTATTTATTTACCTTGGTGATGGAGTACTTTACCTGCATGATAGATACGGCTGTGCATAGCAAGAGGATCGTTCCCCTTTTCCGATTGGTGAGTCCGGTTGTATCCCACTTGATCTATGCTGACGACTTATTGGTGCTTCTTCAGCCTTCCATGCGTGGAATGAGAGCGCTCTCTGACATTATGGAGGAGTTCGGGCGGCTTTTTGGGCTCCAGTTAAACATGGAGAAAAGCAGAGTCTACTTTAGCTCCCGGTGTACACAGCAGGAGGAGAGAGCCTTCGCCTTAGGTGTGGACAGAGGCGAGCTTCCAGTGAAATACCTGGGGGTTCCACTGACGGTCAACTATGCCAGAGAGCAGGATTGTCACAGCTTGGTGGACTTTGCTCAGAGGAGGGTGGAAGGCTGGCAAGCTGCGGGTTTATCTTTTGGCGGCAGGATCGAGTTGGTGCGTTTGGTTATTGCAGGCATCACGATGTTCTGGTTCCAGTCTATCCAGGTTTCCACGGCTACTATTCGTAAAGTGGAGGCCATCTGTGCTGATTTCATCTGGAGGGGAGGGATGCACGCGATATCCTGGGACCAGTTATGTCGGCCTCGGGAGGAAGGAGGTGTAGGGTTGAGGCCTCTCCGTTCGGTCAGGAAGGCAGCTTGTGTGAAGATGGCCTGGAGATTCATCAAGGGGGGTCGCTTTGGGCAGAATGGATGGCGAACAGATACCTGAGGAGGACCAACTTCTGGGCTTGCAGGATAGACAACAATTTCTCGGTCACGTTTAAGGCCATTCTTAGGTGTCGATCGGTGCTTCAGACCGCTATTTGCAGGCAGATGAAGGATGGGACGTCTATCGACCTCTGGCTGGACCCTTGGTTAGGTTCCAGATCCTTGCTCGATCTTTTGGGGGGGCAGCTGGACAGAGAAGCAGGCAGGGGGCTCACTTGTAGTCGGATTATTAGAGATGGAGTTTAGAGGCCAGAGAGTTATACTTATACCGCTCAGCTAGCTGAGGAGATTCGCCTTATTACTATCGACGCTAGCCAGGCAGAGGATACATGGTGCTGGGCTAGCCCAGGTACGGGGGACATGTCAAGGCTATTCTGCTTTCGGAGTTGCTACGATTTGGTTCGGACCCACCATGATCTGGCGGAGGAGGTGGACTTCATTTAGGGCAAGGGCGTTGCACGAAAAATGCAACTATGTGCATATCGTCTTCTCCGGGGTAGACTGATGACGAGAGACAGACTCCTCCGGTTTGGGATGCAGATCCCGGATGCAAAATGTGTGCTATGTAATGAGGACGATGAATCTATGTGGCATCTTTTCTTTGTTTGCCCGATGACCTGGCACATTCGGACTGAGCAGTGTGCACAGCTGAGAGGAGGAGTTGGGGCGGATCGAGACATCCGGAGCATTCTCAGCTGGATCCGAGATCACAGAGGCCGGGATCCGGGATGGGCTAGAAGAGCCAGAGTTCGTCTTGCTGCGTCTGTTTGGCACATCTGGAAGGAACGGAACAGACGTATCTTTGAGGGCTTGACTACCCTTCATATTGGAATTCTACATAATATAGAATTCGATGTATCTGTAATGGTCCCATAATATTAGTATTTGGGGCATGGAGAGTTGTGATGTTGTACTTTAATACCTTTTCCGCTATATACGAGGAATAAATTCACCCTTATTCCAATATATATATATATATATATATATATATATATATATATATATATATATATATATATATATATATATATATATATATATATATATATATATGTCACCCCCATTTCCTGTATTTCGTATTTGTACTCGTAATTTGATTTTGGCACGTATTTTATTTTCTCGACTTGCGGATTTTGGTTTCTCGTAAATGGGTTTGGACCATGGCTTGGTTTTATTTTGTGGAGTTGGTTTGATTTGGTTTGGTTCATCATGAGTGGAACACCTTAGCCTATTCTCCACCTCCATTCCATCACAATCACCCTCATTAAAACCTACCAACCTTTTCTCTCTCCTCCATAAACTCCATTAATTTCTTTCTACTTCTTCTTCTTCCTTCCTCTACACAACTCCCCAACCTATAGGCAAGTGCGCCTTGCCATCAAATAAGCACCACTTTTATTCGTCCATTAACTAGATTAGGCCATGGAGAACAACTTTAGAACTTGACATTTTATGATTTGGAGCTTTCATTTTTCTAGATCTAGGTTTTGACTATTTTCGGATTTACATGGTTTTGATCTATTTTGTTTGGATTTTTGTAGGTTTTGATGCTTCCATGTGGAAGAGAATTCAATTTTACTCAAGTTAGACCTTTGAAAATCTAGATTTGGTTTTGATTTTACCAAGATATGAAGTTTTGAACCTTATAGTTCTTGGAGTCTTCTTCTCGGCCTGGAGAAGAAGACAGCAGCCTGCGCTCTTTAGCGCAGGGCTGGATTGCGCATCCCCCTCGGCCAGCGCTCTTTAGCGCAGCGCCGACCGCGCAGCTTGCCCCTTGGCGAACTGCGCTCAACCCGAGTGCGTATGGATTCACGCGCAGTCTGCTCATGTGCAGTCTGCTCATGCGCAGTCTGCTCATGCGCAGTCTGCTCATGCGCAATCTATCCCTGCGCTCTCCACTCATGCGCAATCTGACCCTGTGCCATCCATTCCTGCGCAACCTGATCCAGCGCAATCCATCTGCTGCGCCATCCACCCCTGCGCAGCTCACCCCTGCGCAGCTCACCCCTGCGCAGCTCACCCTGCGCACTTGGTACCCTGCGCAGCTCACCCCTGCGCAGCTCACCCTGCGCACTTGGCACCCTGCGCAGTACATACCCTGCACAACCTGCTTGTCTATGATGAATTTGTTATTTCTTGATTTTGGCTCTTCTATAGTCCTTTTTTTATATTAGTATTTTATTAGGTATTTTACGCCCATTTTATATCCTTACGCCTTTTGACATGAACTTGATTTTGCTTAATACGTTTGGATGACTATTGTACACGGCATGGTATGACAAGGAACTAGCACAACACGACAGTGACCCGTAGTGGTGCACTCCTGACATGACCAACCTGACTTGATAGTGGCCCGTGGCGGCGCACTCTTGACATGTACTTGACTTGACCTGTACTTGACCTGACTTGACTTGTAACTTGACTCGTATAATCAACTTGACACCGTGGGTGTTCCTGCTTGCTTGCTTGTACAATCCACTTGTCTTGTCTTGCATCATGTCTAGGACGTGACTTCCTGGGTACCACGGCCAGGGACTCGCGCTAAATTTGGATTAGGCTAATGATTAGATCAAACTAGAACGTAGAGAATTCCCAGTCACAGGCAATCTCGTTATCTGGGCGCTTTAATGGACTTGTAGCTTGCCGACGAGTAGAGCACATTTCCAGCACACTGTCATGTGTTGCACCCTCTAAGTCACCTAAGGGTACATTTGTCTCCCGGACAATGTACCCACCTATAACTCTCAACCCGCGGAAGGATAACTGGATAGTCTGCAGGGCTTGGGACTGGAATTCTCACTTGCATCTTGTTAGTAATTAGGATTGTGATAACCCTAGTTAGTTAAAGTAGTAAGCCGTAGTATTTGTTTGGCCGATTGCGAATGGATGGTGTCCAGCCTTGTCTAAGTCTTGTCTAGCTCCAGTACCTGCTATCTCCTAAGCATGTTTGTTTTACTTATCTTAACGATAAATGAGTAGAGACAGTGAGCTATTCAGGCGAAGGGTTACAACCCCGGTCCTTGTATGGTTTAAGGATTGTAACCTGGCTCCCGGAATGGTTCCACGTCCCTAGTCATTTCTCGCCCTGTGTACTTTACTACTTGTACTTTCCTTTTATTCTTTATGTTCTGATATGCTGGCTTTTGTTCTTATTTGTGGCCTCCTTTGTGGCACTTGCTCTTTCTGGGGTTTGACCCAGCTGGTTTTGTGTGGCCAGATTTCGGAGCAGCTCCCGAGGATCTACCAAGCTTCCAGCCCAATGGTGACAACTAGACGGAACCCGGGCCAAGAGTGGGTTTTCCTTTTGTTTTACCCACTTATATGTAAATTATTCTTTTGAGGCGTTTAGCCGACGAGCACCTGTTAGCTCGATACACATTTACTTACTGTCTGCCTACGGGCTGTAAACATGATTAACAAATCCTAGGGTTGATCATGTATGACTGAACTCTTGCTAGTCCCATCATTTTGTACGACTAGCTTCATGATCATCCAATATGTAATATTTGGGACGCCTTATATATATATATATTTGATGCTCTAATATCTTGTAACTCTGTTAATTGCTTGAGATTGAGACAATAGGCTTGACCTTAAGAGACTGCTGGCTTGTAGTAAACCCTCATATCTAGACAGCCGTGACCGTATAGTTGAAATGTATTCTATTTCAATATACGTAGCTGGCTATGTCTGCCCCCGCTCTCCAGTATTCTGGTTCTGGGACGTGACAATATATATATATATATATATATATATATATATATATATATATATATATATATATATATATATATATATATGGAAGCAGATCAAAAGCCCCCCCTTAGAAAGCCCCCCAAAAAACCTCCTCACTCTAATCCGTAATTTAATGTTAATATTAATGTTAATATTAATATTAATGTTAATATTAACATTAAATAGTAAAATTAACATTAAACTAACATTAAAATTAATATTAACATTAACATAAACATTAACATTAATATTAACATTAACATTAATATATAAAAAAATTTAAAAAAATTAATATTAACATTAACATTAATATTAATATTAACATTAACATTAATATTAACATTAATATTACGAATTAGAGTGAGGGAGGTTTTTGGGGGGCTTTCTAAGGAGGACTTTTGATCCGCTCCATATATATATATATATATATATATATATATATATATATATATATATATATATATATATTTTGAAGAAGGTATTTATATATATTAGTAAATGCACGTGTTTTGTTCGTTTAATAATGTATAGTAAAAATATTATTCAATTATAGTCAAATATCTTAACGAGTAGAGGGAGGAATTTAATTTTTCAAGTGATGTATGTTCATGTGGATTCCTGCCAGTGTGATGCATCAAGGAGCCTGAAGCGCCGCGAGAGGATGCAGTGATGTGAGCGTCTTTGAGAGTTGTGCAAGTAGGAACAATGAGTTGTACAAGTCTCAAGCATATAGACATTTGAATTATCTCTCTGATGTTGGCTAGAGGTGGTTTAAAAATCTATAAAAAAAAAGTATTTGTTAGATGGGATAAGAAAATCAGTACTTTTAATATGATAAAGATGTTTCAAACGGCTTAAAAATGTATGTATATAGCTACGTAGTTAAAAAAAATATCATAATTATATTTTAACATATGTATCCAAAGTCCTAAAATGTATAACAAATTTTAATTAAAATTATATTAATATTATCTAAGTAAACATGTATCCAAAGTCCTAAACATACACATATAACAAATCATAATTAAAATATATTCAAATAATATTTAAACTATTTTAGTATAATTTAATTTTTTAACAAATTTTTTATCAATATCATTTTTTTTTTCTTCGGGTACCCATCATATTGTCTAAAAATAATTTTTTTTTATAAAAAGTAATTGTGTAACTACCAGTATTCTAAAAATCGACCTAGGTACTTGGTGTCCGTCCGATGTCTGCCTAGACATCCACTAGGGTCCTCCCAATCCCGACTATGTATGTTTTTGGATTTTATTGACTTTTTTTTTTTTTCAATTTTCAGTAAGTATATATATATATATATATATATATATATATATATATATATATATATATATATAAAATTTTGTTGAACCGCGATCGCCTAGGCACCCATCCAGACGGGCTAGGCACTAGGTACCCGGTGTCCGCTCAACTAGTGCCTAGTAGGGGTGAGCGTCGGTATAATCGGTCTGTATTTGATCGAACTTCTTGGTACTTTTTTAAATCGGTATTTAAAAAATCAATACCAATATCGTACCATTTAGAATAGTTTTTTTTCGGTTTCGGTTAAATCGGTTTTTGTTCGGTATCGATATTTTACCAATTAAGATCAATCAACACACTTAATATTGTAGAACCTCTTAACCTATAATATGTTTTTTTACTTTTTTGAAAGCATTAAATTTTAAAGCCAAACTTCTACCAACCAAACAATCAATCAAAATTATTAGAGCAATATGTAACAAATTGCGAACACCTACAAATGAGCTTAAAAGATTAAATACAGTCACTAAGTTTAATCTTTTGTATAAGTTTAAGTAACCAAAGTTCACTTCAAATTTCTATAAGAACACAAAAAACATAAAGCTCAAAAGATCAAAAAACTCAATTCTTAACATTCTTAACATAACTTCAAATTCACTAAAATCCATTCTAAGTTCTAAGAAACTGACAAAAACAAAGATAAAAATAAAAATGAGTATATATATATATATATATATATATATATATATATATATATATATATATATATATATAGTTCGGTTCGTTATTTTCGGTATGGTATTACACTCAAACCGCTACTACTACCATTATGTCATATTTTAGTCGGTTCCGCAATTCGGTATCGGTACCTAATTTCGGTTCAATTTTTTGGAATATTTTTAATCGATATTCGGTCAATTTTTCGGTATCGATCGGTATTTGCTCACCCCTAGTGCCTAATGCCTTTTACAACCTTGGTAGCTACTAGTTTTTAATTAAGAGTGCATTCTTTGTTAAGTTTCACTTTATTCATTTTTTTTTCTTTTCTTATTGTTGTTTTTGATACTTGTTCTAAATGCAAATAAAACCGGTGATAATAATAAAAAAATAATAAATTAAGGTGGTTAGATGCAAATTGCGCTATTTCTCTCCCCGCCCTCGGGACCTTCGCTTCCTTAACAGTACGCCAAAAATTTCCCCAAAATGCTACCAAAACCCGAACCCACCAGCGCACCTCCTTCCCAGCCTAACGGGTCCCCGGCCATGTACCCGAACCCGATCCGCGGCTCCCACCACCGCCGCACCCGATCCGAGCTCCCCTTCCGGATCCCCGACTCCTTTGCGGATCCGACGTCCGCTTCGCCCCATTTCGACGACGCCGCCGCCGCCGCCGGCGGCGGAGGAGAGGCATCCGAGGACGACGAGCTCTTCAGCACGTACATAGACGTGGAGAAGATCAGCGGATCCGGATCCGAGGGCCTCGACCACCGGATGGCCGAGAGCTCGCGGGGGGAGGACGGGAGGAGTGCGGAGAACAATGCCGCTTTCGCGGCGGCGGCGAAGCACCGGCACAGCAGCTCCGTGGACGGGTCGTCGACGCCGACGGCTTCGGCGGCCGGGGAGGTGATGGAGGCGAAGAAGGCCATGACGAAGGAGCAGCTCGCGGAGCTTGCCGCCATCGACCCCAAGAGGGCAAAAAGGTCATTTTTTTTCTTCCTTTGCGACTTAAGATTCTCCATGTGCATTGAACTATCTATCAATTGTGACAATTTGCAAATTGGAGAATTTGCCCCCATCCTAACCCTAACCCTAACTCTAATGTCAGAAAAGGTCGCGTTTAAGTGCATGGGCAGGCGAATGGAGGGTAGTTGAGTGAAATAATTTAGAAGTCCATGCTAACAGGAAATGTTCATTCGGCGAAATGCTGAGTGCACATTTGTCTAGGGACGAGTCTCACTAGTAGACGCCCGATGTTCATTTGTCGAAGTGCCGTTTGGGCTCATTTGCGAGGGGAAAAAAACACTTGCGGGAAACCGTAGTGTTCATTCGGCGAGGGACCGCATCATTAACCGGAAGCTGTGTGCCCTTCTAAAAGGGACCAAGTCATCCTATGATTTGTGAGGAGAGTTTGCGCATTAGCCTTGATCAATCGTATGATTTGGATTTTTTTAGGAAATGAGTGTTGAATGGAGAGGTGAGGAAGCTCAAGGCATATCACAAACACTTATTAACGAAATCAATGGATATAGCTACGACAAGCTTCGACTAGCTGGTAGATTATCCTTATTTCGTTTCAGATTTGTAACTTGATTTGCTCTCTTTTTGTTTCAGGAGTTTTCTCCTTGTAATGGGTCTTTGTTATGTTAGTTACCATTAATGGAACGTAGGGGAATTCTTTCCCAGCTTTTAGTATCAAAATTGTTGACATTGAAATTGGACATGCATTTAATAAAAAGTTAAATATATTAGATGGAATTTCGGGAAAAAAGTAAAGGATATTTTTATAAAAAGCACACGACAAGCTGAAATAGTATTTGAAAACAATCTCCTGTTTGTTTTAGCACATGAAAACTACAAAGTTTTCAAAAAAGAAGGTAGAAGTAGATTTACCAAACAGTTTTTTTTGTGCACAAAAAGGAAAAAAACAGTTTTCATGAGCTGTACCAAAACCAATTTGACTCAATTTCTTAGCAAAACTATTGAATGCTCAGCGTGTTGGGTTTACTATATAATTTTATTAAAGTCAGGACGGGTAGCGGGTTTCTGAGGGCCATCATTGTTAACATAGTGCTTTCATGGTAAAGCAAAGAGTCAATTAGATAATTTCTAAATAACTAAATTGCAAAACATAATGCTATCATGTCAATGCTGATTTATCCATGAACATTAGCTTGATGCAACTACATGATTGCTACTTCTATTCTTCCTGCGACCTGGAAAACATGTCTATGAGGCAAAAGTAATGAGAACCACATTCACAAACTAAGCCAAATATACTAGGAAGTAGGAACTATGCTTTGCTAGGAAGTTTGATGTAGCAGATAATATCACATAGTAGCATTGGGTGTCATGTCTTAGTGGATACCAGATAGTGAATGCTAATACATGGTGATATGACCTTAGAGTGGTGTATACCTATAATTTGTATATGATGACATATGTTATAAGCAGAACATTTTGAAATTATAAAAAGTTACGATATATATTAGAAATGATGACCACAGATATGGATTATACATGTAGTAGTTACAGTAATGTTAAAACCTACTCAGTTTAGGGTTATGGCACGACTGGTTGTCCTGATTTCCTTTATTTTTGCATACGATACATCTTTCCTCGAACCACTACTCAATCCAATCTCCTTTGCGTTCTACTACATTGGGGTTGACTGCCAGTTCTACGATCCTCTGCCCGATAGTACGCTCTTCTAAGTTCGACTCTCTACCACGACTACCTGAATCTCCTGGTTCATCCCTTTTTAAATTAAGTCCATGATGCGACCAGGAGGATTCAGACCAACGACTGTTTCCTAGTCTCTTATGTAGTCAATTGTTGACCACGCAGATCAGTGCTTGTTGACAAATTCACATATATTTAATATATTATATTAACACCAGTCCAATCCCTCCAAGACCCAAATCCATTTGTCATAAAAAAACTTCCTATTCATTTGACATATATATTGTCTTTGTAGTTTAATTGTAGGAAGTTTATTAAAATTTTATATGGGCTAAGGTTGTTCTGTCAATGCAAGGTCTGAATGCTATACTTTCTGTTAGATATGATCTTTTATGACTTTCCATACTATTATTTTTTCTATTAGTTACACTTGGACAGAATTGTATGGCTTATGATTTTTAGCTACGGTATGTAGGACTCATTCCTACTAAAACTCATGTTGTTCTTCTGTGTCCCTCACTTGTGGTTTCTAGAAACTTTCTATGGATCATAATACACTCATAGGATTAAGCTTTCCAGATTTCAATTTTGTACTTATTTAGTTCCTAATATCCAAACATAAACTCAACCACATGTAAATATTCATGTTTAATTTATGTATAAATACAAGATACACGTATATAATCGTGTCCTCGTGTCAGACACAACATGTGTGTCCCTAAGTGGGTACAACCGTGTCAGTGGTCCACTAATAATGGTTTTCTAAGATTTCTCTTTATAGAACTGGTCTCTTAAATGGCTTTTCCTGTATTCAGTAGGACACACCAGGTCCCCTTCAGTTTCTTCCCTATATGATATAGGCTACATGGCAAGCTTCATCTTGTCTCTATATCAAGTACCTTCTACTTCCTCCCTACTATGCCAGGTTTGATCATTGTCCTCCATCGGGTACCCTTTGTCACTTTCCAGTGTGCCTGGTTAAATCTTGGCTTGATATCAATGCAAAGCCCCACCATGATCTGCCAACCATGTGCCTTTCCTAACCCTGATGGGTTCTCAGATCTCTATTAATTCCTCATACAAGCCAATAGATCATACTTTTCTTTTAGCACTTTGTTACTAGCATAGGTAATCTACATGTCAAGGAGAATATCAATAAACATATTTTCATGCGACATAAGCATAACTTCATTTGATGTATAGTGTCTGGTGCATGTCTAATATTTATTGTATGGGACTCCCATTATTTGGGAGCAATCTCAGCATTTATGAATTGTCTGTGATTATTTGATTGGGGTTTGTTCATTGCTACTTCTTACCTTTTAACCTTCCCTTATATATATATATATATATATATATATATATATATATATATATATATATATATATATATATATAAGGGAAAGTAGTCACGGAGCTCCCACAATCTCAGCATTTATGAAACAGAAGGGACCTAACGTAACCTCTCCTATTATGGGATAGGCAGCCCATGGGAAAGCTGGTGGGTTGTCCATCTTGAATTTAACACCGCAGTTGCCAGAACAGCTAGCGGATGAAGGCGAGGAAGCTAGGGAGGGAGCCAGTGAAGGAAAAGTTACTTGGGAATTAATTAAATAGAGCAAGGAAGAGTGGGTAAGCTGGATCAACTAATTAATTAAATAGAAAAAGAAAGAGTGAGTAGGTGCATGCTTCATGCAAAAAAAAGGGCCGCTCATACGAAAAAGGTGTTAGGGACTTGAGTAGTAAGGAGTTGGGGGTAGGCGCAATCCGTGTTTGGGACATGGTGGAGTACTGTGCACTGTGCAGAGAAGCCAGAAGGAAGGGAATGTGCACTGTGTGAGGGGAAATAGTACTACTGTTATTATTTATATAAATCTAAATTCCATAGACATTTGGATTGGATCATATCAAATTTTTTTTTAATGTACAAACAATAAAGTAATTGTCATTCTACTCATTTAAATTTTAAACTAATTATAATCATAGCTTTTGTGTTACGTGTCATTCATCTTTCGTTTAATATTCTTCTCATATTTTACCAAAATTTTCTCCTTGTAATGGGTCTTTGTTACGTTAGTTACCATTAATGGAACGTAGGGGAATTCTTTCCCAGCTTCTAGTATCACAATTGTTGACGGTAGAAATTGGACATGCATTTAATAAAAAGTTAAATATATTAGATGGAATTTTGGGAAAATAAGTAAAGAATATTTTTATAAAAAGCACACGATAAGCTGAAATAGTATTTGAAAACAATCTCCTGTTTGTTTTAGCACATGAAAACTACAAACTTTTCAAAAAAGAAGGTAGAAGTGGATTTACCAAACAGTTTTTTTTTTTGTGCACAAAAAGGAAAAACAGTTTTCATGAGCTGTACCAAAACCAAGTTGACTCAATTTCCTAGCAAAACTTTTGAATGCTCAGCGCGTTGGGTTTACTGTATAAGTTTATTAAAGTCAGGATGGTAATGGGTTTTCGAGGGCCATTGTTGTTAACATAGTGCTTTCATGGTAAAGCAAAGAGTCGATTAGATAGTTTCTAAATAATTAAATTGCAAAACATAATGCTATCATGTCAATGCTGATTTATCCATGAACATTAGCTCGATGCAACTACATGATTGCTACTTCTAATCTTTCTGCGACCTGGAAAACATGTCTATGAGGCAAAAATAATGAGAACCACGTTCACAAACTAAGCCAAATAATACTAGGAAGTAGGAACTATGCTTTGCTAGGAAGTTTGATGTAGCAGATAATATCACATAGTTGCATAGGGTGTCATGTCTTAGTGGATACCAGATAGTGAATGCTAATACATGGTGATATGACCATAGAGTGGTATATACCTATAATTTGTATATGATGACATATATTATAAGCAGAGATCACATTTTGAAAATATAAAAAGTTATGATATATATTATAGAAATGATGACCACCGATATGGATTATATATGTAGCTCCAGGAATGTCAAAACCTACTAAGTTTAGGGTTGCTAGCCTGTCAGCTCTGGTCTGATGATAACGAAAGGCATAAAGCAAGTACTGTGAATCCCTTACAGCACGAAATTGGACATCCTACCTTCTCCGCATCAAGACCGCTTCCACCCCCTTGAAAACACCGGCAATGCCGCATCTGAGACCGGAAAAGCAGCTATTTGTCCAATTCTATGATATATATTATAGAAATGATTACCACCGATATGGATTATATATGTAGTTCCAGGAATGTCGAAACCTACTCAGTTTAGGGTTATGACATGACTGATTGTCCTGATTTCCTTGATTTTGCATACAATACATCTTTCTCAAACCACTACTTAATCTGATCTCCAATTCTCCATTGCGTGCTAAATTGGGGTTGATTGCCAGTTCTATGGTCCTCTACCCGATAGTACGCTCTTCTAAGTCCGACTCTTTACCACCGCTACCTGAATCTCCTGGTTCATCCCTTTTAAATTAAGTGCATGATGCGGCCGGGAGGATTCAGACCAACGACTGTTTCCTAGTCTCTTATGTAGTCAATTGTTGACCACTCAGACCAGTCTTGTTGACAAATTCACATATATTTAATATATTATATTAGCACCAAGTCCAATCCCTCCAAGACCCAAATCCATTTGTCATCAAAAAACTTACTATTCATTAGACATATGTAGTCCTAACTGGGTAAGATTTGTATTTTAATAATAGGAAGTTTATTAAATTTTTATATGGGCTGAGGTTATTCTGTCAATGCAAGGTCTGAATGCTATACTTAGATATGATCTTTTATGACTTCCCATACGGCCATGCTCAGTGTTCTAAAATTTGCTATGCGGATTTTAGTGCGGATGACGGTCGCCTAGCGCCGAGGCGTCAAACATGTTTCTTTTTTAAAATTTGAAATCCATATTACAAATTTGATGTTTGAAATTCATAATTTAAAATCCAAACCTATTCTAAATTCATACTACAATTCATAATTTTTTTGAAATCCATATTACAAATTTAAATTTTCAATGTTCTACATCCAATCGTAAAATCCAAACAACATATCCACAATACAACTAAGTATATAGAAAAAAAATAACTTAAAACCCAAACAATCGTACAGAGCCACACACCGCACAGGGTCCGAACTAGCCCGAACAGCCGCACAAACCCGCCGACCAGGAGATTTTTTGTTCGGCCTAGGGCCGCCTAAGCCGATTTTTAGAACACTGTCCATAGACTCCATACTAATATTTTTCTATTAGTTACACTTGGACATAATTATATGGCTTATGTTTTTTAGCTATGGTATTAAGACACTTATTCCTACTAAAATTCATGTTGTTCTTCTATGTCCCTCACTTGTGGTTTCTAGAAATTTTCTATGGATCATAATACACTCATAGGATGGAAGTAAAGCTTTCCACATTGTCGATTTTGTACTTATTTAGTTCCCAATATCCAAACATAAACTCAACCACATGTAAAGTTCATGTTTAATTTATGTATATATACAAGATACACATATATAGTCGTGTCCTTGTGTCAGACACAACATGCGTGTCCCTAAGTGGGGGCAACCGTGTCAGTGGTCCACAAATAATGTTTTTCTAGGATTTCTCATTATAGAACTGGTCTCTTAAATGGCTTTTCCTGGTGGATGAACTTGCTGACTTGACAGTTTGCATGTTGCTGAACAAATTTCCTCCTAGTGTATTCAGTAGGATACACTCGGTCCCCTTCAGTTTCTTCCCAATATGGCAAGCTTCTTCTTCTCTCTATATCAAGTACCCTCTACTTCCTCCCTACCATGCCAGGTTTGTCATTGTCCTCCATCGGGTACCCTTTGTCACTTTCCAGTGTGCCTGGTTCAATCTGGGTTTGGTATCAATGTAAAACCCCCCTTGATCTGCCAACCATGTGCCTTTCCTAACCCTGATGGGTTCTCAGATCTCTATTAATTCCTCATACAAGCCGATAGATCATACTTTTCTTTTATCACTTTTTAACTAGCATAGGTAATCTACATGTCAAGGCGAACATCAATAAACATATTTTATGCGACATAAGCATAACATCATTTGATGTATAGTGTCTGGTGCATGTCTAATATTTATTGTATCGGATTCCCATTATTGGGGAGCAATCTCAGCATTTATGAATTGTCTGTGATTATTTGATTGGGGTTTGTTCATTGCTACTTCTTACCTTGTAGCCTTGCCTTATATATATATATATATATATATATATATATATATATATATATATATATATATATATAAGGGAAAATAGCATGGTTTAAAGTATCGGCCGATACCGATCCGATACGGCCAATACCGATACGGTTTGGCATGTCCCGATCCGATACCGACCGATACCCGATACTTACCGATACCAACATTGAGAGTCTCTTTTCCGGTCAATTCGGCCAAGAAAATTAAACGAAAAAGACAAATCATCAAGGGTTTAAAGCATAATAAGATTGTAAAAATATGTAAAAGAAGAAAATCAATCTATTATATGTAAACCAATCGCTAAGAGTGATTACAATGTTATTTAATTTCAAAAGTACTACGAAATAACACTGAAAATACTTAAATTTATGCCTAAATGTATAAAATATATGTTTTTAAATGTAATTTATTAATAATTATTTTTTTCGATACCAAAAAATCCGATACTCCGATCCGAAACTGCCGCTACTACCGATATCACCGATACCAATACTCGTAGGAATAGTCCGATACCAATTCCAATACCGATACTGTGAACCCTGGAAAGTAGTCACGGAGCTCCCACAGTTTCTTGGGGATTTTTCGTGAATTTAGAGCATTTTGGGAGGCCTTCCTTGCACCATATTGTGTGCCACCTCATTAATATGCATGTCACTAAGTTATTAAATTTTTTAATGACACATAGGCAACATTTATTAAAACTCAATCTTATCTAAATCTAACTTTTTAAATTTAAAGCGTATCTACTATCTAAATTCAAAACTTATACTTATTCATATGTACTCATATAGAACTTATTTTTAGTTAATCAATCTATTTTTGCGTGAAATTTAAATTTATCCAAATTTATAAGGTTGAATTTAAGTTCTAAGATTAAACTTAAATCTAAATATTTAAATTAGAGATCGTAATCTAAATTATATGACATTAATATAATAACTAATATAAGTAAATATAAATAAATTTTAAATAGCTATAATCCTATATTAGGTAATTGTGCGGAGCATTTGTGTGTGTGTGTGTGTGTGTGTGTGTGTGTGTGTATATATATATAACGATGCTTCAATATGATGAGAGGTTTCCTCCCGGAACAAAAGGATCAAAACCTTCCGCACCACGCGCCGAATACAGATTATACTTCTCTAGTTAGTCCATAAGGATAGGATACCCATATCCAAGAGCATATAAATCTGTTAATGAAATGCGCAGAGCCAAAGCAAGCTACTCCTAAGAGAGAAATGAATTCCAAAGATTTGGGCACATCCAAATGTGTTTTCCTGTGGTCATCACAAAAATATTTCTAGGTCCGAATACACCCAATGTTAGATGGCTGCCAATAAACACAAGCCATAAAACACAATTTCGACTTAGATTCCCATCGACTGACTTATACACCGTCAACTGGGAAAGAAGAGAGAGTTTCGCCAATGGATAAGCGGGGAAGAAGAAGAAGAAGAAGAAGAAGAAGAGAGAGAGAGAGAGAGAGAGAGAGAGAGCTTCGCCAATGGATAAGGAGTAAGATACTAAGACCACAACCACGATATGAGCATGTGATTGTTAGGGAGGAAAAGTGAGGTTATGAAATACCTGCAGGTGTGTTTTCCATGTTGAAGAAGTAAGGTTTCTATATATGCTCTTAGAATTTGAAACGATTGCTTAGGCTATTTTAAAAATTATAATCTTACATATAATGTGAAGCACAATTTGTTTGAGGACGATACATGTGAGACTTGCAACAATTTTTTGGAAGAAAATGTCGTTATCACTTGCAAAATACAGTTATTCAGTCAGTTATGTTTGCCTATCTCTATCTGTATACTTAGATGTGATTTCGTCTATTTTAAATTACAAAAAGAAAGGAATTAAGAGTTCCATAACACTTTTAGGACTTTAGTTTATAAAATATTTTCAATACTTAAATATATGATATATGTTGAACATGTATTAACAAATGACATATGTTGAACATGTATTAACAAATTATCTTTTGACTAAGGGTCAATTGTGGACTTTTGTGAATTAAGATCTAACTTTTGTCAGCATATTACAATGACCGATGCACCAAACAGATAATTAGCGACAACTAATATTGACCAGTATGGGCAGCACCCAGAACAAGTTATTCCAAATGAGAACTTACTTTTTATCTTAAATCTAAATTACTTTGGAGACTTATCATTGATCTCAAATATTTACCTTTAGCAATGATGCAAAATCTAACAGAATATAGTTATTGTTAATTTTTTTACTTTACACTTACTAATCATGGGAATAACAATTTTGCCAGAATTTTATTACTCCACAAAGAAAGTTAATTGATCAAGTTAACAAGGCAGTATATGCAAATTTAATATGCCTCAACCTTGACTTGTACTAAAAGGGACTTAGCAATGAATTACCATGATACATCTTCTAAAATATGATTTCAGTATGAAAACTGTTCTTATAGATCAAGATTATCAAGTTAAAAATACAGTTTGTGCAAGTTCAGTGGACCATTACAGATGTAAATTGAAAGATTGCGCTAGCCCAAAGAAGTTGAATCATTATGAAATATGCCGATGATGTTAAGCAGTTTAAGATAATAGAGAACTTATAAATTACCCTTGAGTGCGACACAGGAAGAAGTTAAAGCGAATCTAGAATTCCTTGGTGCCAGTGGATGATAATGCCAATATCTGGAACTTAATGCCTTGGAAAGAAGTTGCAATGGGAAGAAAGGTAGAAGACGGGTAGTAAGAACTAATAAGGTAAGTGTAACACCCACAACCCAAGTAGACTTACTCCATAATGTGGCTACAGATTTCCATAACCTTTTCAGGGCTATAAGGTCTCATGGCCGTTGCTAAGTAATAGAATCTGCAATTATGAAGTAAGAGATAGGGATGTAATAAATATAGATATCAAATATGCAGAACTCAAGTTTATAGCTACCATAATATCCAGGGAAACATATCCAATTTACTAACTAGGCATAATCATAATAGACTCAAATAGATTATAGTAGGATAGACATGTGCGAGTTATGGACTCAACTCTTCCAGTTGACGGCGCCTCCTACTACAAGGTATTAAGAAGCCACCTTTCTCTTAGATTATAGTAGGAAATATTAAATTCAAAATATGAAATCCCACAATATTTTAGCTGATGGACAAGAAGTTATTTTCGTATCGTTCCTTTTTAGTCTTCATTTGTAACAAATAAGATTATATGCAGCTGATAACAGATAAGGTTAGCATTTACCCATGCCAAGTAGTATATATATATATATATATATATATATATATATATATATACACTAGTTAAGGAGGCATTAAATTCTCTTGGAAATATAAGATTTCTTCACCACGGTTCACTAAGCACTCCTTTCAGAAAGTTTAAACTATTGAATTTGTTAATGGACAATTCTTTCTTGGTAACGTAAGTAATATATGTGGGATAAGGATAAGTATATATTTTGTTGTGTTACACGATTTACAAGTTGTTTTAATGCTTCCTTACCCTGTGCCCTAGGGCACTGCTAGCATTTGACTATATATATATATATATAGAGAGAGAGAGAGAGAGAGAGAGCTTGGCATAGGGAGGTGACATATAGCCACCCTCCATAGGGTGGCACCTCACCTCCCTCCTCTATATACACTTTGGTGCATGATGATAGCATAGGGAGGTGCCATGTAGCCACCCTCCACAGGGTGGCACCTCACCTCCCTCATCCTTATATATATATATATATATATATATATATATATATATATATATATATATATATATAACGGGAAACAAGCAAAACCAGATGTCCCCACATATATGCTTGTTTAAACCCTAGCTGAAGCGTGGACATGACATCAAATCAAAACCCGTCATCGTGCATCAAGAGACCTAAGAATGTCCACCTGCAACTCAGCTCTCCACTCAGACAACAATTTATAGACACCCATTTTTCATGTAGGTTTGAGTTGGTGTGAGATAGCAAGTTGTTGGAGAAACCAGAGTTTAAGCAGAAATAATAGTGGAGTTTTAACATCTTTAGCATTGGAGGATGCAATTGTGCCAGAGGTGGTAACAGATCTCTTGGATGTGTCTCTAGAGGATTTTCATGGATTGCCCCCTGATCGAGCAGTGAGTTGTCAATAAATCTATAATAGGGCTAACAATATGGTCAATATTTTATGATTTACTACAAGTAACTCGTAGACAGACAGATGAATATAGAATTCAGGGCTCAGAATCCATTTGTATTTATGATCCAAGGATACATAGATAAAACGATTAAAATCAATATATATTTTTCATTTGGTAGCCGTACTTGAACATCCAAGCAAGAAGAAAATATGATCATTCAGAAGCAGTACCTGAATGTGATGAAGACTGTGATCGTTTAGCAATCAGATATAGACAACAATTCGACTTTCCATGGCCGACCTGATTCTCATATTCGACTCCATACCCGGCTCGAAACCTTAACCCTGAAGGTAATTGATCTAATCCTTATGAGACATCCTTTGAAACTAAAAAAGATTCTATAAAACCAAGAGACATCTTTTGGAATTCAGAATGTCATTTGAATACCAGGAGACGTGCATTAACTAGTAGGCATCTCTATAGAACCAAGAGACAATTTGGAAAAGAAAACGATGTCCTCCGGATGCCAAAAGACATGTTTTTGTAGGCACCTCTACATAACCAAGACCCACCCACCTTTCAGAACTCGTTTCCTTTTTCTGATTCCTCAGATTTTTTTCCCCCGTTTTCAATGCATGAATATGTTAGAAGCATAGATACAACCTTTGAGTTATTTCATTGAATAAGTAAATGAAAAATAACATCACACCTCTTGAATTTTTTTCATTGAATATACTAATAAAGTCCCAAAAGGTTGTGTACAACATCAATAGCATGTCAGTCCCAGGAGCTTTCTAGCCTATGTTGCATGTAATGGATACACACAAACTGATATGGATGCGGCTGCAAAGGAATGTCATTGATTTTGGTGTGTCCTACTGTATTTCTTAGTGTGGCCGTGTGCAATACGTTTCTGACAAGGCACAACATGGTCATGGCACCAACATTAAGATTTCCGTGCCTCCCAGTTTCTAGCTAACAGGTATGCCAACTACGAAGTATATCACTGAATTCTATAGCTTTCCCATCAAAACCTATGTTCTTACAATCCCTTTTGTCTCAGCTTATCACAAGTAATTGATGATGATACGTAGGCAACAAGCTTTCTCAACTGTGCTCAGTTTCTCCAACAGATTGGCTATCTCCCCTTGTTTAGGAAGACCCTGCCAACATGTTTGCTCCTCCGAGCAATCAGTGATATAGTGGATTGAACTGGTTAGACATTTTCTTCATGGGATCACTGAAGCGTTGTTTAATTGCCATAGGTTTTGATCACATGCAACCATTTGAGTCATTTGGCATTTAGGATACAGATCCAAATACCTTAATGATACTCAATCCCATCTGCTGGTACATATAAGTTTTAAGTACATAAATTTGATTTGGTATCTTGAACATGAGAATGTCCATGGACCATTCGAAATGTCTGACAATTTAATATTCTATGCAGAATTTTGGCTAACCGACAGTCTGCAGCTCGTTCAAAAGAAAGAAAAGCACGTTATATATCAGAACTTGAGCGGAAAGTTCAGACCCTTCAGACAGAAGCAACGACACTATCTGCTCAGCTCACACTGTACCAGGTTCGATCAACTTTTCATGAAGAAAGTTGCTCAAGTTCAGTGAAATGTTCCATATGCTTTTGTTGCCTTGGCCTTCTTCAAGTCATTTGACATTTATTCTACATAGATGTATTGATTGCACAGAGCTGGTTCATTTTCATTGTGTATCACTGTGGTATCTGTTCTCTAATTGGCTAGGTTTTTCTTATTTTTTGTGGTAGATAAGCTCTGATTTCTTGTGTAATAATTAGTTCAATTCCACCACGACAGATAATGTATGAGAAATGACTATGAAAGGGTTTCGAGAGTGCTTGCCCAAATCTTACCATGTGTGTAATATTTTTGATCTCCAAATATTGTCCACTATTGATATTATTAATTACTCAAAGAACTTACGGACATTTCACTTTTTCAGATCCCCACATTATTTTACTCAAATGACTTATTGCAGCTACCAAGCTGAAGTCCTCTCTTTGCTGTTGCCTTCTTTCTTTCAGAGAGACACAACAGGGTTGACAGCAGAGAATGCAGAGCTCAAGTTACGGTTACAAGCTATGGAACAACAAGCTCAATTGCGTGATGGTAAGCTCTCTCTCTCTCTCTCTCTCTCTCTGTGTACTTTTTGACTATTTGTATTTACTGAGCTAATGCAACGTTTGCCTAGTGCGGTTTCTGTTAAAAGGAAAACTATATTGCCTGTGTTTTCATTTTCTGTCCATTTCTTTCATTTAAGAATCATGGTCAGGGTGACCAAATGTGGTCAATATATTCTAATCTTTAAAAGGAGGGATACTATCTTATCCAAAAGTTTGGGATTATTGTTTTTATAGAGAGATTCTCTCTCTCTTTTGTGGCAATTTGCACTTGTAACCTTGTTTTCTCTTGTACAAATAAAAACAAGCTCTTTCCTTGAACCGAACATGAGCTACTACATATCTTACTCTCTCTTGTTTATCCTTAACACATTATCTTACTCCCTTTTCCACGGAATTTATACACTATTTACAAAGCCTTTATCCTTTTTTCTTCAATGATGGTAGACTTAACGTCTCTGCAGCATTGAATGAGACACTGAAGCAAGAAGTCGAGAGACTGAAGCTTGCAACTGGCGAGATGGTGAACCCCAACGAAGCTTACAATCCGAGTCTGCAACAGGTGGTGTATAACCTGTCTTTCTTCGCTCACCCCCAGCAACCGCCTGCCAGTCCCCGAAGCATTGTTCAGTTGCAGCCTGCTTTCCACCAATCCCAGCCGACTGTATCGAATCTCCAGATGCTCAACCAACCCTGCCCCCTTTCGGACATGCTGCAGCAGGACCCCCTTGGAAGATCCTTACAGGGATTGGACATCAGCAAGGGTTCACTTGTCGTGAAGTCGGAAAACTCTTCCATATCTGCCAGCGAAAGCAGCAATACCTTTTAAGCAGCTCAAGTCGATCGAACCAGTTCTTTTGTGTGCAATCCTCAGGCCTTATTTCCATGTCATTGGTTTGTTCTGGTGGTGGGTTGTTTATTGTTCGGTTCTAGTGTTTGTAACTTGAGTTTCTTTGTTTGATTTGGTTGACATATTTTCTTGTGTGATATCATTTTTTTCTTTCCTTTTCTTTTCTTTTTCTTTTTTTTCAATGTAAGCCAGTTGATTTTATTAGCATTGGAACTGTTAGGATTTAATCCCGCAATATGTAACTTAGCCTGTTTCGACTTTTGAAGGTTCATTATGGATTATACTGAAGACTTGTAATGTTGCTCATTTTTCTCGCGAACAAAGGATGCAAAAATTCTATGATGAAGTACATGATGCATTAAGGAGGTTATATTTTACTTGATGGAATTGAATTATGGTTTTTTTTTTTTTTTTGGTTGCCTGTAAATAGATTACAAGGAACATTTGTTGATGTAAGTGTTGGTGCAAATTCAGTGTTTCAATTTTTGCAAAGTAAGTGATATTTACGAATTCAGTGTCTGATGTCTGTAATTGGAATGCTTGAATGCCTTTCCTTACTATCAAGTCAGAGAAGTTTGGTTGAGCTTTGTACAACATGAAATGAGGAAAAAAAGATGTAACAGGTATTGCAATTTGTGATATGGCAAGTGCATTATTCCCATCTCTTGCAACAGAAGTTGTTTTGAGTGATGTTATAGTTTTTTTTTTTTTTTGGCAAAAATAAATAGTTGGGAAGAGTCTTGCAACTATTGTTGCAGTGATTATTACCAAAAATGACTCATAATTACCAAAAGGCCTATTGCATCTTTTGTTCGTTTGATGATAGGGAGTACCAATTGATGGTTTGAAAGCCAATGCCTGTTGCTTTGATCTGTCACTGAGGCTGGGTTTGGCTTATTCTTTTGGAAAAAAAAAAGCAAAAATTGTTTTATATGTTACTTGTCTGGTGTTCTTGGAATGTCTAGCTAATTTTTTGAGCAGTTTTTGAAAGCAGGTGGGAGGCTATTTCAAATATGCTTTTACTTTTTCGCAAACAAGAAGACAGATTTCCGTCTATGTTCCGGTTTCAAATTTAATAAGTAGGTAGAAACCGTAGGGATATTTTGGCAAATTTTATATGGCAATGATACGTTGTCTGCGGTTTTTGTGACCGTCACTGCCCGCAGTCCACGTGGCGGCCGCCCATGTGGTGAGTCCCGTGCTGCTACAAGGGATAGGGGCTGGAACCAATTGGTGTGTGGGTGGGGGGGGGGGGGGGGGGGGGGGTGGGTGTG
>JANAVB010014580.1:0-48459 GCA_029216955.1 Iris pallida | reverse complement strand
TCACACATATAGAAATATGTAAATCCCATGGCTTTACATTACACATAGAGAGTTAGAGCTATTTAAATAGGCAAATGTGTGTGTGAAATACATACATGTGGTTTAGATAGGAGACTTGTGTGTGCACTAACTCATTTTACACAGGTGAACATCATTGAAATAAAACCAATCAACAAGTCATCCTCAAGACAGTGTCAAATCTCATGTTTAATAGGGTATCATGTACTGTGTATTATTTCAAGCAATTCAAAAGCCCAATGCAAATTTCGAAACCAAATCCTATGCCATCATAAAACCCAAGTATGTGGGCTACTCCCCAGATGCATTTATATTAACACATAGCATACATTCATTTTCATTCATGCAAATTTTATCTAACAGTTTGCATACATACATGTATTCATAAGGCAAGCTCACAACACACACGTAGGCATATATAGGTTAGAAAAATGGGGACTGTTACATGCTGGTATAGGCTGGTTTAGGGACTGTTTAGGACCGGTATTCAGGGGCTGATTTGGGGCTAAATTGGACTGATCTATAGGGCTGTTTATAGTTGGTTATTAGGCTAGTTTAGGGACAGCTATATGCTGATTTTGAGGCAGGTTAAGGGCCTGTTTCACAGCCTATGGGCTGATATGAGACTGCTAAAGTGGCTGCCATTTGTGTATATGTGTGTGTATGAGGCTATGTGTACAGGTGACAATAGGTAGGGGGGTTGTGTGTTAGAGCATAGTAAAGAGTATGTGTGATTGAAAAATCACTACAATATGAGTGAGTGAGTGAACAGTGTGTCAATGTCAATATTGTGTGTCAATTTCAGAATGTGTGTGTGTAAAACATGTGGGGAGGGTTGTGAGAGTTGACAGATTGTAACAGTGGCAGGAAAATAAAGATGTCCTGTGTGTGTAATCAGCTCATGTGGGTGTGTACTCAGGATTTCAGTTTTTATCAGGTTATCAGTGAAGGGTAGATAATGTGAGTGTGTGTGTCATTTGAGTGTACAGGGAAGCAATAGTGTGTACATCACACAAGGGTGTAATGGCTCAGTTCTCAGGTATATTGTTGTACTTGAATCCCAAAATCAGGTTTTATATGAGCTTAATATTCAACTCTAAATCAGTAAACATCACAGTTATCACATGTATCCACTCAACATCCAAAATCAAATTTGAAAACCAAAACCTAATACTAATCAACAATATACATTAACATAGTCTAATGCATAGTGATTCTAATATAGCAATTTAATCAGAAAATCAGTTTCAGGTTTTTTTTACAAGGAATCAACAACTCATAACAGTTTTAGTTTTCAAGTAAAACTGGTTTTCAATATTAGAAAAAATCAATGTCAGTGAACATCAGTTCACAGTTTGATTCCTTAAATTCGAACAAATCAATACACAACCTTTCCAATCACCCAATCATGAAGCGACATCAACATGTATATATATATCAGAAAAATTGAGGATCAAGATTAATTCTTCATAAAAACTCTGAATGGAAAATCAGGAAAATAGGGAACATCGTATCAGAAAAATAGGAAAAAAACCTCATTCGAAACCCATTCTCAAACACCAATTCAATAGCTTATCTTGACAGCAACTTACACACATAAATATGAATCTTAACATGAAATATCCAACTTTGCAGTTTAAAAAAATGGAGTTATTATTCAGCCTTAACTAACAGAAATTTCTCCAGGAAGTTCAGTCTCATTGAACAGTTCAAAAAAAACTTGAGTTCGAAAACCTATAAGCCTAATACCTATCATGAATCAACAGGTAGTGATCTAATACACATGTGAATGAATTAGTGTGGTGAATAAAACATCAAAAAAATTAGTTTAACAGAAGATTAAAATCAGGGAATAAATCTCAGCTCGAGTATCAGTCCATATTGGGAAATCAATGAATTCGAATCAATTAATCAAATTTACAAATAAAGAGTTGGTAAATAGTGTCATACATGTAAGGGTACTAGGGAGTGCATTCGTGTCCAAGTTTTGGACACGAATCGTGTCTAGAATACCATACGAACACAGAACCAAACAATGCACAAATAATCATCGTGCACACGTGCACGCGCGTATCACACGCGACACACGACACGACACGACACATATGGCACCTAGGTTCGCCTAGGTAGGGCTAGGTTCGTGTCAGCCAGAAACGTGTCCACGTGACACATAGGCACGACACGAACCCCGTGTCAGCAGCGCCTGTGTGCGTGCACAGCCGCCTGCACGCGACATCGTGCGGCCAGTGCGGGGGCGATTGCGCCACGCACACTCCCCGAGGTGCTCCCAAATTTTGGGAGCATGGTCGCAGACGTTTCCCCAAGGCTCACACAAAATTTTAGGACACGACGTATCCTGTGTCCAGAGAAATGGACCCCGTGATGCAGGACATGGCCTACAGGCCCGTGCTGCGTGTCCACGCATAAAAATAGGAACAAAAGGACACGAAACACTAGGACACCTTCACAAAAATTGATACACACATCAAGATCTACAAATCCATGTAATTACATTTCAAAAATATGAAAATTTATTCCTATGTGGCATTTCTATAAACACCTATGCACCTATCATGATATGCGTCCGATACGGACACGAAATGGACACAAATTGTGCCCAAATTTTGGGGACAGCTAGAAAATCCTAAAACCTAACCTTATATGCAAAGAAATCAGGAAAAACTATGAGTTTTAGATGATTTACCTATTGAGTATCAAAACTCAAGAAAAGCTTTAAAGAGGGGATTCCAAATAGGCCTGTCAATGGTAGACCGAAAATCCGTATCCGATCCGTATTCGAACCGAAAATATCCGAAATTTCGGATACGGGTACGGATTCAGATATCATATCGGATATTTTTCGGATATCGGATACGGATACGGTAAGTGTCATATCCGGACCAATATATCCGAACCAATAATATTTAAATTATTTAATAAATTTAAAATATATTCAATGTATGAATGAGACTATTAGTTATATGTGCTTGTGGAATTTTTTTGGTGCAAATGTATTCAATATATGCATGAGAATCTGTTGCTTATGATATTCAATGTGAAAATCTACACATATATCTGACAAAATCTGTTCCAATGTAAAAATTGCTTCTTCTGATATTTCAATATGGAAATTTGCTGTTTCTAGACAAAATCTGTCGTTTCAATGTGGAAATCTGTTATTTCTTGACAAAATTTAATGGTTCTGATTTTTTTCTTCCCTTTTTAAATATTTTTTGTAATCTTATTGGTTCGGATATTATCCGATATCCGTTAAAATTATCGGTAACGGATACGGTAACCAAAACTTATATCCGATCGGATATCGGATAGTTATCGGATATATCCGATAGTTAATGGTTCGGATATGGTAATGCCAATATCCGACCAATAAGCTACCATTGACAGGCCTAATTCCAAATGACAACTCCAAATCTCCAAATGGCATGCAAAATGAGGTGCCCTCCAAAATCAGCATATAAACATAAATTAGATCCTATTGCAAAAGACTAGGATTAAAAATGAGCTAAAATGAATTAATTAGGAATTTTTAAAGTTGGGGATTTACCTCTTTCTAAACTTGAGATCTATTTCCATGAGAGGCTAACCCTAATTGAAGGAGGCATTAAATAGGGTGGAAACCCTAGGTTGGCTGCCATGGGTGGGTTTAATTTGGTTTTGGGCTTAAGTCATGGGCCTATGGCTTAATCACAAGTCTTAAAATTGATAAATCATAAGTCATTGACTTAAGCCATAAGTCATGAACTAATTTCATTTAAGTAATCCTTCCACCTTAAGACAAATTTTAATGACTAAAAGTAGGTTAACTAGAGTTAGACTAGGGTCACCAACTAGGGGTCATAGGGTTAGTTCTACAAGGTCTTATCTAGTCAAGACTAACATAACACATAGCAATATTTAATTAATATTAAATTCACACAAATTTCATAAATCATAATAAATTCAAATAAATCCTAAAATGGCCAAAATACCCTCTAGGCTAAAATTTACTAGTCAAACATCCTAATCACACGGCTAGGATCTAAGGTTACACTAGTCAAACACCAAAATCATAAGTCATGATTTAAGTTGTTTTAAAATGATTAAAAATTCACTAAAAATTATATTAAAATTTAAATATCATAATTAAATAAATTAAAATACAAAATTTCAAAATTACCCTCATTTGGAAAACTGATTTTCAAATAAAAAAATGACAGATTTCAAATTCAAACAGGTTTTTCAAATAAAAAAAATATTTCAACAGTTTTTTCAAATATCAATATTTAAACAGAATTTCAAATTCAAAATTCAAGCAGTTTTTCAAAATAGATTTCCTAATTACAAAATTACCAACTATCAATAAAATCTGTTCTCCTTTAATACTTACTAATAATAATTCCGAAAAATGGTTAATAATATTATTTGTCTCTCAAACAATATTATTAAGAAATCAATATGGTTATTATTATTAAATAGAATTATATATAAATATTCATTTAGCTACAAAACTTCATTTATAATAAAAATTCATTTTTATTATCGCAAAGCAATTACGTGATGCACTCTATTAGGAAATTTTCAACAGAAATCAAATCATTAGAACTATAACAATAATATTCAAAAATACTTTCAATTTGAGAAAATTTAGTAACACTCAGAATTCGTTTAATCAACCCTTCAATCAAAATTAGATTTTTATAAATAATATTAAATCCAAGGAAAATCTAAAAAACTCAATTTTACCAAATATGATTTTTAGGAGTTACAAATCTACCCCCATACAAAAATTTTGTCCTCAAATTTCAAGGGTTTTGTAGAGTACAAAATCAAGCAAAATTTATTAAAGACAATGAGAAAACTAAATTTTATTTATGTAAAAATAACAAGGACTAACAAGTAGTCACTAGACAATATGAAAGACTGTAAATGCAAGAAAATTCAGAGACATGCCTCAAAATAGGCAATACAGAAGAGATCCAGCTACTACAAGCAAGTAAGAAAATAACGGTCCATCCGACTGCGCTCCTGCAGCTACTACTGATCCTCAAAGACTGGGTCCTCCTGCTGCTCTGGTGCTGGCTCCTGACGAGTGAAAGCTGCAGGGCAATCTCTCACTTGGTGAGTGGCAGATCCACAAACCAAGCACTGCCCTAACTTCTTGCGGTATTCCTCAACACGGTTTCCCGGTCTCTTGCAGTAAGCGCAAGAAAAGTATATCGGAGTCTGAATTTGTCTCTGCTGTCTCGTGATGTCAGAGTTCGAACATGAGGATGATGCCAAAGCTGAGGTGGCCTCTGCTGAGTGTCGGTCCACTTCGTGGACCCTGGGAACTGCTGGCGCCAATGTCTCGATCCTGCTTAAGCTTCGGGTCCATCTCCTTCTACTCCCTGAGCAACTTTAAGGATGCTCGCATAGGTAGTGGCCTGGCTAATAGCTGCTGCATGTCGTAACTACCAGGTGAGGCCTTTCTTGAACTTCTAAGCCCTCTCTGTGGTGTGCTGACTAGGTTCTCTGCGAACTTGCTGAGTCGGGTAAACTCGATGTATACTGGGCCACTGTCATACTCCCTGCTGCAATGCCTCAAACTGCATCTGAAGCTCGTCCCTCTCCATCCGGGAAAAACTTCTCCAGGAATAGTAGTTTGAAATCCTTCCAGGAAACCTCAGGCTCCGCTAACTGGGGCTCCTCCCGGTACCAAGCCCTAGTAATGTCAAAATTTGCATGCTCGCAACTTCGACCTTCAAATCATCCGAGATCCTTGCCATCTTTAATGTTCGCTCACTTTTTAGCCACTCGTCCACGTAGACTATCCCTCATGGCCCCAAAAATCTATCGGGCAAGGTTCTGATAGTCTTTGACAGTTCCTGGCCTCGGCGCTGCTGGTGCCGCTGGGCGGGCTGGCTGGTGGAGCTGGTGCTGCCGGCTCTCTGTCCTGAGTGCATCGATACTGGTCACTCTGAACTGTGCAGCCTGCTGACTCTGAGCCTCTATGAACTGCGCAGCCTGGTGATTCTGGGCCTCCATGAACTGCTGAAACATGGCCATCATTTACATGCCGTCGAACGTCATCGTCGAGGAAGCGGCTGAGGCGGAAGCGATAGAATCTGCTCTGCGCATTGGGTGAAGGCTGCTCGCTAGTCCCAGCGTTCGTCGTGGCAACCGTCCTGTAAAAGAAAATAAACTGTTGATTGCTATGTCCTAGAAAAATCATAAACTAAACCTAAAAATCATAAGTAAAATCAAATTCCAAATTTAAATCAATAACCATAAACCATAAACCATTTTTTCGCGATTCCAATGCTTTGATGAGTTTTTCTTAGCTTTCGCTGGTCCCCAATAACACTTTATAGCCTAAGTGTCATTAGGATTGACCTGCATGGGCCACCACTAAAAACATGTCACGACCCCTCCCGAATAATCAGATACGAGTCGGACATGCCCAGCCTCGTCGATGGACACGACAAGTAAGCTGTACAATACTAAGGAAAACTCCAAGTCACAATGTAATGTAAACATCCACAGCTTTATATAACGTTCCAGAAAGATCACCAATGTCATCAAGTTATTTAGTACAAAGTTATCCGGAGACAAATCCGGTCAAGTAAAATAAATATACAATATGAATATCCAAAATACAATCTCCAAAAATAAATAAAACAAAAGCTACAATATCCAATGCAATCACATGCTTCATGTGGGCTCACTCACGCTCACAACACGTCTTGTCAGAAAAGCAAAGTACAACCCCGAAAAGACAATATGTAATGTAATCTGTAGTACAGAATACAAGGTGAAACAAGAATAATAGAAATGGAAGTGAAACTTCGGTACCAGAAATGAAATATAAAACTACAGGCAATGGACAACAATTAATATGCTAGACAATGAATACGACTATCAATGTACAAGGTAATGAACACGACAATCAATATGCAAGTGTGACAATTTGAAATATTAAACTAATGTGTGACCGGCTTATGTAACGCCCAGTCCCAAAATACGTAGGACTAGGAGCGTAGACATGCCAGCTATATACATACGTACACTCCAATATATGGAACCCTCGTATGAATACATAAGATAAAATGCAGTAGAACCATAACTAATCTCATCCATAATAAAATAAATGAATAAAAGATATCATATAATGATAATGAATTGTCTTGATAGGGCGGAGATAAATCCACTACCAACAAGTAAAGAAAAATACATGAGAAAAGAAATATTTTTGGGCGAGCGAAGCGAAGACGATCCAAGAGCAATCATCCTCGAAGAAATAGCGATGATCACGGATAGAGCTAGAACACCTGCGAAGACAATAGCACACACCTGGCGAGATAACCAGGTCCTCAGAGGGACGTAACAAGACACATAATATCATGCCATATAAACTGAATAAATACTGCTCAAATAAATAAGTCAATTGAATTATAACATGGTCCAATACACACCTATTGAACGAGCGTACCATCCCCCAACCAAACAAGGACAGGAGATGGTAAACTAATTCACGGTGACGTATCTTTCCATGCTATGAATCCAATATGGTATCCGGACCCCAACAAGGTTCAATACCTTCTCATTGAAGTAGTAAGCCACACCTACAACCAAACAAGAACAATATGACGAACTATTCTGCGACAAGTTATTGTTCCAAGCTACGGTCAGATACAAGTACCCAAACCAAAAGTACTCGTACCTAACGGATAAAGGTGCCTAACCATTCTAAGTGAAATGTAGTTAAGAACAACCCTTCCTACGCATGGGCCCTGGCTGAATAGGATCGGCATAGTCCCCCCTTGGGCACCAGAGGCCCCATCAATAAGAGCATGACGTTCCACAGAACGTCAGTGGCCGTCAGTAATCATGGGTAAGCTGACCAGTGTCTCCGACGGAGCTCACGGGTTACAAAGAAAGTGCATCGAAGTCCATACGTTAAGGAATTGTCCTCCCGCCTAATGCCTAATATATTGTATCCACAACAGTAAACCTCTATAACCGCTAAGTCAAAACTAGCATGCAATCTCTATTAGCGGTTATTCCTATCGCACGCTTGTACTACTGGTGGCTAGCCAATCACGCATGTCCGTGTTCTACATACGATACACAACTTCGTGGTACAACGTGTCAAGGCCATGAATGTAACACACAAAGGTGGTCCCTTAAATCTAGGTTGAATTGTAAGAAAAATAATACATAGCAGGAATTATAAATGAACAGTAAGTTCTAATAGGTTATGCCATGTATCACAGTTTATTTTGCATAAAGAAAATAAATAATGTAAAATGAGCTAAAATAAATAACAGCAAATGGCAAGGTGTCTTGCATATAGACGCCTGGTGTGCTACGATAATCAAGGTGCATGAACTGCACTTCGGTGCAACAACTATGCATGGTGCCCTCTGATGGTGGCACAGACAGTTCCATTGGATCCAGAAGGGTCAAATTGGTTAGGTTGGGCATATTGGCGAGGGAATATGAGAATGTGTTTAGTCATGGAAAGGAGGAAAACAAAGGAGAAAGATAAATAATATAAATACAAAATTTTGAAAATACTTATAATTCTTTGAAAACCATACTTACTAGTAAAAGTAAAATAATTTTTGTTAAATACTTGAAAATATTTTATTACCAAAATATTTATATAAATGCAAACTTAAAATCAAAATAGTTTTTAGACTAAAACCCTAAATTTGTCAAAATAAAGTTTTAGTAGGAATCTATATATTTTATTTGCCAAAATGATATACTGGAAATTCATAACATAATTTGGTGACTACCTTTTTATTGATCAAAATAGTTGTTCCCTTTTAGTCTGAAATTATTTTTCTAAAATTTTATAAATACTAATATTTAGCAAATAGATAGTTTTGCAAGTAACAACTACAATGATCATAATAAAATAATTAGAAAATAATAATAATAACTATCTTTAACAAATAATAATAATGATGACAAATAATGATATAATGAGATTAATAATAATAATAATAATAAGGATTAACAAAAACAAAAAGAAAAGAAAAAATAAAATTTAATAAAAATAATTAAAACATGGCTGGTTTTCGAGGAGAACACTTCTCCTAAAAAAAAACCGCAATTTGAGAGGGATCAGAAAAATGGGAAAGGAGAGAGAGAGGATGGAGCTCGGGGGTGAGAGTGGAGTCGGGGTCGGCTCGCGACGATGGAGCTTGGGAGCGGGGCGCTGGGCGCGACCAGTGGGTGAGGTCAGGCGGAGCTAGATCAGTGGAAGAAGGGTTTGAAGTCGGAGAGAGGAGCGGCGGTGGTCATGTGCTGCGACGAGAGCGGCTCGGCGGCTTGTCGGGATCTGCCGACGGTCAAGGCGGATGAAAAAAAGGCGACGCTTGGTGGAGACATCGGCGAACTGAGGGAGGCGACGCCGGCGGATGTGGAGGAGCGGAGGCTGTACGCGGAGGGTTTCAGGAAGAGGGCCACGCTGCTCGGACCGAGATGGCCGGGGTTCGACGGCGAGGTGAGTCGAGGAGGAGAAGGGACGGCCAGTCAGGCACTCGCGACGAGGGTTGCGGAGTTGGAGGGGACGGCTCGGGTCAACGGCTGGAGTTGGTTGGCGACGCCGGCTAGGGCACGCCGGCGGCGGAGCACTCGCCTGGGTCGAGGTAAGGGTTTTTGTTTTTGTTGTGGATGTTGGTGGTGATATTTGTTACGGTGTGGCGAGGTTATTCGGGTGGCCGGGTGTTGGTGTCAACTGGTGGACGGGGTCGAGCGCCGGAGAAGGCGGTGGCTGTGTTGGCGTACGGTGGATGGGGTCGTGCTGGGTGTGATGGAAGAGGTGGTCGGAGACGGATGGTGTTGGTAGCGGTGGTCGGGGCTTGGTCTCTGATGGTGGTGTCGGGGTAAGGGTTTGAACGACGTCGAGAGGAGGGGTGAATCGGGCAGGGGACCGGGGCTTAGAGTTAGGGATAGGGTTAGAAATTTTTATTGTGTCGGAAAAGTGTCCGACACGAGAAAATTTGTACATGTACAATGAATGGAATAGAGAGTCACCGGGTCGGACCCGAGGCCGTCACGGCTGACACGAAGATGGATGGAACACCGACACGAGCACGCACGTTGTGGAGAAATAATTTATGGAGGAATTGTGAATTATAGCAATTTGAGGAGTACCTGCCTATTTATAGGTTGTGGAATTCCCAGTTGGATAGATTAGGAAAAATTTAAAACCCAAATTAGATAATTCAATCTATTTAATTCAATCTAAATCCAAATACAAATCCTATTTAAATTATATCCCTTTAGTTTAAAATCAAATCAAATAAATCAAATTTTAATTATAGATATTAATTTAATCTATTTAAATAAATCCAAAAATTAAATCAAGATTTAAATTGCACAATATTTTCAAAATATGTTTTCCAAAAATGCTATTATAATAATTTCAAAAATACCTTATTATTTAAATAAACTAATAATTAATTATGAGATATGTATGCATAATTATTTATACAAAATTATGCTTTTCTAGTATACAATAAAATATAATTTTTATTATAATAATATTAGAAAGAAGGCTTAAAATAACCAACTTAGAAATTTGGTATAATGGCAAAAATAATTATTATATATATTATCTTGAAACTATAAAAATAGAAAAAAATATTTTTCTAAAATATGTACGCTCGCACATATTCGCACTCGTCGAGCAATTACGAAAAATAAAATTTCGTGCGCGACGTACAATACGACTACGCGACGTACAATACAAAAATTTTAAATCAGTACCAAATTTATATATATAAAAAAAGAAGTAGAAATTTAGGGATTTTACATCCTACCCAACTTAAAAGAATTTCGTCCTCGAAATTAAGAATTCGTAGGGGTGAGAAGGCACAACGGTAGATAGAAGGGTTCTAAGTTTATATGGTCGTAGTCTAGGATGAGGATATGATTAAGAGACGATTGTAATCACTCTGAAATTCAAGTGATTAGAAAGTCAAGATTGTAGATTTAGGGTCGAGAGAAAGGTCGAGTAGTTCAAGACAAAGATATGGCAATATCGAGTGATAATGGTCATAGGTGATAGGATAGCTAGAGGACGTTCTAGTATAACGCCTTCGTCCTTCTAAAATAGGTGAAGGCGAAAGCAATATAGAGTTTGAAGGAGGCGTTATCGAATACGAATACATGATTCAAAGGCGACCGAATAATTTCAAAAAGAATTTTCAAGGCAGTCATGGATGGGTTTTTAAAGGCCAAGTTTAAGTATGTTCCATCCACGTAGAATAATAGACAAAAAGCGAACCAAAATGCACTTGGTTGATCAGACCATTATGCACCGGTTCTGATTAGACGATACGTTAGTGGGAGCTCTTCTAATAACATATGTCGTGAACAAGCTCGATAAATCAATGAACTTGCAAATCTAGGTTATAGAAGCAACATTTGTCAAGAGAGTGAAATTATAGGCACGAGAGTTTAAAAATTGGAAGAAGTAAAATTGGTTCGAACTTCTAAAGGATATAAGTCGTGTTATGTGATGGTCTTTATACAATCGTCCTATAGTCTTCTGTCCAAGTCCTTGGTTGGCTAGACGGGTTAGGGTCCTTTAGATTCTAGAATCTAAATAAACTTGCTAATATAGGTCACTAGGTCCAAGGGGTTGCTAGGTCATAAGGCATTCTACCCAACTTCAAAGAATTAAGCTAAGGGTGTTTTGGGACATCCAACTAGTAGGGTCACTCTCTAATAAGCACGAAGGAAGATAAGAATAATGATAGGAGGAATCAAGCAAGATGCAATTGATGAGTTGAACGGTAGTTCGAATATGAAATCAAGGAAGAGGTCAAGTATGTGGATGAGATCCTAGACTTCTAATCCTATACGCAGGCTTTTGGTACGGTAAAGTAACCAAACAATTTATCTTGACCTGCATGGGCCACCACAAAAACATGTAACGCCCCAGTCCAAAAATACATAGGACTAGGAGCGTAGACATGCCAGCGGTATACATACGAAGTACACACCAATTATGGAACCCTCGTATGAATACATAAGCTGTAAAATACAGTAGAACCATAACTAATCTCATCCACAACAAAATAAATGAATAAAAGATATTATATAATGATAATAAATTGTCTTGATACAATATGTTGGACATAGACAAATTCACTACCAACAAGTAAAGGAAAAATACATGAGAAAAGAAATGATTTTTGGACGAAGCGAAGACGATCCAAGAGCAATCATCCTCGAAGAAATAGCGATGATCACGGCTAGAGCTAGAACCCTGCGAAAGACAATAGCACACACCTGGCGAGATAACCAGGTCCTCAGAGGAACGTAACAAGACACATAATATCATGCCATATAAACTGAATATATTGCTCAAATAAATAAGTCAATTGAATTATAACATGGTCCAATACACACCTATTGAACGAGCGTACCATCCCCCCAACCAAACAAGGACAGGAGATGGTAAACTAATTCACGGTGATGTATCTTTCTATGCTATGAATCCAATATGGTATCCGGACCCAAAAGGTTCAATACCTTCTCATCGAAGTAGTAAGCCACACCTACAACAAAACAAGGACAAGATGTGACGAACTATGCTGCGACAAGTTATTATTCCAAGCCACGGTCAGATACAAGTACCCAAACCAAAAGTACTCGTACCTAACGGATAAAGGTGCCTAACCATTCTAAGTGAAATGTAGTTAAGAACAACCCTTCCTACGCATCGGCCCTGGCTGAATAGGATCGGCATAGTCCTCCCTTGGGCACCAGAGGCCCCATCAATAAGAGCATGACGTTCCGCAGAACGTCAGTGGCCGTCAGTAATCATGGGTAAGCTGACCCGCGTCTCCGGCGGAGCTCACGGGTTACAAAAGAAAAGTGCATCGAAGCCCATACGTTAAGGAATTGTCCTCCCCATCCAATGCCTAATATGTTGTATCTACAACAGTAAACCTCTATAACCGCTAAGTCAAAACTAGCATGCAATCTCTATTAGCGGTTATTCCTATCGCACGGCTTGTACGTACTGGTGGCCAGCCAATCATGCATGTCTGTATTTACATGCGACACACAACTTCGTGGTACAACGTGTCAAGGCTATGAATACAACACACAAAGGTGGTCCCTTAAATCTAGGTTGAATGTGTAAGAAAATAATACGTAGCAGGAATTATAAATTAACAGTAAGTTCTAACAGGTTATGCCATGTATCACAGTTTATGTTGCATAAAGAAAATAAATAATGCATGAAATATGAGCTAAAATAAATAAACAACAAATGGCAAGGTGTCTTGCCTGATAGGACGCCTAGTGTGCTGCGATAATCAAGGTGGCATGTACTGCGACTTCGGTGCAACAACTATGCATGGTGCCCTCTGATGGTGGCACAGACAGTTCCATTGGGTCCAGAAGGGTCAAATTGGTTAGGTTGGACATATTGGCGAGGGAATATGAGAATGTGTTTAGTCATGGAAAGGAGGAAATCAAAGGAGAAAGATAAATAAATAAATACAAAATTTTAAAATACTTATAATTCTTTGAAAAACTACTTACTAGTAAAAGTAAAAATAAATTTTTGTTAAATACTTGAAAATATATTTTATTACCAAAATATTTATATAAATACAAACTTAAAATCAAAATAGTTTTTAGACTAAAACCCTAAATTTGTCAAAAATAAAGTTTTAGTAGGAATCTATATATTTTATTTGCCAAAATGATATACTGGAAATTCATAACAAATTTGGTGACTACCTTTTTATTGATCAAAATAGTTGTTCCCTTTTAGTCCAAAATAATTTTTCTAAAAGTTTATAAATACTAATATTTAGCAAAGATAGTTTTGCAAGTAACACTACAATGATCATAATAAAAATAATTAGAAGAAGAATAATAATAACTATCTTTAATAAATAATAATAATGATGACAAATAATGATAATAATGAATAATAATAATAATATAGTATAATAATAATAATAAGGATTAACAAAAACAAAAAGAAAGAAAATAAATAATTAAATAAAAAACAATTAAAAACATGGCTGGTTTCGAGGAGAACACTTCTCCTAAAAAAAGAAACCGCAATTTGAGAGGGATTAGAAAAATGGGAAAGAGAGAGGATGGAGCTCGGGGGTGAGAGTGGAGTCGGGGTCGGCTCGCGGCGGCGGAGCTTGGGAGCGGGGCGCTGGGCGGCGACCGGAGGGTAAGGTCAGGAGGAGCTGAGATCAGTGGAAGAAGGGTTTGAAGTCGGAGAGAGGAGCGGCGGTGGTCAGTGCTGCGACGAGAGCGGATCGGCCGGGCCTTGTCGGCGGATCTGGCCGACGGTCGAGGCGGATGAAAAAAAAGGCGCGCTTGGTGGCGACGTCGGGGACTGAGGGAGAGATGGTGTCGGGGATGGTGGGGGAGCGGAGGCTGTGCGCGGAGGGTTTCAGGAAGAGGCGGCGTTGCTCGGACCGAGAAGGCCGGGGTTCGGCGGCGAGGTGAGTCGAGGAGGAGAAGGGACGGCCGGAGTCAGGCACTCGACGACGGGGGTTGCCAGAGTTCGAGGGGATGGCTCGGGGTCAACAGCTGGAGTTGGTTGGGACGACGGCTAGGGCCGCCGGCGGCGAGCACTCGCCTGGGTCGAGGTAAGGGGTTTTGGTTTTTGTTGTGGATGTTGGTGGTGATATTTGTTGACGGTGGTGGCGGAGGTTGTTCGGGTGGCCGGGTGTTGGTGTCACTGTGGACGGGTCGAGCGCGGAGAAGGCGGTGGCGTGGTGGCGTACGGTGGATGGGGTCGTGTGGGTTGATGGGAAGAGGCGGTCGGTAGGACAGAGTTGGTGTTGGTAGCGGTGGTCGGGGCTTGGTCTCTGATGGTGGTGTCGGAGAAGGGTTTGAACGACGAGAGAGGGGTGAATCGGGGCAGGGGACCGGGCTTAGAGTTAGGGTAGGGTTAAATTTTTATTGTGCCGGAAAGTGTCCGACACGGAAAAATTTTACATGTACAATGAATGGAATAAGAGAGTCACCGGGGTCGGACCTGAGGCCGTCACGGCTGACACGAGGATGGATGGAACACCGACACGAGCACGCACGTTGTGGAGAAATAATTTGTGGAGGAATTTGTGAATTGTAGCAATTTGGAGGAGTACCTGCCTATTATAGATGTGGGAATTCCCAGTTGGATAGGATTAGGAAAAAATTTAAAACCCAAATTTGATAATTCAATCTATTTAATTCAAATCAAATCCAAATACAAATCCTTTAAATTATATCCCTTTAGTTTAAATCAAATCAAATAAATCAATTTCAATTATAATATTAATTTAATCTATTTAAATAAATCTAAAAATTAAATCAAGATTTAAATTGCCACAATATTTTTCAAAATATGTTCCAAAAATTCTATTATAATAATTTCAAAATATCTTATTATTTTAAAATAAACTGATAATTAATTATGAGATATGTATGCATAATTATTTATACAAATTATGCTTTTCTAGTAACAATGAAATATAATTTATTTTAATAATTATTAGAAAGAAAGGCTTAAAAACCAACTTAGAAATTTGGTTAAATGGCAAAAATAATTATTATATTATATCTTGAAACTATAAAATAGAAAAAAATATTTTCTAAAAATATGTACGCTCGCACATATTCGCACTCGTCGAGCAATTACGAAAAATAAAATTTCGTGCACGACATACAGACGTACAATACAAAAATTTAAATCAGTACCAAATTTATATATATATATATATAAAAAGAAGTAGAAATTTAGGGGTTTTACAGCTTAGGAGCACAATAAATCAATGAGTCAATGAGTCAATCAATTCTACAAGGTCCGGCTTCATCATACGTGAAGTGTACGATTAGGCTATCCACAATACCTATTGTGAGACTCGTCGCACAATATCGGTATTTATATACGGATACGTATTTTGTAGCATATTTCGTATTTTCTTGGTTTCCGGAATACTTTAAATTTTTTTCCAAAACTATAGGTTTTCTTCTTGATCGGCATATACCGCTGGTATATCGGAGTATACCGACGGCATACCGCCCGGACATGTTTTCTACACTTTAGATATTTTCGGTTTCTGATATTTTCATGAATAGTGTTTCGGATATTTTCGTGAATAGTGTTTAGATATTTTCGTGAATAGTGCTTAGATATTTTCGTGAATCGTGTAGATGCACTCTATTATCCAATGGACAATTGGTTTTTTTTTGATGGCCATGATTGACTTAGATTTTCACACAGATCATGATCCAACGGCTAAGATTAATTCTCCCTTTATATATAAACCACTTCACTTTCTCTCTCCTCTCTTTTCATTCTCTTCACTCTCTCTTCATTTCTTCTTCCTTTTTCTTCCCTTGGAGCTTGCCAAGAGCTTGGTCTCGAGTTCTAGAGTGTGGTTTCGTGCCCCTCTTGGTGGTGGAGTAGAAGATTAGGCTTGGAGCTTAACCTAGGCAAGTACATCTTGCCAAATTCTTGAACAATAGTAATCTGTTGTCATTTTTGTTTTCCTTGGTATTAAATGCTTAGAATTTTCCTAAACTCATTTTGTTAAATGTGTTTTTCTGATGATTCTCGTATATGTGCATGTTTCCAAAAATTCAATTAAGCAAGATTTGATTTTCTATTAAAACCCAATAGTGACTTAATGGAAAACTTGGTATCAAGAGTGATACTAGAGTTATCATCATGGGTCTTGGTCACATATACATATATGGGGTCCTTACCTAGCTAGTATACTTGGATTTTGAGTTTGGTGGCAATCGGGACTCGTTTCGGTGTTCCGAGAACCTCTGTTTGGGAGTATTTTGAGATATTGGTCTACACAAATCTTTGAATTTTTGAAATCTAATAGTTTCATGTTGTAGGAAATTCGATTCTATGCAATTTGACTTTTGAAAATCCGAATTTTGATTTAAAACGAAGTTTTTATGGCCGAAACAAGTTTTGGCAAAATCTGAATTTTGTTGCTGTTTGAAAAAATGGTATACCGCCGGTATGTCGCAGTATACCGCCGGTATGCCAGTTTTTGCCCCAGAAACCTTTTGTCTTTAGGCCGGTATACCGCCGGTATGCCGCAGTATACCGCCGGTATGCCGTTTTATGCTGTTTTTGTTTGTTTTTGCCCGTTTTGGCCCGTTTTTTGTCCCGCTTTGATATTTTCTTCGACTGTAATGATTTCTTAACATGATAAGATGATCTTGCTCAGTTAGATAATGATTGTACACCCTATATAGACTTGATACTAGCACATGTTCAACCATTTTATGAAATATACTTAGCCTTGATTATTCTTCTCCACATGCCATGATATGTCTTTGGATAGATTCTTTCTTATAATCTATGATAATTGTTGCCATGCCTTCTTGCTTATTTGATAGTGACCCGTCATGGTGTACTCTTGAACATGTCTTTTTCTTGCTTACATGATAGTGGTCTGTCATGGCGCACTCTTGATTCTACTACATGTCTAGCTCCTTGATAGTGGCTCATAATAGCGCACTCTTATCTTGATATTGTCATGTCTTGTTGTGGCTTGTTGTAGTGCATAATCTTTCTTGTCTTGTCCAGTCTTGCATGTATCATGTCTAGGATGGATTCTGCGGAATGCCACACCTAGAATCCAACAAGAAAATGTTAAGGACTAAACTACTAGCTTGATTACCTAGATCATTGGAGACTTTCTCGGTTACCTGTTGCCCCTTTGATCTTGGCCCTATATATATATACTTGGGATTTGGAGCTATCTGTCATGATGAGCACTCTTCCAGCACACCGTCGAGTGGGGCACCTCTTTAGGACACATGTATCTTACTGCAGTGTGTCTGCTATACTTCTTTTCTTTTTGCTTGGATCATTCAGGTAGTAGCAGGCGGGTAACTGGACTTGGATTTCTCAAACTTGCATGTGTTAGTAACTAAGAATGTGACAACCCTAGTTAGCTAAAGTATCAAGCCGTACTCATTACTTGGCCGTGATTGATGGATGAAGTCCATTCTTATCTAGTCTAGTCTTGCTCCAGTTTATCTTATTATAGTACTTAGCTTCCTGTCTTTTCTTACATGCTATTCTTCCTACTACATGCTCGGCTTTACCATATGCTCACATGTCCAGTTTATTTACTTGTTATCCTACTTGCATGTTCCAGTTTTCTTTCATAAAATACTGTGGTACCAATTTACTATTCTAGTCTCGTTTACTGCTTTATCTTAGAGATGTTATGAATTGCATGCTGGTTTTAGTTCATAAGTTTGGCTTCCTTTGTAGTACTTGCTATTGGGGTTCTGACCCCACTGGTTTTGCATTGACCAGATCTAGTCGAGGAGCCCGTAGATCTTCCGGACCTTCCTCTCGATGGTGACCACCCAGAGCACCAGGGAACTTGAGTGGGTGTTCTTTCTCTTACCCACTCTTTTTTGTACATATTCTTTTGAGGTGTTTAGCCACCGAGCACGTGTTTAGCTCGTGTTTTGGACTTGACATTTGGCCTACGGGCTTAGACATGATGTTATATTTCTAGACTGCAGCTAGAGCTGATCATGTATTACTTAGTCTTGCTAGTTCTTCATTTTGTATTACTAGCTTCATGATCATCTATATATATTATAGTTTGGGACGCTTTACTGTCTTCTATGCTTGATGATCATATTTTTGTACTTTACTTCTTGTCTGAGACTGAGATATCTAGGATTATGTGACCTAGGATTGACTGTTGGTTTGTAGCAGTGACCCCCATCTATACAGCTTATACGTTGTTTCGGAGTACTGGAGTACTTTGGTATACGTAGCTGGCCTGGTCCGTCCCTACTTGCCAGTATTCTGGTTCTGGGACGTGACATAGGTTTTAGTGGTGGCCCATGCAGGTCTGATTTATCAGATATGTGGGAGTTGCTGGTAGTTATCTCAGTCATAAATTCTTCTCTATTGATATCCTCAATATTACTCTTTACCTCTGATCTTTGACCTGATATCTGCTTTGATCGTTGATCTTTTCTGTTCCCTCGACCTAATCCTTGTGTCCTTAAACTTTCAGGGGCACCATTCCTGGTCCTTCTGATCGGCCTGTGCGAGCTTTTTCGATGGCAGATTAGTGTCCCTTAGTTTTGCCAGTTCAGGAGGAGCATCCTCAGCATTCGGGAACAGAGTCTAGAGTGGACCGAAGGACAGAGTCGCCAGTTCCTCCTGTTCAGCCAGCAGTACCAGTTCAGCCAGAGAAGCCAGAGGGTGTTGTTCGTGCACTAGTGGATGTTCTGAGAGATTTCATGGCGTCGCAGCAGCGTCAGAGTGATGTTCTCACCCATTTTGTCCAGACAGCTTTGGACAGAGGTGGTGCTCAGGTCTATAATTCTGCGAGCAGCTTCAGGCATCTTCATCCCTCGTACTTCTATGGTACAGAGGATGCTATTGCGTCTGATGCGTGGCTTCAGGATACTGAGGCCATTCTAGAGGCGGCAGGGATTCCGGCTAGGGAGCGTGTGGCAGTTGTCAGGTTGCAGCTCTTGGATTTGGCCCGCGACTGTGGACGGCTCATGAGTGTCTTTTAGGGCACCAGTAGCCTGGGCCAATTTTTGCGAGAGGTTTCAGACTCGCTATTTTGATGCGGTGTCGCGTTATGATCTACAGCAGAGGTTCATTGGCTTACGGCAGATGAGCAGGACCGTCGACAGCTATGCGGCAGAGTTTAGCCGGCTCAGTCGGTTTGTCCCTTCTTTAGTGGCGACCGAGTTAGACCGGGTGAGGAGGTTCCAGCAGGGGCTTCATCTGGAGATCATACTGGCAGTTAAGCAGCATGAGTTCCAGACTTTTGATGCAGTGATGAGGGCGACGAGGAGGCATGAGTACACCTCGCAGAGGATCATTGATATAGTCGGAGGTCAGAAGAGGCCTCATATTCAGAGGGGATCTTCTTCCCAGTCGTCAGCACCAGCTCCAGCAGTCTGAGATTTGACGATTGGATCTCCGAGGGGACCGGTTCCGGCGACTTTCTTTCAGCAGTCGCCTCAGCCGCGTCCTCAGTAGCAGAGGCAGTCTTCTTCAGTTGCTTGTTTCCATTACGAGAAAGGAGGACATATCTTATCAGAGTGCCGTAGGGAACAGGGCTTGTGTCTAGCCTGTAGAGCACCGGACCACAGGATAGGTGCTTATCCCAGGAGGAGTTCGGCTGGATCAGCATCCTTCCAGCCAGCAGTTCAGCAGTTTAGAGCACCAGCGCCGGTTTAGCAGCAGCAGGCCCAGAGGCCATTACCGACGCAGTCTTAGCAGTTCCACCAGCAGAGGCCTCAGTAGTATGCTCAGGCTCAGGCTCAGAGGCAGAAGGGTCCGGCTACTAGAGTTCAGGGTCAGGCTTTCACGCTTTCTATGGAGGAGACGCTAGCAGCAGGGGAGGTGGTCGCAGGTACCATTCTTATTCACTCTCATTCAGCTTCAGCTTTATTTGATTCTGATGCTTCGTATTCGTTTATATCTGCACAATTTGTGACACATATTAGTGTAGAGCCAGAATCTTTACCTATAAGGATGAATATACTTACTGGTAACGGTCTAGTAGGAGTAGATCGAGTCTATGCCTAGTGTAGAGTCATAGTATATGGAAGAGAGTTTCTCGCTAGGCTGATAGAGTTTCCTATGGACGATTATGATGTCGTCCTAGGTATGGATTGGTTGAGTGCTCGACACGCTTCGATAGATTGCCATGCTGGCAAGGTTATCTTTCGTGTTCCGATGAGGAGGAGTTCTCATTCTCTAGAGGCGAGGTGGAGTCTTCCCCAGCGGTCATGTGGATGGCAGTAGCCGTGGAGGTTCAGTTGTCCAGAGTAGTTTGTGAGTTTTCCGATGTGTTTCCCGAAGAGCTTCCAGGTATGCCTCCAGTTCGGAAGATTGAGTATTATATTGATTTAGTTCCGGGAGCAGAGCCAGTGTCAGCGAGAGTCTACAGGATGTCTCCTTCAGAGTTGTTGGTGTTGTATCAGTCTATTGAGGAGCTTAGGACCAAGGGATTCATTCGTCCTAGTGGATCGCCTTGGGGAGCTCCAGCCCTTCTTGTGAAGAAGAAGGATGGTTCATCGCGTATGGTCATTGACTATCGTCAGCTTACCGCGGTGACCGTGAAGAACAAGTATCCCTTGCCTAAGATAGATGACTTGTTCGACCAGCTTAGGAGAGCGGCTGTGTTTTCGAAGATCAATTTGCGGTCTGGGTACCATCAGATCAGAGTTAGAGAGCAGGATATACCCAAGACGGCATTTTGATCTCGATATGGCCATTAGGAGTTCCTTATTATGCCTTTCGGAGCGACCAATGCGCCATCGATCTTCATGGATCTCATGAATCGCATCTTCATGCCCTACTTAGACCAGTTTGTGATAGTGTTTATTGATGATATCTTGGTCTATAGTTGGACTGAGGCAGAGCACGAGCAACATCTTCGCGTGGTTCTTCAGATTCTTCAGGACCATCAGCTTTACGCAAAGTTCAACAAGTATGATTTTTGGTCGATCGAGTCTCTTTCTTGGGTCACATTATTGCCGGAGGTGGTGTTAAGGTGGACCCTAAGAAGGTTGAGGCTATCGAGGGTTGGCCAGTACCTCGTACAGCTTCAGATGTACGCAGCTTTCTGGGATTAGCAGTCTACTACAGACGATTTGTGGCAGACTTTGCTAGGATCTTCGCACCCTTGACACGGCTGACGTGTAAGGATGTGTGCTTTGAGTGGTCAGATGCTTGTCAGGTTTCTTTGAGAAACTCAAGCAGATTTTGATTTCAGCTCCTATTCTGACATTATCCGTCGGACCAGGTGGGTTCACGGTGTATTGTGAGGCATCAGGCCGGGGACTTGGTTGTGTTCTTATGCAGCACGGTCGAGTGATAGTTTATTCATCTCGGCAGCTTCAGAACCGTGAGGAAGATCTATCCGACGCACGATCTTGAGTTGGCCGCAGTTGTGTTTGCCCTCAAGCTCTGGAGGCATTATCTGTATGGTGATCGAGTGGAGATCTTCACTGACCATAAGAGCTTGAGGTATGTGTTCACCCAGAGAGATCTAAACATGCGGCAGAGGCGGTGGCTTGAGTTACTGAAGGATTATGATGTTGATCTTCAGTATCATCCCGGGAAGGCAAACGTCGTTGCAGACGCTTTGAACAGGAGACCCAGGGTCTATTTCTTGACGGAGCAGCGTCACCTTCTAGAGGATCTTCAGGAGATGGGCATTGAGGTAGTGCTACCTGGTGAGATAGCTATGATGGCAGGCTTGCAGGTTCAGTCTACCATTGTGGATAGGATCAGAGCAGCTCAGTCAGGGGATGCCAGGCTTCAGCAGCTCAGAGCAGAGTGTGTGGCAGGGCGCAGAGCAGAGTTGTACATCCATGAGGATGGGATACTCCGATTTGGGAGTCATCTTTATGTGCCGAGTGGAGATATTCGACAGGAGATTATATCGGAGGCCCACAGTTCTCAGTACTCTGTTCATCCTGGAGGGACGAAGATGTACCGAGATATTCGTCAGCATTTCTGGTAGAATGGTATGAAGAAGGAGATAGCTCGGTTTATCTCCCGATGCTTAGTTTGCCAGCAGGTCAAGGCTGAGCACCAGAGACCGGCCGGACTTCTTCAGTCTTTACCGATTCCAGAGTGGAAGTGGGATCATATTACCATAGACGTCGTGACTGGTCTTTCTAGAACCCCGACTGGTAGAGATGCCATTTGGGTTATAGTAGATCGACTCACGAAGGTTGCCCACTTCCTACCTTTCAGGGTTGGTCAGTCTACAGAGCAGTTGGCCGACTTGTACATGAGGCAGATTGTCAGATTGCATGGGGTGCCAGTTAGCATAGTCTCAGATCGGGATTCCAGATTCACTTCTTATTTCTGGCAGAGTCTTCAGCAGAGTCTGGGTACCCATTTGAGTTTCAGTTCAGCATACCATCCTCAGACAGATGGTCAGTCGGAGCGTACGATTCAGACCTTGAAGGATATGCTTCGATCATGCATTCTTGACTTCAGTAGTTCTTGGGAGGATCACTTGCATTTGGTAGAGTTCTCTTATAACAATAGCTTCCAGGCGAGCATTCAGATGGCTCCTTTCGAGGCTTTGTATGGTAGGAGATGTAGGTCACCCCTAGCTTGGGATGACATTGGAGAGAGGCAGCTGTTTGGTCCAGAGATGATTGCTCAGTCAGTTGGAGTAGTCAGGCAGGTCAGAGAGCATCTCATAGTAGCTCAGGATCGACAGTGTCATTGGGCAGATCAGCATCGACGCCATCTTGAGTTCTCTGTCGGCGACCACGTATTTCTTCGGATTTTGCCTACCCGTGGTGTCATCAGGTTTGGCGTACGGGAAAAGCTTAGCCCTAGATTTATTGGGTCGTTCGATGTTCTCGAGCGAGTAGGGGATGTATCTTATCGCCTTGCTCTTTCACCGTCGTTGTGCGAGGTACATGACGTGTTTTACGTATCTCAGCTACTTCGGTATGTTCCGGATCCGAGCCATATCCTAGATCATTCCGAGCTGGTCGTTGGTACCGACCTATCGTATGAGGAGAGGCCCATATCCATTTTAGACCGGAGGGAGAAGATTCTCAAGAACCGGACTATCCGATTAGTTCGTGTTTCCTGGGATCATCACTCACCGGGCGAGTCGACTTGGGAGCGCGAGGATGATATCCGAGCTCGTTACCCGTATCTGTTTGACTTGTGAGGTATACTTATTTCGTATATCTATGTTCTACCTTTTTGTGTGATTGTAGGAATACATGATGTTGTTGTTTACGTATGTTTAAATTTCTTTTATATTTCTTATACATTACTCTAGTTGGATTTCATGCTTTATGAGTTTTCCATCTTGATCATGATAGCATGTTTTCTTGGATTTCCTGCTTACTTTTGATTACCTTTAGGAAATTCCGAGGACGGAATTTTTCTAAGGAGGGGAGAGTTGTGAGACTCGTCTCACAGTATCGGTATTTATGTACGGATACGTATTTTACAGCGTATTTCGTATTTTCTTGGTTTCCGGAATACTTTAATTTTTTTCCAAAACTATAGGTTTTTTTCTTGATCGGCATACCGCCGATATACCGGAGTATACCAACGGCATACCGCCCGGACATGTTTCCGACACTTTAGATATTTTTGGTTTCTGATATTTTCACGAATAGTGTTTCGGATATTTTCGTGAATAGTATTTAGATATTTTTGTGAATAGTGCTTAGATATTTTTGTGAATAGTGTAGATGCACTCTATTATCCAATGGACAATTGATTTTGTTTGAATGGCCATGATTGACTTAGATTTTCACACGAATCATGATCCAGCGGCTAAGATTAATTCTCCCTTTATATATAAACCACTTCACTTTCTCTCTCCTCTCTCTTTTCATTCTCTTCACTCTCTCTTCATTTCTTCTTCCTTTCTCTTCCCTTGGATCTTGTTAAGAGCTTGGCCTCGAGGTCTAGAGTGTGGTTTCGTGCCCCTCTTGGTGGTGGAGTAGAAGATTAGGCTTGGAACTTAACCTAAGCAAGTACATCTTGCCAAATTCTTGAACAATTGTAATCTATTGTCATTTTTGTTTTTCTTGGTATTGAATGCTTAGAATTTTCCTAAACTCATTTTTTAAATGTGTTTTCCTGATGATTCTCGTATATGTGCATGTTTCCAAAAATTTAATTAAGCAAGATTTGATTTTCTGTTAAAACCCAATAGTGACTTAGTGGAAAACTTGGTATCAAGAGTGATACTAGAGTTATCATCATGGGTCTTGGTCACATATACATATATGGGGTCCTTACCTAGCTAGTATACTTGGATTTTGAGTTTGGTGGCAATCGGGACTCGTTTCGGTGTTCCGAGAACCTCTGTTTTGAAGTATTTTGAGATATTGGTCTATCAAATCTTTGAATTTTTGAAATCTAATAGTTCAATGTTGTAGGAAATTCAATTCTATGCAATTTTGACTTTTGAAAATTCGAATTTCGATTTAAAATAAAGTTTTTATGGCCGAAATAAGTTTTGGCAAAAATATAAATTTTGTTGCTGTTTGGAAAAACGGTATACCGTCGGTATGCCGCAGTATACCGTCGGTATGCCGCAGTATACCGCCGGTATGCCGCAGTATACCGCCGGTATGCCGGTTTTTGCTCCAGAAACCTTCTGTCTTTAGGCCGGTATACCGCCGGTATGCCGCAGTATACCGCTGGTATGCCATTTTATGCTGTTTTTGTCTGTGTTTGTCCGTTTTGGCCCGTTTTTGTCCGCTTTTGATATTTTCTTCGACTGTAATAATTTCTTAACATGATAAGATGATCTTGTTCAGTTAGATAATGATTGTACACCCTATATAGACTTGATACTAGCACATGTTCAACCATTTTATGAAATGTACTTAGCCTTGATTATTCTTCTCCACATACCATGATATGTCTTTGGATAGATTCTTTCTTACAAGCTATGATAATTGTTGCCATGCCTTTTTGCTTACTTGATAGTGACCCGTCGTGGTGCACTCTTGAACATGTCTTTTTTTTGCTTACATGATAGTGGTCTGTCATGGGGCACTCCTGATTCTAGTACATGTCTAGCTCCTTGATAGTGGCTCGTAGCAGCGCACTCTTGTCTTGATATTGTCATGTCTTATTGTGGCTTGTTGTAGTGCACAATCTTGCTTGTCTTGTCCAGTCTTGCATGTCTCATGTCTAGGATGGATTCTGCGAAATGTCACACCTAGAATCCAACAAGAAAATGTTAAGGACTAAACTACTAGCTTGATTACCAAGATCATTGGAGACATTCCCGGTTACCTGTTGCCCCTTTGATCCTGGCCCTATATATATATATACTTGGGATTTAGAGCTATCTGTTATGATGAGCACTCTTCCAGCACACCGTCGAGTGGGGCACCTCTTTAGGACACAAGTATCTTACTGCAGTGTGTCTGCTATACTTCTTTTCTTTTTGCTTGGATCATTCAGGTAGTAGCAGACGGGTAACTGGACTTGAATTTCTCAAACTTGCATGTGTTAGTAACTAAGAATGTGACAACCCTAGTTAGCTAAAGTATCAAGCCGTACTCATTGCTTGGCCGTGATTGATGGATGGAGTCCATTCTTGTCTAGTCTAGTCTTGCTCCAGTTTATCTTATTGTAGTCTTAGCTTCCTGTCTTTCCTTACATGCTATTCTTCCTACTACATGCTCGACTTTACCATATGCTCAAATGTCCTGTTTATTTACTTGCTATCATACTTGCATGTTCCAGTTTCCTTTCGTAAAACACTGTGGTACCAATTTACTATTCTAGTCTCGTTTACTGCTTTATCTTAGAGATGTTATGAATTGCATGCTGGTTTTAGTTCATAAGTTTGGCTTCCTTTGTGGTACTTGCTATTGGGGTTCTGACCCCACTGGTTTTGCATTGACCAGATCTAGTCGAGGAGCCCGAGGATCTTCCGGACCTTCCTCTCGATGGTGACCACCCGGAGCACCAGAGGACTTGAGTGGGTATTCTTTCTCTTACCCACTCTTTTCTGTACATATTCTTTTGAGGCGTTTAGCCACCGAGCACGTGTTTAGCTCGTGTTTTGGACTTGACATTTGGCCTACGGGCTTAGACATGATGTTATATTTCTAGACTGCAGCTAGAGCTAATCATGTATTACTTAGTCTTACTAGTTCTTCATTTTGTATTACTAGCTTCATGATCATCTATATATTATAGTTTGGGACGCTTTACTGTCTTATATGCTTGATGATCATATTCTTGTACTTTACTTCTTGTCTGAGACTGAGATATCTAGGATTATATGACCTAGGATTGACTGTTGGTTTGTAGCAGTGACCCCCATCTATACAGCTTATACGTTGTTTCGAAGTACTTGAGTACTTTGGTATACGTAGCTGGCCTGGTCCGTCCCTACTTGCCAGTATTCTAGTTCTGGGGCATGACACCTATGTTGGGTGTGGTCACACAAAAGCTAATATTTCCCCCAATCTCCGTAATAAATAATGACTCACAAGCAATGAACAATGTACAAGACAATCGTGTGTATCTCGTGTCCGATATGAGAACATGGCACATAAATGTAAGACAGAAAATACAAAGTACAAGTCGAGTCGGTGTACTTGTCTCGGTTTGGTTGCACGAGAGTAATACTGTATGGTTGTAATGTCACCCAGGCGACGTTCGCGGAGGAGATCCGACCACAGCGGATCTGGTGGAGCTGAGATCCGGTCGGCCACGACTTCTCGGCGGGGCTCGAGAACCTCAGATCCGGACCGGATCTGAAGGAAACGGCGGCGTGGCTTCGTCGGTCTTGGCTCAACGATGAATAGCTTCGATCTTCGGCGGGTGGCGGCTCCGTCGAAATCGACGAGGGAGCGTCGGTCTGCTACTAGCGGCCGAGGATGGGGTCCGACGACTCGGCATGGCTAACTCCGGCAGTGGCAGTCTTTAATCGGTCGCGAAGGAGCTTCGGCGGGTCTTGGTGGCGTCCGGATCGAGGAGGCTCGAGCTTCAAGGCCTCACAGTGATGGCGAGCATTGGCTCGATCTTCGAAGTGACTCATGGCTGTGGTGGTCGGAGTGGCGACCGACAAGGTGGTGCTTGGTGGCCGGAGTGGACAGTAGGGAGAGAGGGAAAGTGTGATGAGAGAGAGTAGAGAGAGAAAGAGTGTAGAGAGAGAGTCAGTTGTCAGAAATGTATTGGAATATGTGCCCTTAAATAATAAAATAATAATATGTGTGCGTGTGTGTGCAGGGAGTGGCAATTGTGGTAAATAACAATAGATCTGGGGTCTTTGTATACAGTGGCAGTGTTGGTAATTTAATATAGATCTGGGGCTAAAATTAGGTTTAGTTACAGAATTATAGATTTCAAATTCAAACAGGTTTTTCAAATAAAAAAATGATTTCAACAGTTTTTCAAATATCAATATTTAAACAGAATTTCAAATACAAAATTCAAACAGTTTTTTAAAATAGATTTCCTAATTACAAAATTACCAACTGTTAATAAAATCAGTTCTCCCTTAATACTTACTAATAATAATTCCAAAAAATGGTTAATAATATTATTTGTCTATCAAACAATATTATTAAGAAATCAATAAGGTTATTATTATGAAACAGAATATTTATATGTAAATATTCATTTAGCTACAAAACTTCGTTTATAATAAAAATTCATTTTTATTATCGCAAAGCAATTACGTGTTGCACTCTATTAGGAAATTTTCAACATAAATCAATTCATTATAACTATAACAATAATATTCAAAAATACTTTCAATTTGTGAAAATTTATTAACACTCAGAATTCTTTTAATCAACCCTTCAATCAAAATTAGATTTTCATAAAATAATATTAAATCCAAGGAAAATCTAAAAAACTCAATTTTACCAAATATGAATTTTGGGAGTTACAGATATCAAGCGAGTACATGCTCTGATCGTTTCATACTTGCTAGGATTTATGTTCTTGCTCTAGACTACTTTACTTGATGTTGTCACGTTGTTATCACGGATTAGTACTATATGGATCTTTTCATGAGATGTTATCTCCCGCATGTGCATTGGGTACTTCATGTCATGTGCTTTTCACGAACATCATGTACTTCTTGTGCTCTCATTATTCTTGTACACTCATGTTCTCTCATGTACTCTCATGTTCACATGTGCTTCATGTATAAAACTATCATGTGCAATAACGTAACTTGAATGGATCCTTGAGTATTGATTGGAGAAGGTGGAGTAGAAGTGGTTATGTGGTTAATTCCAAAGTAGTGTAATCATGTGCATGTTTGTTATACCCTCACGTATAGTGGAGTTACCTTAGAATAATAATGTGCAAACCTAACCCGATTACATATCCATCTTGTGCTCCAAATCAATTATATATTTACTTATAGTCTTACTTTCCATATATATATATATATATTACTATATATATTATATATATATATATATATATAATATATAGTAATATATATATATATATATATATATATATATATATATATATATATATATATATATATATATATATATATATATATATATTACGGAGCCGCTATAGACGACACTTGCGACCTGGACCCTCAGCTGGATCCAGCTTGCGCTGAGCATGCTACCCTATTGTCTAGGATAGACTGCTAGGCTTATCTTATCTTATCTTACTTTCTGTTGTCATTTCATGAGATGTATTATTCAGATATTGGGATTTTGTGTTGTTAAACACTTAGACTTATTTCTTCTGGTTGTATTGCACTCCGTGATTTCATATCTATCTTATCGTGCCATTTATCCATCTTAGATGTGTGATTGAGTTATACCTTCTGTATTGTCCTCCGATTGGAGAGTATATTCTGTACATGTACATTTATACTATGTTAGATGTTGTGACCTAGGATAGTGTTCTACTGCCGACACTGTGGCGTAGGCTGGACGTACCCACGTCTCATGCCCCTATACTGGGTGCGGGTCGTAACACATTTTTAGTGGTAGCCCATGCAGGTCTAGAGTTCTAAGTTATGTCTCAGTTCGTAGTGTTACTCGAACTAGAGTATCACTATAACCTGTAGTAGGATATAGGATATAAGTTTTAAGGTACTCAATTACATTTAGGAAAAACTCTTATCTAATTTCTGCCATCTAAATTCTTGCTGCTAATTGCCTTCTTTTGAAACGAACTGTCCTCCTTTGATTATATCACTTCATGCTCAGTATTGATTTCTTTGTTGGATCTGTCTTTAGGATGGTGGAGACACAGTCACATTGCTCCGGTCCAGGAGATACCACTGAGAGGTCTTCCACCTCTCGTCCGATTCAGTAGGGCCCTAGGACCGCAACTCCCCTCGTTCCTTCTCATGTTGGAGCGTCTGCAACATTTGGGGGTGCACCTCCACCTCTCTGGAGGCCTACCCCAGTTATTCCAGACGTACTTCAGCCGCAGTCACCTCCGGAATTAGTTGATGCAGCACAACTCTTCGTATTCTTCCGAGAGATGATAGAGGCTCAGCAGGACCAGTCTACGGATATGAGACAGGGCATAGACAATGCCCATTAGCTTGTTATGACAGTAGTAGAGAGGGTGAATGCCCATCCACAGGGAGGCCAGGTACAACAGTCGAGGTTCGAAAACATCTTGGATTTCCAGAAGATGCGGCCGAGAGACTTCAGGGGTACGGAGGGTATCATGTATGCTGACGATTGGATCAAGCATATTGAGGAGATCTTCCGTCTTGCACTGATTCAAAGAGGATACAGATTATGGCAGTGGGCAGCCAGATGTACGATCTTGCCAGGACATGATACCATACTAACCCTAGATTTGGTACTGAGGGGCAGACTTGGGCAGCTTTCAAGAAGCTATTCAATGAGAACTACTTCCCCGACACAACACTTGGCGCCTTGGAGATGCAGTTCGAGAGTCTGGTTGAGGGGAACCAGACAATGGAGGAGTACGCCGGAGAGTTCTGCCGCCTGGGCAGGTTTGTGGAGGGCCTTAGCGAGTCAGCGAAGGCTAGGAGGTTCCGTAAGGGTTAGGTCAAGGAAGTCAAGTCCTTGACTAAGAGCGACCGAGATGCCACATTTGAGAAGATTCTAGTAGGGGCTATGGCAGAGGAGGACGACCTAGAGCTGAAACTGAAGAGAGGTCATGATTTACATGGAGCCGGTAGCAGTGTAGGGTCGTCCAAGAGGCCCCACTTTCAGTAGAGGCCTTTCCAGCAGCAGCAGTTTCAGGGTCAGGGCCGTATGCCTTTTCAGCAGTCGCAGCAGCAGCAGAGGTAGCAGTAGGCACCTAGACATCAGTAGGCCACCAGTTGCACCTTCTGTAAGAAGCTAGGGCACGGTTGGAACGACTGCAGGAAGAGACTAGGCAAGTGCCTGCTCTGTGGTTTAGCGGAGCATCAGCTGAGGGACTGTCCCATGTCTTCGGGACGTATAGTTCATGAAGCAGGTGCTAGGGCTCCGGTAGGGCAGCAGAAGGGACCGTTGCTGACTCAGCAGCAGAAGTTTGTTCAGCACCAGCAGTAGGCTAGAGGAGGCCAGCATGGGAGAGCTTTCGCCATGGCAGCTGAGGATGCAGAGGCAGTGAGAGATCTGATCGCAGGTTCTGTTCTTCTTGACTCCATTCCCGTATTTGCTTTGTTTGATTCGGGGGCTTCCGATAGATTTGTGTTTGTATCTTTTGCTATTAGACACCATCTTGCTTCTGAATCGTTGTCTAGGATTGCAAGATCATGACTGGGGGTGGTATTATCCTAGTCAGTGATATTTACAAGGATCGAAGAGTTGTTTTGGGAGGTCGAGAGCTGGATGTAAGTTTTTTCGTAATGTCATTACTGAACTACGATATTCTACTCGAAATGGATTGGTTGAGCAGACATCACACTAGTATAGATTCTCGCGAAGGCAGAGTTCTTTTCAGAGTACCGGGGAAGCTAGAGTTTGAGTTCGCCAGACGAGAGACAGAGCAGAGCAGCAGAGTATTCTGTGGGATTTTCGTAGAGGAGCAGACGGTGCCACATCCATTGATAGCTGAGTTCATAGATGTCTTTCCGGAGGAGTTGCCAGGACTACAACCGGACAAAGAGGTGGTTCTCTCTCTATAGATTTGGTGCCCGACGCATAGCCAATATCTCAGCACGTCTATAGGGTGAACAACAGCAAGCTGATGGAGTTTGTCACCCCCAGTTTTCATGAACAGTGGTATTTTGGTCATTTTTCCACTTTAGAATTATTTTAGAATTATTTATTTATTTATGATATTATTTTTGGGATTATTTGAGTCGGGTTCGAATTTCAACTCAATCCGACTTGTATCGGGGACCCAGGGTAGTTTTGACCCTAGTGGAATCCATACACTAGTTAGGCATGGCCCACATGACATTATTTTTAGTTAGTGGGTTAGACTAATTATTTATGGATAGGGTTAGTTTGATTAGAGACTTAAACATGACTAAAATAGCCTCAACCTTTAACCCTTTCCTAATTTTAATTAAATAGATTAGTGGGGGGCTTTTTAGTCTTTTCAATAGGAGGACACCTATACTCCTATGGCCGGCCACACTTGGATAGGGATAGGAATAAGCCCATTGTCATTATCCACTCAATTTTCTCTCTCTTGTTCTTCCCCAAATTTTTGAGAAGAGTTCCTATTGATTTCTCCATCAAATCAATCCCTTTCTCCACCCAATCTTCTTCATTTCTTCTCTACTCAAGCAAGGGTAGGTGCTAGCCAAGTTTGGGAGGTTTCGGAACCCGTTCGTGTCCATTTGGAGATCTCTACGTGTCGGTGTCGTATCGGGAGGAGTTTTCCTAGATTCGATCTACCGGGAGGTATAATCTCTTTTCTACATCATTCCTTCATGCATATAGGTGTATTTTGAACCCATAGGAATGACCCCCATGGTTGTGTCTCCATTTGTATCTATTTTGTATCCATTTGGAGACTTCTAGGAGTGTCCCTTGTGTTGTGTTGTATCCTAGTGAGAAATCCCTATTTTGGACACTTGTATTTTAATATATATTGTAGGAATGATTAATTAGTGTTTTAATTTCAGATTTCATATTTTAGAATGTTGTTCTTAATGTGTTCTTCATGGTATCATTTAGTATCACAATCTATTTATCTATATATATGTATATATCATTTGTTATATATATATATATATATATATATATATATATATATATATATATATATATATATATATATATATATATATATATATATATATATATATATATATATATAAAGACACAATATTTATATATATATATATATATATATATATATATATATATATATATATATATATATATATATATATATATATATATATATATATATATATTTATATATATGTATATATATATATATTATATATATATATATATATATATATATATATATATATATATATATATATATATATATATATATATATATATATATATATATATATATATATATTTATATTTATATATATATATTGGCTCTCTAATTTATATATAAATATTGTGTCTTTATTTGTGTTTGGGTGTATGGAGATTTCGGGTTTGGAAAGAGTGGTGGAGTTGGTTTTGGTTAGTGTGTTTGAGTTTGTATTGAGAGGAATTAGAGAATGTTAGATTGGAAGAGAGTGTTAGGGAGTATAGAGAATTAGAGAGGGAGTGAGGGAGTGAATGAGGATGCAAAGAAGGGGGGACTGCTGTTTGAAACAGCAGCAGCTGCATAGTATCAGTCCCCCCACAGGGGACTGATTTGTAGCAGTTTGGACTGCTATTAATAGCAGTGCAGTAGCAGCATTATAATGCTGCTGTTTAGCAGCAGTTAAAGGGGATTCAGCCCCCATATTAGCCCCTAGGACAGCCCTATATTAGCCCCATTTGGACAGCCAATAGGCAACTCAAAACAGCCCCATATCAGCCCTAGGACAGCCCCTTGGTCCCACTCATTCAATCGCTCAAAAATCAGTTCATTTTCCCTTCCATTCATTCAAACAAATTCATCCATCCACCTATACTCATTCACCACATATACAAATTCATATATATATATATATATATATATATATTTTTTTTTTTTTAAAAAAAAAAAAGAATAAAAAAAAATAAAAATAAAAATATATATATATATATATATATATATATATATATATATATATATATATATATATATATATATATATATATATAAAAATATATATATATATATATATATATATATATATATATATATATATATATATTCCATTCCTATACCCATATACATATCCATTCATATATCCATCCATATTTCATCATTCACCAACCCATTCATTCACTCATTCATTCACTCAACCCATTCATATGTTCATTCATATATATATATATATATATATATATCCACTCATATCACCATTCACATATGCATTCACCCAATTATCATTTCAGTCCCATATGTTGTTTATGAGTGAGTATTTTGTGTGTGAGTGTTTAGCTAAAGTTAGAATAATACATGGTAAGGTAATGTTGGGATAACCAACATGTGTCCTAAGATGGACTAGATGTCTAGGAAACCCATATTCTTGGTAGGTAAACCCTAGATATGATAGTATCTAGCTACCCTAAGGAGCCTATGCTAGTATCTTGAGAATTAGCGGGGTTTCCTTTGTAATGGGCAATGTATCGGAAATACCTTGTAAAGGGTAAATGTAGGTAATTGCCTATAGCTAAGGTAAGTGGTTTAGGGTTTAAGATATGGTTAGGATTGGGTTTCCTTGGTTGGTAATGGTCAGAAATAGTGCTCCTAGACTAGTTTTGACTTCGGTTGACCATTTTGACCAAAAGTCAACAATAGTCAACCGAGAGTCAAACTTAGCCTATAAGTGACTAGAATTGACCAAAACCAAACCAGAGTTGACCAGTTGACTGAAAGTCAACAGTTGGTCAACATTAGACTAGTTTGACCTAGGGTTAACCTAGAGTTGACCAGAGTTGACCAGGGTTGACCAGTTGACCAAAAGTCAACCTTTGACCCCGTTTGACCTAGTTTGACTTGGATTGACTCCCTGTGACCTAGTATGATCTAGTATGACCTAGTATGATCCAGTTTGACCAGTTTGACCTAGTTTGACTTAGACTTGCATATCATGACTTAAATTAGTTTCCTTTTATTATGAAACCCTGTTTGACTTATAGTATCTCATTTTAGGTCTGTGATTACTCTGAGCGTCTGTTCACCTTATCAGCTCAGGACCACAGGCGAGTAATTCACTGATAGTTTTCATTGTCTTGATATCTACTATATCTGATTTAGTTGTAGTGTCTTACTTGATTCCAGACATGATGGTTCGCGGACTAGTATACGTCGGATCCTGTCATGAGATGTTATTCCTGGACTTTCTTGGTATATTGGTGCGTGATATTTTATGTTTCATGTACTTATATAGACATCGATTTGGGAGTGGGCTGGCCCCCTACTTTTGAATCCCGTGTCATGACGTGCCATGTCCGGATCCGTGATACTATTCGGGGATGGAGGAATTATTAGGGATTATGTGGTCAAAGCCTCCTGTCACTATTTTGCTTGCGCCACTCTCACCTCACATAGGGTGTAGCAGATTCCTCCGTATGCTTGTTATCCAGGTTGGCCGATACGACCCTTTCCAGAGACTTTCGTATGATTGTCGGGCCAAGTGGATAACCTGTCTTGTAACATACCTAAAGCCGATCACATATCGCTCTAATAATTCAAATCATATTTTATATTTATTTATCGTATCTTATATCCTGCTCAGTTCTACTTTCAGTACTTTTCTCACCATGCTATGATATTCATTTACTCACATGTTCTACATGCCTTTATGCTATACCTTGATTGGAGACTAAGTTCTGTTCGGAAGAAGGGTTACAACCCCGGTTCTTGTTTGGTTTAAGGGTTATAACTCAGCTTCCGAATGGTTTCCAAGTCATCATATATCTTTGTCTTGTATTTCATTATACTGTCTCTTATAGAATTTGTCAATTCATATGGAACTGCTGTTAGTGTTTGTACTTGCTCATTTTCCTGACAGGATACCAATGATATATTACAGATGATTCTGAGGCAAATTGCCCGACCTATTATGGGGATGGGTTAGATGGAGTAGACCTGGACCGTGGCTTGATAGTAGAGCTATTAGACTTTGCACACAGAGAGTAGTGTAGCTTAGTTAGATTTGTCTGGACTGCGATCCAGCTAGTACTTTCAGACTGTAGTATTTTATATTATATTTTGTGACTCTGTGATGTTGTGTATAGCTCTGGGCTTGTGTTGGATCTTGAACTTATTTCCTATTTTTTATCTATCATATTTCCTTTCCATGCTATCTACCTTAGTTTTATTTTGTGATTGAGACTGCATTGCTATGTCACCTCCATTCAGAGTGTATATACTATATAGGTTACTTTATACTGTTAGTCGTAGTATTTACAGACCTTATATACAGCGTTCTACCGCCGATTCTGTGGCGTAGGCTGGACGTAACCACGTGCTCGTGCCCCTCATCAGGGTGCGAGTCGTGACACATTTTTGTGGTGGCCCATACAGGTCTGTGTCGCTATTTGTGCAATCTCGTAATGGTGCTCGACTTAGAGTACTAATTACGAGCCTGCAATTAGGACGTAGGACATAGGATATGATAGGAGTTACTCAATCACATTTTAGAAGATTTTTGATCTTTTGATTACCATGACAACTCTTTTGTATTGAATTTAATTGTCCTTCTTTGATATTCCCTATCATGTGCCATATTGATTCCTTGTTTCAATCTATCCTCAGGATGACGATTACTCGCGCTCAGGCAGCAGGATCTAGTGCTGTTTCGGAGAGGCCCGATCCGGTAGGACTTCCACCTCCGGCTACGGGAGCTGCAGTTGAGGGAGATGCCACCTCAGTTCCTGCCCCTCAGGCGGGAGTAGCAGTGACGGTTCCAGGAGGTCTTCCATCTCCAGCAGCGGGACCATCCATAGTCATTCCTGAGACTCGTCCACCGCCTCCTCCGCTACCGACTGATACTCAGCAGATGATGGCCCTTCTACAGCAGATGTTGCAGACCCAGAGGGCAGAGGTCGAGGCACAACACCGCCAGACAGAGGTGTTACGACAGAGCATGGAGAACTCCTACAGCTGGCGATGGCAGCAGTAGAGAGGGTTGCACCGGGTACAGTTCAGGGTGCCCCAGTTCAGCAGCATGGTCAGGGGAGGCCCGACACATGCCTAGATTTCATGAAGATGAACCCGAGGGAGTTCAAGGGTACCGAGGGTATCCTGTATGCGGATGACTGGTTGGAGGATGTCCAGCGGAGCCTGGAGTTAGCAGAGGCCCCGAAAGGGCTTTGGGTGACGTCTGTAGTGAGCCATTTTTCGATATAGCCCTGACTTTGTTTCGTACGGATCCTCATACATCGGTGAGGGATTTGACTTGGGAGAACTTCAGGTGGCTCTTTAAGGAGAAGTTCTACCCCGATGTGGCTTTGACAGCTTTGGAGGGACAGTTTGTCGGTTTGGTGCAAGGGAACTCGTCGGTGGACGAGTATGCGGCAGAGTTCTTCCGTCTGAGTAGGTTTGTATCAGATCTGATACAAATGAGGGGTATAAGGCCCACAAGTTTTGGAGGGGTCTTATTCATGCAGTTCACACTCATACTTCCGGGCGACGCGATACGACATTCGAGCAGATCCTGATGGAGGCGCAGATAGCAGAGGACAACTTCGGCCTCAAGCCGAAGAGGGACAGCGATGTTCTAGGAGCGAGCTCGAGTGCAGGGCCGGTGAAGCGCCCTCATTTCCAGCAGAGGCAGTTTCAGCTGCAGCCTCAGTTACAGTTTCAGAAGGCACAAGCGCGTGCCCAGCAGCACCAGGGATAGGGCCAGAGGTAGGCTACTCCCTGTGCTTTCTGCAGAAGCAAGGGCACACTCGAGAGGCCTGTAGGAAGAGGTTGGGCGTCTGTCTATACTGTGGGGCGCCCGACCACCAGCTGAAGGATTGCCATCTTCGTGGAGTCAGAGACAGAGTGCAGCAGACTAGAGGACTAGCAGTTCAGCAGAGAGGTCCTCCACTTCAGACCCAGCAGCAATGCTTTATACAGCACCAGAGGGGAGCACCTGTGGGCAGAGTGTTTGCCTTGACAGCAGAGGAGGAGACAGAGCCAGTGGGTGATGTTGTGGCAGGTCACGTTCTCCTTGATTTATTCCCTGCTTTTACCTTGTTTGATTTCGGTGCCACTGATAGTTTTGTGTCTGTTTCCTTTGCTCTGAGACACAACATTATTGCTGAATATATGGGTAGGACTTGCAAGATATTGACCGGGGGAGGCATCATCCTGGTTAATAATATCTGCAAGGGGCGAAGAGTTACTTTAGGAGGCCAAGATTTGAGCACGTGCTTGCTCGTAATGCCCCTTCCGAGGTACAACGTGGTACTCGGAATAGATTGGTTGAGCATGTACCATGCTAGTATAGACTGTAGAGGAGGTAGGGTTGTGTTTAGGCCGTCGGGAGAGCCAGAGATTGTGTTTGCCAGGGGAGCAGCTGAGCCGGGAGATGGGTTCTGTGGAGCTTTGTTGGCGGGGCAGGCATTGCCGCATCCTTTGATAGCTGATTTCATGGATGTTTTTCCTAAAGAGTTGTCTAGGATGCCGCCAGATAGAGACGTTGTGTTCTCTATAGACTTAGTGTCGGGCGCTGAGCCTATTTCACAACACGTCTATAGGGTCAACAACAGCGAGTTGGCAGAGCTGAAGAAGCAAGTCGACGAGCTACAGGACAAGGGATTCATCAGATCCAGTTCATCACCTTGGGGAGCGCCAGTTCTGTTTGTACCGAAGAAGGATGGTACAATATGCATGTGTATCGATTACAGGGTGCTCAACAACCTCACTATCAAGAACAAGTACCCGTTGCCGAGGATTGGCGACTTGTTCGATCAATTGAGCGGCGCGAAGGTGTTTTCGAATGAGGTCTGGTTATCATCAGCTGAAGGTAAAGCGGGAAGACGTTCCGAAGATGACTTTTCAGACTCGGCACGACCAGTACGAGTTCACTGTCATGCCACTTGGGTTGACCAACGCCCCAACAGTGTTCATGAACTTGATAAACAAGGTATTCCATCAGTACCTTGATAAGTTCGTGGTGGTCTTCATAGATGACATCTTGGTCTACTCGAAGACGCCGGAGGAGCACGAGGAGCATCTGAGGATTGTGCTCGAGACTCTGAGAAAGGAGCAGTTGTACGGAAAGCTTTCGAAGTACGATTTCTTCCTGGACCAGGTCGAGTTCTTGGGTCATGTTGTGACCGAGCACGGGATCTCAGTGGACCAGAAGAAGATTGCAGCGGTAGAGTCTTGGTCTACACCCAGTTCAGTTGCCAAAATTTGGAGCTTTTTGGGTTTGGCGGGCTACTATCGGAAGTTTGTCCAGGACTTCTCACAAATTACGGAGCCGATGACTAGACTCACCAGGAAGGACGTGGAGTTCGTCTGGACTGAGGAGTGTCAGGCCGCCTTCGATGAGCTGAAGAAGAGGTTGACATCAGCTCCGATCTTGACAATACCGTCTGGGACCGGTGGTTTCTCGATCTACAGCGACGCTTCTGGCAGGGGTTTGGGTTGTGTTCTTCAGCAGCACGGGAAGGTGATTGCCTATGCATCTAGGCAGTTACGTCCTCATGAGAAGAACTACCCGACTCACGATCTGGAGATGGCCGCTGTTATCTTTGCCTTGAAGTTGTGGAAACACTACTTGTATGGAGAGCGGGTTGAGATATTTACTGATCACAAGAGCTTGAAGTACGTATTCACTCAGAAGGAGCTGAACATACGGCAGAGACGTTGGCTCGGGCTGATGAAGGATTTCGATATCGCCTTGCAGTACCATCCAGGAAAGGCCAACGTAGTTGCAGATACCTTGAGCAGGTATCCAGTAGCTATGTATCTGACGACAGATCGTCATCTTTTGGCTGACCTAGACAGTTTGGGAATCGAGGTGATTATTCCGGGCATAGAGGTGCAGATGTAGGGCTTTGCAGATTCAGTATGAGTTGATGGACAGAGTCAGATCAGCACAGTATAATGATGTTGTCCCGAGGAGCATCAGGAAGCAGGTGCGGGCAGGGTTGCTCGACGATTTCTCTATTGTCGAAGATGGGTCGCTGCAGCACGGTGCTAGATTGTACGTTCCGAGTGGGGAGCTTCGGAAGGAGGTTCTTCAGGAGGCACATCGCTCTCAGTACTCTATGCATCCTGGGGCCAACAAGATGTACAGAGATCTGAGGGAGCACGTTTGGTGGTACGACATGAAGCGCGAGGTAGCTCAGTTTGTATCTTGCTGCTTGGTATGTCAGCAGGTGAAGGCCGAGGGATAGAGGCCTGGTGGGTTGCTACAGCTACTACCCATTCCTGAGTGGAAGTGGGAGCACATCACCATGGACTTTGTGTCCGGACTTCCACGATCTCCTGGAGAAAAAGACGCGATTTGGGTCATAGTTGATAGATTGACCAAGTCGGCCCACTTTTTGCCTTTCAAGGTGGGGTTGTCTACGGAGAGGCTGGCAGAGCTGTACGTTCGTCAGATCATGCGATTGCATGGGGTTCCTGTGAGCATAGTTTCAGACCGGGATAGCCGTTTCACTTTCCACTTCTGGAGGAGTTTGCAGGCTAGCTTGGGCACCTCGCTCAAGTTTAGTACCGCTTATCATCCCCAGACAGACGGACAGTCAGAGAGGACTATCCAGACGTTGGAGGATATGCTTCGCACGTGTGTGCTTGATCTCGGGGGTTCTTGGGAGGACCATCTTCACATGGTAGAGTTTGCTTACAACAACAGCTATCAGGCCAGTATAGAGATATCGCCATTCGAGGCTCTATACGGACGGAGATGCCGTACTCCCTTATCATAGGACGATGTCGGCGAGAGAGTGCTGCTTGGACCAGAGATGGTAGTGGATGCAGCTGAGAAGGTCAGGTTGATTAGAGATTGTCACGACCCGCACCCTAGAGTAAGGACACGAGACGTGGGTACGTCCAGCCTACGCCACAGTGTCGACGGGTAGAACGCTTGTCCTAGGTCACAACATCTAACAGTTTAAGGTAATAACAGTTATACTCCCCGAATGGGGGTAACATAACAAAATATATCTCAATCACATCTAAGGTAGAATACGATAAGATAGAATGATATAAAAGATGCGAGACCCAAATCCACAGGAAATACAAATAGAGAGAAAGCTAAGTGTCTATGATAAACTCCACTGACAACCAAAAATAATACAAATCCAAATAAATAACTCAAATCTCCAATACAATGAAATAAAATAAAGATATCTATGGAGCAACAGTCTCTACAGCTAAGGGATCCGACTGGAAGTCCGGATCGCAAGTGTCCTCTAAGGCTTGTCCCATAGAAAGTAAATACATGATAAGTAAAGACTGTAAGTGGCTAAGTGATTTAGAGTACAATATGGTTATGTAAACGGCTTAGGGGTACATGAATACAACTAAGAGGCACATGAATACCTACTGGGGATAATGATCACATAACCAATTCTACTCACCCCGCCCCAATCAATACACAAGGATCCATTCAAGTTACGTTATTGGCACATGAATACAGCTAAAGATACGTGAACTCATGTAATGAGTAGTACATGAGACACATAATAGTACATGAAGGCACATGAGAACATGTGAATACATGAACTAGTATGAGTACAAGGAGTACCTGATGCACATGATAAAGTATATGAACATGAAATACCCGATGCACCCGTAGAGGGATAACATCTCAGGAAAGGATCCATATAGTACTAATCCGTGAAAGATACGTGTCAGCATCAAGTAAAGTAATCTAGAGCAAGAATATAGTCCCAAACAGGTATGAAAAGATCAGAGAATGTACTCGCCTGCTATCTGAATGTCCAAGATGAAAGTACTGTCCGAGGAGTGGTGTTTGTCTCTTATAGAATAATACAAGTCACTATGAGTCTAAAATGATAATAAGATGCAAGTCAATACATTCTACATGAATCAAGGTCAATCTAGACCAAAGTCAACTCAAAGTCAACTCTGGTCAACCCTAGAAATCAAACTAGGTCAACTAGGTCAAACCTAAGTCAAACAAGTCTATACTAGTCTATTCTAGGTCTAACAAGGCTATACAAGTCCAATCTAGACTTACTAGGCAAACAGATACACCCATAGGCTAAGAGCCCTAGTCTAGGCTATTAGGCAATACCATGCCTAAACCAACCATATCACATATACACAACCATATGTATATCTAAAATATAATACACACATTGATATATTTATAATCTAATATAGAAACACACATCCTAATAATGTATCTAATATAATATAGTACATTCACATATATATAGGATACATATATGTACATGCCACATACCCATATATATACATGTGTTATTGTTTGCCATTAAAATTGTTTTGATTGAAATCTTAATACAAACAGAACAGTGATACAATATAGGACTTAGATGTAGTCCTAGGAGTACACTTTTGTTTAAGCTGGGTCCTTAATGCCAATGGAGCGAGTGGTAATGCGTTGACTCCGTTGACCGGCTGACGGCGGTTATCGGTTCTCTGAAGGTGTTGGTTGCTCTGGGTGCTGGAGCTTGCTGAGAGGAGCACTGTCTCTCTGGTGATTCTCTGTTGTGGATTTTTTGAGTCTTGTGTGTTCTGAGTCTCTGTGTGTGTGTGAAGGAGATGATCCTCTATTTATAGTTTTGCAGGCTGGCTGCTCATGCGCGCATGCAGGATGCGCCGGTGTGGGGATGCCACGTGGAGGTTGCTGATGGAGGCGCACGGATGCTGCGCCCTGATCGAGGGAGAGAACTCTTCATACTGCTATTGTGAGCCGGCACGTAGCAGAGAGAAGATCTTTCCGTTGCTGAAATCTTGGATGAGTTGAGTCAAAAGACACGTGTCGTCGACTCATGGTTCGAAGATCTCGGATTTGGTGGAGAGAAGTGATCTGGTGAGCTGCGTCTTGGATTGGGCGAGGAGGAGGCTGCGGCTCATAACCTTTAGGAGTTACAAACCATTTGGGGCACATGGCTTTTGAGGCGCATGCAGGCAACTTTCCTTCTGTCTTTCGGGATCAGAGAGCAGTCTGAGGCACATGGCTTTTGAGGCACATGCTGATTTGGACGCATGGCCGTAGAGGCGCATACTGATTTGGACGCATGGCCGTAGAGGCGCATGCTGATGGTGGAGTGGCCACGTGGCAGTAGCCGTCGAAACAAAGTCATGATGATGCTGACGTTGCCGACGCTTCATTTTCTGAAAAGCTGTCAACTGTTCAGACTTTGGGAGGCGTGCTGCCAACTCTGTCAGTTCAGCATTTAATGTTGGTGACGTTCGATGGACAGCTGAATGGGCGCGTCGGTTGGCGTTCTACTCGGTATGGAGATGTGTGAGGGCGCACCCTCTGTAATACGCCGAATATTGTAGGGCGCATCTGTGTGATGCGCCTGATACCGAAGGGCGCATGCGTGTGATGCGTTGTCTGGCTGGCGCATCGGACATGTCTTTTAATGATGCGGCTGTCTCGCTCTTCGAGTGCCATAAATAGCCGTTTGGCTGAATTCGAGGAGTCCGGTTCATCCATTTAATGTAAATTCATTGCACGGAATTCGGAGGGCCATCCACTTGGCGCGTGGGTTTGATCTGCCCGGCCTATAAATAGTAGCATGGAGAGAAGATTTGCTTCTTATTCCCTCACGTACTTCCAACATGAACTTGAACATGCGGGTGCATTCTGTTGACGAAGTGCTCCCGAGGGTGAAGATGAGACGCTGTGTTGTCTTCGATGCTCTTGAAGGTGACTGTTACATCCAAAATACGGAGTCGAGGGCTTCTGAGGCAGGCGGAAGGTGCCTGTTGCATCCAAAGATGGAGATGCTCGAGCCTTGTCTCCGTTATTCCGGAAGAGCCGTAGATCGGAATGGCGGTGCTAGGCTCTCTCTTCCTTCAAAGTGGGTGTCGCCCACTTGTGTTGAAAGCTGCACCTTTAGTCACGGTTTCGATCACGGTCTTCCTTCGGCTTTGGAGGCTCTTTCGAAGCCTCCCCTGGCCACAGCATTTGCGGTGCTTTCTTTTGGTTCCAGCTAGAGGGTTAAATGCTTTGTGTATCAAAGCATTTATCGGGCGAGCCTGGTTGGAAGAGCGGCACATAACTGGGCTCTGCTCGGCCAGGTGAGCCTGGCTGGAAGAATTTGGCTGAAGGGATGCACATAACTGAGCTGCTGAAGAGATGATGGGATGCGCCTGGATGGAGGCGCATGATGTCTGCTGCGCCTGACTGACAGCGCATGGTGACTGGCAGCGCATGATAACTGCTGAGCCTAACTGGAGGCGCATGGTGGCCGCTGGCTGTAGACTTTAGGATCTTTCCTTTGTAGAAATTCTCCTTTGTACAACCTTTTCTAGACATGTAATAGACTTTTATATATAAATGAAAAGTCCTTCTTCAGATGTCCATGGTTATTGACTTTGCTGTGAAGTGTTCTGTGTGAGTCTTGGCGCATGTAGTGTCTGGCGCATGGGCTTTCTGGTTGTGAAATTCCATGCTTCTACAAGACCCCCTTCAAAGTTTTCAAAACTTTTGAATAAGTTTTGGAATACTTTGAATAAGAAGCATGGAGGTCAGGGCGCATAATTTCTGGGCGCATGCCTGTTCGGCGCATGCTCTTCTCAGTTAATGATGATGGTGCCTCGATAACCGAAAAGATTAATGATGATCTTTTGGTTTTATTACTGCTATCCAGAACCAGAGACGACGGCTGAGATCACACGTCATCTGTTCACGCGTGCGACCAAGCCCTATAAATAGGTAAGAGTTGGAGAGAGAAAGGGTTCTTCTTCTCTGAAAAAAAAAAAAAAAACCTAACTTCTCCTTCCTCGAGAGAATGGCTCCCAAGACTCCTCGCGGTGCTGCCGGCAAGGGAAAGGAGAAAGCGAAGGAGTCCGCGGAAGTTGCGGCGGCTGTCGTTCCTCGTCGGCCTGTCGAAGTTCGGCCGGAGGTGGTTGGTAAGTCTCATTGTCCGTACGCCAACGCACATAGGCCTTGAGTCTTTAATGATGTGCCGCGGTCTTTGCCCGCCGACGCGCATGGGTTTAAACCCTGGTGATGCGCCGAGGCTATACTGCTGACGCGCATGGGTTCAAACCCTGAAGATGCGCCGAGGCTATACTGCTGACGCGCATGGGTTCAAACCCTGATGATGCGCCGAGGCTATACTGCTGACGCGCATGGGTTTAAACCCTGGTGATGCGCCGAGGCTATACTGCGCGCATGGGTTCAAACCCTGATGATGCGCCGCAGTTTTCTCCTTTAGACACATTTGTGTGTTCTCTTCTGACTTTTTCTGATTTTTTACTAGTGTCGATGGCAATCCCGCCTTTGAGTGAAGTTTTCTTGGAGGCTGCCTTCAACCAAATGGGAGTAGAGCATAACGAGGAAGTGATAAACCCTGCTCAAGATGCTCTTATGCTGGATCAGCCTCCTGAGAGAATGACCCTAATCCGTGAACAGCAGTATTGGTTCCTCAAACGGATGATGGAGCGTGGAGTCATTAAACCCTCCACATCTGATAAAGTGACCTTCCTGAAGCCTGAGTTCCTGTTTGGAGACCGTCTCACTTCTACTGGCTCGTCAGTACTGAAGGTCAAGGAGGACTGGTTCTTTACTGCGAATGGAGTGCATATGACTGTTAAGCAACTTGAACGTCAGTGGCCTTTGACGTCCTTCTGTCGCCTTGTTTCCCAGAGGAGAATGTCTTGGGAGCTTACCCCTTCTCAGGGGGGAGCGATGACTGGTGTCATCCAAATTGATTCTACTTTCGACCAAAGGGATGCTTTGACTGTTGTACGATCTGGGTCTTCTTACACTTGGCGGACTTTACGTCCTGGGAGCCTCTTCAGTGATGTACCCATTGATATGTTTGCTTATAGTGCTTCAACTTTTACACATCGTATGTTTTTGATGGAACGTTCCTACCCGACAGGAGTGTTTCGGGTGGAGGGTTGGTGCCATTACGTCTCCAAATGGGATAAACTGACGCTCTGGATCTTGTCGCGGTTTCTGACTGAGCTCCGAGAGATCGGGTTGACTGTCGCGATCCGTACTACCCAGGCGGGTGTTGACCTTAATAGGCACATGTTCCTCGCACTCCTGGAGATGTTTGATATCCATACCGGGACCTTCTTTACTCCGGTAGGGGAATTAGGGTTCGCACTTCATGAGATGTATGAGGTGTCTAAACTCCCTTGGGGGTCGGAGCCCTATGAAGAGTACTTTCCAACCAATGAGGAATTTCAAGTCCTGGGGGACAGGGCTGAGGAGATGACGGCCGTCTTCAAGGAAGTGGCGAGTCATCATTACTATATGCAGAGGCGGGATAGGAACGGGACGCAGCCTCATGTGACCGCTTGGAGAGATTATGTCTTTAAACAAGACAAGGAGGATCCCTCACAATTTTCCACTCCACTGGCGCTCTCTCGTAGCGAAGTGTTGTCCGAAATGAGCAGGTTAGGGGAGAAAAATCCCCGAGGAAATGAGGACCAACAGTTAGATGCACGCTCCTACAGCTGCTTCTGGCATCTTGCTTATCGGATGTCATCCAAGGCGGTGTTGGCATCCTACTGATGATATGGCTCCGGGATTGCGTGTTCGCGGGCGGATCCGGTGCCGTAGAGAGGATGACCCGAAACTTGAGCTGGACGAGCGGCTCGCGGAACTGCGGCGCATCCAACGAAATGACCTCTCTATCTTGATAGATGCAGAGATAGGGAAGTTGATGGCTGAGATCGAGGCTTCCCATCGAGCCTGTGAGCAGTTGGGAGCGTGAAGTGGCTGGGACTGAGGCTGCGGCGGAGCAGTTGTCTCAATCTATGGAGAAGACGACGGAGAAGCGGGCTGCGGTGGACGCTAACATCGCAGAGGTTGATGCTCAGATGCGCCGTCTTGAAGACCAGCGGGCCCAACTTCAACTAGAAGCTGATCGTGTCCTGGCTGAACACGTGGCATTCAAGCAGGAGGAAGCGACTCTTACTCAGCGGACCCTTGCTTTGGCTCAGCAGCGACGACAGCTTGATGAGAAGTATGAGAGTAAAACTTCTGCTGAGGCTGTCGGGTTAATGCGTCAAGAAGCCGAGCTGCGAGTCCAGGCGACTGTGGAAACTCGCACTGCCGATCTGAGACGTCGAGTCAGAGAGCTCTCATCCCACCCTGGAGAGGATCGGAGACTGTAGCTTCTCTTCTTTTATGTGTTTTTACAACTCTTGCTGGGAGAAATAGCGTATTTCTGTACTCCCTTTTTTTTGAAAAATAAAGAAATACACTATCTTTGTGATGTGTTCATTTTTTGATCTCATGAACTTGATGATTTATGTGGACCTATTATCTTTTGCGCACCTTGGTTTTTAGGTACAGATAATAAGTTTGAAGGAACCAACATGTTTGCTCAGAGGTAATGTGGACATGGCAATCATTAGGTTCAAATGATAGAATCCTCCTACTCAGAGGTATTTATGGACGTGGTAGGAATGATCCTGGGGGATACGCTGAACAACTCAGAGGTAATGTGGACGTGGAAGTTCTGCGATCAATGTACGACAACACAGGAGTTGTTTGTACGGGATGTTACTCAGAGGTAATGTGGACGTGGTAAACATGAAGGATAGCGTAAGCTTACGAAATATAAGGTTCTGCTTTGTAGGATGCAGAGAGACAACTCAGAGGTAATGTGGACGTGGTTATCTTTCTACGGAAGGATGCCACGGAACAGCTGGGTTCCGGAAGCGTTTGATTTTGTAAAAAGAGGTTGTTTGGGGAAATACATGTCTTGGAGGATGTCAAGAATAGTACTTCTTTAGGAACTTGCCGTTGATGGGCATCATGAACAAGTTCCCATTGGGTTTGGCGAGCCGGTAAGCACCGTTTGAGTATACCGTCTCAATGATGAAGGGTCCTTCCCATTTGGGCTCGAACTTCCCTGGTGTCTTATGAGTTAACACCATTGGCCTTCTGACTGCTAAAACCAGGTCGCCAACTTGGAAAGTTCTTTGCTTGACCTTCTTGTTGAAAGCCTGTGATATACGGACTTGGTAAAGTTCGATGCGTTGTTGAGCTAGGAGACGCTTTTCGTCAAGTGCCTCCAGTTCCCGCAGACGACGACGTTGATTGTCTTCTTCTGTGAGATCGTTTGTGATTGCCACGCAGAGCGAAGGTATCTGTATCTCGAGAGGCAGTACTGCTTCGCTCCCGTAGACCAGGGAGAATAGAGTGTTGCCCGTTGGGGTCCGTACCGTTGTGCGGTAGGCCCAAAGGCATTCGCCAAGCTTTTCGTCCCAGTCGCGTTTGTTGGATGACACGACCTTTTTGAGTAGCCTGACGATAGTTTTGTTGAACGCCTCGGCCAATCCGTTTGCTGCCGGATTGTAGGCGGTTGAGGCCACGTTCTGAATGCGATTCTTGTCAGAGAACCTGCTGAAAATGTGGCTGATAAACTGAGGACCATTGTCATGGATGATCCGCCGGGATACCCCGAAACGGTAAATGACATGGTGTTTGATAAAGCTGACCACCCTGGAGCTTTTTACTTCCGTTAGTGGGACTGCTTCTGCCCATTTGGAGAAGTAATCGGTGATGGCCAGGATGAAACGATGTCCTCTTGATGAAGGAGGGGTGATTAGTCCTACAATGTCTATGCCCCAGGCTTCGAATGGCCAGGAGGCGACTGTAGGATGTAGAGATTCAGACGGTGTATGTATGAAGTCTGCATGAAGTTGGCATGCATGGCACTTCTTAGCATATTCTACTGCGTCGGCGGTCATAGTTGGCCAGTAGTAGCCCATACGTCGCAGTCGATCTTGCAACTAGGACCAGGTTGGTGAGC
>JANAVB010014579.1:0-51695 GCA_029216955.1 Iris pallida | reverse complement strand
CTGCCAATTAGGAACTTAAGGTAATAGACAACATTAGGAAAGACGCTTAGAACACTTAGAGAATGCTAGGATTGCAACATAGGAAATACATCACATGCTTGCTATTATAATTAGATTTCTTGCATATGATTACTTACTTTAAATAAGTCCTATAAGTCTTTTTATGTGTAATTTAGATGGTGCTTACTCGTTCATCCCAGTATGTTACCCCCGAGAATGGGGCCCTCCATATCCAGTCAGCTGACCAGTTGACTGATACACCTTACCTACCACATTCCCCCACTCCACAGATCCACAGACCCAGATACACCTTCCACATCACAGGCCCGGCAGGACCCGATACTTCCACCACCCCCTATCACTATACCCACCCAGGCTTCCGTCACACTCGACGGGACCAGCTGCTCACACTGATTCAGGGGTTCCTAACAACCCATCAGGAGCAGACTACCCTACCGCCAGAGCATGGAGCGTTCTGAGGGACGTCCCGTGGTCCCACCACATGTAGAGCCACGCAGAGAGCGGGGAGATCAAGGACTTCATGGGTCTGAATCCCAAGGAGTTCTCAGGGACTGAGGGTATAGTAGAAGCTGATGACTGGCTAGATTGGTAGAGAGGAAGCTTCTGGGAGTTAGGATGCCGGATGACCTCCAGGTCGAGGCAGCGAGATTTCTGCTGATAGACTTAGCAGAAGTCTGGTTCCGGAATGAGCCGTTGTTGCGAGAGGTAGAGCCATGGGACCAGTTCAAGACCCAGTTCAAGAAGAAATTTTCTCGACCACTGCTGAGTAGCCATGGGGCTACGATTCCAGAACATCCAGCAGGGGAACCATTCTGTTGATGACTATGCGGCAGAGTTTAGTCGCCTGAGCCGTTTCGCTCCTAGTCTGGTTGCTGATCAGAGGAGATGACCCGTAGGTTTTGCCATGGTCTAGTTCCAGACATTGGCATTCTTATAGTGGCGAACGGTACGACTGACTACTACCAGAGCCTAGAGTTGGCCCGGAGCATTGAGGAGCGTCTTCTGTCTAGCAAAGGCCGCTCTGTACATGAGGGACCGTCCAAGCGTCAGGCTTTCCAGCAGAGAGCACCGACGCCACCCCAGCAGACTTACCGTCCCCCTACACCACATCATCAGACCCGCCAGTTAGAGCCCCGGGACCCCGACAGCAGCCGAAGGGAGGTATTTGTGCATTCTGCAAGAGGGTAGGCCACGACGCTTTCATCTGCAGGAAGAAGTTGGGGCAGTGTTTGGCTTGTGGGTCTGCCACCCATCAGCTTCGAGAGTGCCCAGTAGCGAAGACTAGAGGACCGCTTCCGACTCAGCAGCAGAGGTTCGGGCAGCATCTGCAGCAGCAGAAGGGACCTCAGGGGAGAGTTTATAGTCTAGCCATGAGCCAGAGCCGGAGCAGGTTTCGGAGCCGGATTACTTAGCTGACGTCATCACAGGTCATGTTTATTTGCATACTTTTCTAGCTGTATGTTTGTTTGATTCTGGTGCATCTCATAGCTTCCTATCATTAGAGTTTATGCATAAAAATCATTAGTAGCTACACCTACTGCGGAGATTAGTAGATGATGACGGGAGGAGGACCAGTGCCTATTAGATCTATCTATAGATGTTCTATTTTATAGCCGGAGAGAGTTCAGGGGCGATTCTTTGTGATGCCACTCCCCGGTTATGATATATTGGGGATGGACTGGCTTAGCTATGCCCATGCATCTATAGATTGCCATGAGGGTAGTATTTTGTTCAGTCCCCCAGGCACAGCACCATTCAGTGTCAGGAGGACAGGGCCGGAGATCAGCCTAGAGCCGAACTGTTGTGCGACAGTCGGGGACGCAGCACCGCCACACCCTATCATTAGGGAGTTTATGGATGTATTCCCAGAGGATCTTCCAGGACTTCCGCCTGACAGAGATGTGGAGTTCACTATAGATTTAGTGCCGGGTTCATCACCAGTATCCCGGGCTTGCTATAGAGTGAATCCCAAGGAGGCCATAGAGATGAAAGAGCAGATTGATGACCTGTTGAAAAAGGGTTTCATTCGATCCAGTGCTTCTCCATGGGGAGCACCAGTGCTCTTTGTGCCTAAGAAGGATGGTACAGTCCGGTTGTGTATTGACTACCGGGCCTTGAATGCCATCACCATCAAGAACAAATATCCTCTGCCCAGGATAGATGATTTGTTCGACCAGTTGAGCGGGCGAAGGTGTTTTCCAGGATAGACTTGAGATCCGGGTACCACCAGGTGAAGGTTAGGCCAGCAGACATCCAGAAGACGGCGTTCAACACGAAGTACGGGCAGTACGAGTTTCTGGTGATGCCATTTGGTCTCACAAATGCGCCAGCTGTCTTTATGAACTTGATGAATAAGACATTTCACCAGTATCTGGATAGTTCGTCGTAGTGTTTATCGACGACATCCTGATATACTCGAAGACGCCAGAGGAGCATGCAGAGCACTTGCGGATAGTTTTGGGGATTCTGAGGCAGGAGAGATTGTTTGCCAAATTGCCGAAGTGCGAGTTCTTTTTAGACCGAGTGGAGTTTCTCGGCCATGTAGTCACTGGAGATGGAATCTCGGTGGATCCCAGGAAGATTGCTGCAGTTGAGACGTGGAAGGCTCCGACGTCAGTTTCAGAGATCAGGAGTTTTCTGGGTTTAGCAGGCTATTATAGAAAGTTCGTCCAGGACTTTGCTAGGATAGCTGAACCCATGACGAAGCTGACGCGGAAGGACGCAGAGTACATTGGTCAGAGGACTGCCAGGCAGCGTTTGAGGAGCTGAAGAGGAGGCTGACGACCGCTCCAGTTCTGACTTTACCTTCAGGTTCTGGAGGTTTCACCATATACAGTGATGCTTCTGGGAAGGGGCTAGGATGTGCCTACAGCAGCATGGAAAGTGATTGCTTATGCATCTAGGCAATTGCGGACTCATGAGAGAATTATCCTACCCATGACCTAGATTAGCTGCGGTGATCTTTGCACTCAAGTTATGGAAACATTACTTATACGGAGAGCGTGTGGATCTTTACTGACCACAAAAGCTTGAAGTATGTGTTCACGCAGAAAGAGCTGAACATGAGGCAAAGACGATGGTTGGAGTTGATGAAGGACTTCGACATCGATTTACAGTATCACCCCGGGAAGGCAAATGTGGTGGCGGATGCGCTGAGCAGGCATCCGATGGCATGGTATCTGATGATTGATCGGCATTTGCGGGAGGATCTGGAGAAGCTCGGTATCGAGCTAGTTCGGCCAGGATCAGTGATACAGATGATGGCACTTGACATTCAGTCAGGTTTGATGGAGCAGATCCGGGAGGCACAGTCTACAGATGAGAGCCTTCGCAGACTTCGACCCCAGGCATTAGCTGGATTGCTGGATGACTTCACTATAGCAGAGGATGGATCCCTGAGGCATGGCAGCCGATTGTGCGTGCCGAAGGGAGAGCTGGTAGAGGCAGTCTTGCAGGAGGCGCACCGATCGAGATATTCTATTCACCCTGGTGCTAACAAGATGTACCGTGACTTGCGGGAACATCTTTGGTGGCACGGGATGAAGAGGGATGTATCACGTTTCATCTCGAGATGCCTAGTTTGCCAGCAGGTCAAGGCGGAGCGCCAGAGGCCAGTGGTTTGTTGCAGCCGTTACCCATTCCCGAGTGGAAGTGGGAACATATTACGATGGACTTCGTTTCAGGGCTTCCTCGTTCCCAAGGAGGGAAGGATGCCATCTGGGTCATCGTAGACAGGCTGACGAAGTGTGCGCACTTCATACCCTTCAAGGTGGGGCTTTCACCGAGAAGTTGGCGGAGCTATACATGCAGCAGATAGTTCCTACACGGAGTGGTGAGCATCGTGTCAGACAGAGACAGCAGATTCACATCCCACTACTGGAGGAGCTTGGAGGAGTTGGGCAGTAGGCTCAAGTTCAGTACGGCGTACCACCCGCAGACAGATGGGCAGTCCGAGAGGACGATACAGACACTGGAGGATATGCTGAGGACTGCGTGCTGGACTTCGGAGGATCATGGGAGAGCCATCTGCACTTGGTAGAGTTTTCATACAACAACAGCTACCAGGCCAGTATTGGTATGTCTCCTTTCGAGGCGCTATGGACGACGATGCCGCACACCGCTCTTTTGGGATGATGTCGGAGACAGAGTTATGCTTGGGCCAGAGATGATCACGGATGCAGCAGAGAAAGTCGGGATGATCAGAGACAGGCTCAGAGTAGCTCAGGATAGACAGAAACACTGGGCTGATGCTAGTCGCAGACCGATGGAGTTCGCAGACGGTGATATGGTGCTAGTGAAGATATCACCTACTAGAGGGACGATCCGGTTCGGACGAGGAGGGAAGCTGAGCCCCAGATACATCGGGCCATTCGGTACTTGGCAGGTCGGAGAGGTAGCTTACAGGGTTGCACTTCCACCCAACCTAGCAGGAGTTCACGATGTCTTTCACGTATCTCAGCTGAGGAGATATGTTCCAGACCCCAGTCATGTGCTAGATCATTCAGAGTTGGAGGTCGGACCGAGCCTTACAGTTTCTGAGCAGCCAGTGGAGATATTAGACGGAGAGAGAAGAGGCTGAGGAACAAGGTTATACCCCTAGTGCGAGTAGCTTGGAGCCGTCACTCCCCAGGTGAATCTACTTGGGAGAGGGAGTCGGACATGAGGGAGAGATACCCTTACTTGTTCGATCCAACCGCTGCGAGGGAACCACCCGTTCCGCTTGATACCTTAGAGGTTAGTTTCGATCGCAGCCTTAGTCATTTTGTTGCATTGCTTGTTATGTTAGAATGTTGTCGGGTCTTCAATCCTTGTGAATTTCGAGGACGAAATTTTTCAAGGAGGGAAGACTTGTCAGCCCCTGTTTTCAATTTTAGTTAAATTGGTGTAATTAATTTTTAATGTAATTTTAGCCTTAAATAATTATAGGAATTTTAGGAATTTTCTAGAATTTTAATGAGTTTTAAAATGCAAAAATATTGATTTGTAATTTTCTAAAATGTTTTAATATCAATTTGCAATTATTAGAATTGTTTTAATACTGTTTTGTAATTATTCAAATTATTTTATATCAGTTTGTAATTTGTTAATGTTTTAAACTAATAAATGCAAATGATTATTTGCATATACTATTGTGGGGACCTATTATGCAATAACCTAAATTCTAGGGGACCTAAGTGTAACCAACCCCCCCCCCCCCACGATCGGGCTCACCTGCCCCGACGACCAGCCACGTCGCCGCGATCGACCCGATCTTTCCAGCCTTTTTCGGCCATCCCCACCACCTAAAAACCTATAAATAAACCCCCCTTCCTTCCTAAACCCAAACCCTAGCTCTACACCCCACCACAACCACCGCAGCCCCTCGTCTCCGACCTAAACCTAGACCTAACCCTAACTCCGGCGACACACCACCACTAGCTCCATAGCCACCTACATCGACCACAACCGCCACGTTCGACTCGCCCTGTCACCGACCCCAGCGCCACCGACCGCCTTGACCACGACGCCTCCCCGCCCAGGCGCCACCCCGACAGCAGCCATCTCCGGACATGTATGTGTCAGTCATATTTTCGTGTCTCGTTGGTGTCTCGTTTTCCTGTGGACGACTCGCCAGGACATGGGCAGTCTTTGGGTAAACGTGGACACGACCGATTCAGTCCATGCGTGTCGTGCGCACGGACACATAGATATCTGTGTCCTAACTGTCAGGACACAGGACCGATATTATATTTTTTATTATTAATCTAACCTAAACCAAATAAAACTAACCTAAACTCTAACCCTAATACTGAGCTCGGGCTGACCCCCTGGCCAGCCCGACCCGATTTAAACCCCCCCCCCCCCCCCCCGCTTCTCTGGCTCAGGTTCGAGCCCCCTGCTGTTGTTTCTTTTCTTTTTCTTTCCTTTTCCTTTTTTTTTGTTTTATATATAATTATATATATATAGTATACATATTTGTATATGTATATATGTATTATTATACATACTATTTATGTATATATATACGCTGTTTTATATATATTAATATTATATTATATATATATAATATATAATATATATATATATATATATATTATATATAAAGTGTATATATATATATATATATATATATATATATATATATATTATATATATATATATATATACTTTCATGTGTATATATTATATTATGTATACACTTTATAATTAAATATTTCCTTATATATATATACTTTGTATATATATATGCTTTAAATTAAGCATTTTCCTTATAAAATATATATAGATGTACTTTTAAACACATGTATGCATATTTTACTATGCATAATTTTACCATATTAAAATAATAATATTTATTTTGTACTATCACCAAATTGTATTTTTAGTGTATTTAAATTACTGCAACCATTTGGTGCCAAGCCTAGCATGGGTATTTGGGCCCAAATGTGTTTTCACACATTCAAGACCTGTACAAGTTATATTGGACTTGATTCATGGCCTTGGGTCCTGTATTTGAACTTCGGTTCAAATTATACATGGACAAAATACGCAGATTAATTATTGTGTGCAATGCGTTTTTGATTTTCTAAAAATACTTAAAGTACTGGTAAAATTATGGAAAAATAGTTTTTAGATACTATGTTAAGTTAGCTAATTTAGTATATTTTTATAGTATTTAATTTACTGTTTTGCCACTAGTTTGGCATATGAAACCAAAACTCATTTTCTGTACACTTAGGAAAATTGATTTTTATAAAATATTTGTACTGGTTAATAAATTTCAGAAAATTTATAATAAATTTCTATGATTAACAAGGATCACTTCGGTACTTTACTTTGAGAAAAAACTAGGCTTTTTTTTGTCTACTTCAAAAATTGTTAGAACACAATGGTCTTTTGATTTATTTATTGATTAATTACGACTTGTAGCTTTTTGTGTTATTTCGCGTTTAAGCCGTGTTAAACCCCACCCTTCACTAGTGTAAAGACCCTAGAAAGTTAGTTAAAGTAGTGTGTCACCCCACATTGGTCCCCTATGCCAAAGTCATCATTTTGGCTAGGTGCCCAGTCACATGTCGTGTCGCACCAATTAGTGTCCTAGTATTTTAGCTTAGTGTAAAAACTAAGTTATTGTATTTACTTCTACAGTGACGAGTTACCGGACATCCATAGCACTGTTATCGCAGCTTGTTTCATTTTGCTTTGCTAGAGGCAAGTACTTTCTACGAACTTTACATACTGCTAAAACCATAAAACTGTGAATCACCAACCATGTTAAAATGCTGATCATTGGGGTAGCAAGTTAGAACTTTACATGTTGTATTACTTTCAGTCTCTACCATGCTTATACCGTATCTCATAATCTCTCTCACATGCTTAAATAACGGGTTAAGGAAAAACTGCGTAGTGTACGTGATCATGACCCCCTTTCCGTATGTATTTACCGAGCACCGTTACATTCTATATGTATCTGTGTATGTCTGGTCCCGCGTTTGTGTATGGATATACACCGATGCCGTTATGTGTACGTATGTGCACAAGAAAATTGATATGTACCGCTGTACATCCTGATTACCTATTGACTGATCACTCACCTACTACAGTTTTAAACTTTAAAATGTATATCTATTGCCATGATAAAATATACCTAAAATTGAACCAACATGATATGTCATTTCCTTTTCATCACATGATCGGTATTATATGTTTGTTAGATTTAGTACTTGCTCCCGTCCTGACAGGATAATGTTGTAGGTATCCTTACTGAGGAGGAGTTTACTCTGTGACACATACTATGGAGATACTGCCGAGGACCTGGCTCTGCTTTACGAGGATGTTCTTGTGGGGAACCTCGCCTAGTTGTCTTTTGTTTACTTAGACTTTTGAGAGTAGACATGTATTAGACTATATCTTTTGTAACTAGACATGTATCCAGTTTTACTTTACAGTTCACTTGTACTTGGACATTTCACTATATACGACGGCTTTTGTGTTTGGAGCATTTATGATTCTTCTTCACTTATAGAACTGTTAGCACATTTAGTCTTATCCTGTTGTCTCTAGAACAGCTTACTACGTTTTATCTCAACATAGGCTGGGCATGACTCGGCCTGGCCCAACAATTTGGGTAGGGGTCATGACATTAATGTTATATTATTAATATTATTTACTGAGATAATATTATATAATTTTATTATTTAATGATTTTAATATTATTTAATAATACATATACATTAATGTTATTTTATAGTATAGATAATACTATTTTATTTTATATTATTTAATATTTTATTATTGGTTGTGTTATTTTAAATTTTGATGTACTTGTTCGTGTATGTATTTTAATTTTTGAAAGTTCAATGTTATTCTATTAATTTTTGCCAAATTATTTAAATATTATTTTATTAATCAAATGAATCTAATAAAAATACACTAATAACAAATATATTCAATATTAGATTCTATTTGTAGATCTCAACAAGAGTATTTTAATAGTATAATTATTATATTATTTATAATTATAAATTAAAAAATATGGTAATTCAATTAAGTTTAGTGTTTAACATATGTAGGATATATTAGTAATTAACTACAACTTGGAGGACAAAATGGTCATGAATAGTGGATCATCAAATTTGAGGATTTCTCTCCTCCCTCAAATTTGAGGATCCATCCTCCTTCCCTCAAAAAAAATGAGAAAATTCACTAAATTTGAGGCTTGGTTGGAGATGAATTTTGAGGGAATTCCCTCAATTTGAGGTTTGAGGACTTGGGTTGGAGATAGTCTTCACAGAAATGTAGATTTTTTGGCTAGGCAGTTCCTGTCGGTCGAAGAAAAGCTGGATTTTTTTATCTTCACCATTGCATAAAAAACACGAATGTGGATCATTTTTTTTGTTGCAGTTGATTATTTTGATATGCACATTAACTTTTAATACAAATATATAATAAAATATTTTGTATGAAATATAAAAATATAAAATATACATAAATTAAAATAAGTAAGAAAATGAAATAAGTATGATTGATAAAATTTAAATAAATTAAAATAAGTAAAAAAATAAAAATAAAATAAAAATAGTGTTAGTAATTAAATAATTATTTATTTTTTGAGATGTTCTCAATACGTATGAAACTTTGTGCACGCTGCATTACATACCTTCTGGCCCACTGCCCCCAACTCCCACCAACATTATAAGTAAAAAAAAAATAATACGCTTCCGTGGCTCAATCAACTGATCTTCCACCACCCAGTCAGGATTTATACCTCTCTTCGGTAACTATAAGAGCAATTCGAGTTCAGTATTTATTTTTGTTACAGTTATAATATATTTCTTATTTTACCTACTTTTATAGCAATCCAAACACTGCAAGTATAATTTGAAGACTTTAAGTTATAAACATTACTTATCCAAATATTGAAATTCACTTTCATCAGACAAGAACTAGCATAAAACTCTAAAATATGCACATTTCACTTTCACCACACAAAAAATTATTTTTATATTTTTATATTTTTTTAAGCAACCAAACAGTCCCTAAACTTGAAATGACACCTCTATATTTTCTGGATATATAAGTTGTTAACAAAATAATAAGCGAAAGCAACCATAATAAGCAATTTCAAATTGATTTATAAATTATTGAATTAAAAATTCAGAACAATGACTTCAAGTACTAAAAGAAAATTACAATTGAGAAAGAAATCCATTTTCTAGTTGTTTTATTATTATTATTATTATATTATTATTATTATTATTATTCAAGTACTAAAGAAATTACAGTTGAGAAAGAAAATCCATTTTCTAGTTTTTATTATTATTATTATTTAGTATTGCCAAGAATGCTTCCATGGTTTAGTCAACAGTAGCAAGCAGCTTTTGCTTGTTTTGGCCACTGTTTTTTGCGTAAGAATGGCAGGCCTACCATGTCTAAATCGGGTTGCTAAACTTGTCCAAAAAGAGTAAATATTGTAAACTTTTTAAGGGGGGTAAGCAGGGAACAAGTATTTTGTATTGGTTTGTCTTGCTTGTCCTAACAGTATCTTCTTTGCAGACCTATACAGATATTTATAGGTCTTTGTACCCTAACAAATCTCCTCCTCTCCTCTCTCTCTAATTCGCAATACCAAGAAAATCTCTGTTTTTATTCTTCTTTTCCTTCTTTTTTTTTTCTTACAAAAAAAGGATACTTTAGAGGCCTACTTTAACTGTGTGTTCTCATAAATACATGACAGGACATATTTTGGTTAAGCATATGATATCCTACAATTTTATGAAATATATATGTTAGTGCTCATAGATAATATATGATGGGACATATTTTGGTTAAGCATATCCTACAAGTTTATGAAATATCTTTTCTTCTTTTTTATCTTACTTGGTACAAATAATTATACTACACCATGATTAAAAATAAGAATAAGGGCTTAAATTTGGTTGTTCCTTAATTTTTATTCTGAACTAGTCCTGGGAGGTCACCTGCGACTACGACCTCTTCCAGGTCACGTTGGACATAGGATGTTGCATTAAGCAAAAAAAGTTGGTCAAATCTGAAGCCTTGTCAGAATTACCTCATGGACTGGTTCTGATTAAAAGCATGTCTCAAAACTTTTTTTTTATGTGTAAATGTTATGGCTTGTATGTAGTATCTATTCATTAATTCCAGTATTTGTTCCACTGTACGTAAATCATAGGCGGATCTACTGGTGGGCTGGAGTGGGTTCCTGTCCACCAGCCAATTTATCTTTTCTTTTGTATATATGGGTTCACACTATAACCCTATCCATACTTTAGCCCACAGAAATATTAGCTAATACCTAGCAGCTACTGGGTCCCATCCATACTCATCCTACTCTACTATCACACAGTGTCACCCCCACCCCACGACACTTAGGCCAGTTGCAGCTCCATTAATGTTGTTAGTACGAACACTCCTCGCGGAGCCAACTTACCAAATCTCTTCATTCTTCTTCTTGAAGAGCAAACGAGGGAAAAAATTTTCGCCATTTCCATTCCATGGCTGCTAATGAGCACTGAGAGAGGTAGAGAGAGAGGGCCGTTCGGCCGAAGTTCGGATGTGTCGAGGAAGAAGAGGATCCCTCGGTGAATGTCATTCTTCAGTGATACTTTCTTTTGCATGCTAATAATTTTTTCTTCTAGAGCATTTCGATTCATTTTTCAGACCTAATACTTTCTAGACCATTGTTATTCCAGTAGTTTTTTTAATTTAATTTATTTATTCTGACCTCTTAGGTGTTGTAACTTGATGGTATAAGAAAATATCAAAGGCTCTTTTAATGTTCGAATTTATGCCCCAAAGAGTTCAACTGGTAAAATCATTTTTTTATCAGGTTTTCATTTTTTAATGTGTTGGCCAGACATATACGATATGGACACGATGACAAATGGACATGACGATATTAACACAATATTGATTAAAAATATTTCAAGATGCTTTAAGTTCAGCCCAGGGTAAATCAAAATCCTGGCTCCGCCCTTGACGTAAATGGTGCAACTTGTAAAAGCTATGATAAATACACCTTTCTTTTTGTAAAATTTGTTGTAGTCGAAATAATTGTAACACCATTAATAACATATTTCTATTTACAAACAACCAAACTGTTCCTTTATGTAAAAGCAACACATCCAAGTTATAAACAATACACAACAATTTAAACATAATATGAGTATTTTAAATGATATTCCTTACTAGCTCACCTATTTAAAAGGATTACAACTATTTTTTTATTTGTCAATGGATCCAGTTATCCGAACTGATATTTAGCAACTTGTACTAAAGATGATTAGTGATAGGTGCCCTAAACAATTTTAGGAAAAATCATACGTGTCAATAGTATGCCCCATACCTAACTCAATTTTACAGTTCAGATACTACAATACATTCGGTTCAAGTTGTTATAGCATTTATCATATGCCTATTGTTTTTAATCATTTATGATCAATTCCAAGTTTAAAAGTAATGTATAATTACATATTACTATATTTTTGAATTGCATCGTTTGTAATCAGGGTCAGCCCATGGTAAGCAGACAAGACTCCGGTCTTGGACAACCCTCTCTGCTTAGACAACTTCTAGACTCAGTGTGACCCTACAAGAGATCCGGATCGTAGATGACCCTCCAGAATTGGCCCACAATAAAGACTAAGGACAACCAAAATTAGTTTCGAATATAGCAACTCAACCCCTTGGACCGTCCATATTTGTAATGCGTAAACTAAAATATTTTTAGTCATAGGATAATCCAGTTGGACAATAGATAATTCCATGAAGACTAGTAACGACTTGATACAGTATACGTTGTCATTACTCATTAGGCTATGTTGATGAGATGTTACATCAAGTCGTCAGGTACATATTAGAGAATGGAATAATTGGATGCATACTCGTCGTATAATCCCATGTAGTAAGTACTTTACTTGATTGCTGCATATGTATTCTAATATTACAATATGTGTACAAGCTCCTTAAACCTGAGGCACCTAGTGGTCTTGTGCATTTGGAGTCATTAATTGTTCACATAATTAGTCAAGTAACATATTATTGGGTATAGTAGTAGGTATGTGGAGGCAAAAAGGTTGCAAAGTATATAGAACACAAATATCTTCTTCTCATTTCACATTGGCTATGACATAATGAAAGAGTATTGGAAGACATTAATTTTGAACAAATTTCCTAAAAAAAATTCTCATAATAATTAGTATTTACAAGTGGGTAATCAAATTGTTCGAATTTTGTTTTTGCCACTCAATCTAAGCTCGTGTAATTATGAATTACAAATAATTCCATTTACTAGTGATTATATATAGAGATAACCAGCTAGCAATAAGGTCATGTTTGGTCCGCGAAAAGGAATGGAAAGGAAATCGAATTTTTTCCATGAATATGAGAAATTATAATTTCCATAAAAAAATTCGGTGTTAGAAAAATCCATAAATATAGTCAAAATACATCTTTGAGCAAGAATATTTTAGTTCTAAATTTTTGTAATAAATACAAAAAGTGTGATATATATATAAGAGTGAATTCTTGAGAGAGAGAGAGAGAGAGAGAGAGAGGGGGGGGGGGTCTTATTTTTTTTTCCTTTGGAAACCATTTTATGTTTTGCTCATTTTCTTTGACATCCAATTATGTCACACCTCGTTCTCTGTATACGTATTTTCTGCAATATTTCTGTATATGGTATCTGGTATCTGTGACATGTGCACTTGTATCTTGTATTTGCACCTGATCATGGCATAGAACAATGTCTCATTGAGAAGTAGTATGCCACCACTTGTCCTTATTTGGTTGTAGGTATGGTTCACTCTTCGATGATGGAATACTGGACCGTGTTGTGATCCGAATTAGTTATTTGTATTATGTAGCATGTAGCATGACATTAGTGTCACGCTCCGACCCGGAAAATTGCTCGTCCTCGCTAGATTTAACCCGAATCATCGTCCTCGCTGGGGCGTAATGCCGCACGAGCCTGGAGTTGCGCTCGTGCAAGGCAAGATAACAGGTTCATATAGAACTATCTCAAATCGATAACATAAGCAGCGGAAGGAAACAAGTAAAACATAAGAATCTCTTTTACTCATATTGAACTGAAGGTTACAAAGGCTCTGAATAGCCCAACATAAAATGCCAATTGGCTACAACACTCATGATCTCTCTAGCTCACAAAGGATTACATTGTTCCATACATTATGCCTCTGTATAGCCACCAAGTAGTCTTCGGCCGAACATCTCCATGTCGCAAGTCCGAACGCATATGCGGTAGCACCTCTTGAATGCCAAGGACTCCATGCCTCGGCACGTCCAAGCCAAGCTCCGCCCCGAGCCGATCATAACCTGAGCCTGCACAAAAACTTGTGGGAGATTAGTACTTTCGTCCTCGCTTCGCACTGATCAAGACCCGCTCGCACCCAAACCAAACACTTAATCATTTAGTGAGCATACATCTTAATTTGGTGATCTTTCTATTTAGCCTTAGGATCGATTTCATGGCAATACTTAAACATAGCACGTTATCATAAATGTGTCCCATGTCGTGTTCCTACAGCAGATACAGTTAGACATAATCTGAAACATAAACATAGTGTTCGTGCTCATCTCCGTCCCATTTTTCTTAGCCTGCATTGGTTAGAACTTAACATAAGCAAACATACGATTCGTATCAACCGACCAATCATAAACGTAAACATATGCATAATGGGTGGCAGGCCCTGCGCCTGCACCCAGCTCTCATCTCAGCCCACCGGCCCTAACTATATGAAGGTCACGGTGTTTCGCACCATAATGGACTTGGCATCTCTTATGTGTAAGCCTACAATCGCTTCGATACGGGTTGCTAGCCCAGTATCCGAAGGATCCCAAACTTACGGATATCATAGCTTATCACAGCACTGGACGTCGTAATCCGTCCGAATGTTGTGCACCATAAATACCACACATAATTCCCTCCTAGACCGAACGGTCCCGGCGCCCCGGCGTAACCGTTCGAGGGAAGTCATACCCGTGCATGGGCCATCCGAGTCCATTGACCATGCAATACGTACCAAATCATACAATCCATAGCATACCAACCAATCTCGTATTCCATAAACATAATCTCACACATAAACGGTTTTCCGTGCCATAAACGGTTTCCCGTGCCATAAACATAATCCACCATTTATATGGGGAGCTCCATCGGCGTTATGCCCCAACACATCCATATTGATGCATGACACCCAACGGCTTAGTCATTTCGTAGCTTAAGTGCACAAAGGCACACTCAGCACCATAATCAATGTTCTACGCCTAGAGTTCAATGTTCTCGGAGTCGTGCACATGATGCATATCTCATTATCATCTTTCAATGTTCTACCATCATTGCCCTACTGCGACTCGTGCACTCGATGCACGTCGCTTCAATTGTTCGATTGTTCAATGTTCTATCTTAGTGTTCGACACATACTTAGACCTTTCGTCGCCGAGCCACGCTCGCTTACTCGATAACATCTTACGCATATATGATATGTTTTATTAGACGTGAAGGAATAGGGAGAGAGAGTCAAGAACCCGCCCACCTTAAGCCGATACGCCTTGCCGTTTCGCCGAGTTGAAGCGGCTCGCTTCCATAACTTGGTCGCATAGCTAACTCTCGGACTTAGCCATTCCTTTGAACTACTCGGTTGATTTGGCCTATCGTGCCCATGCCACAATCCGTCGCAAGGCCGCGATTTGGTTTTGCGGACACTTCATTGCATAAGGCAAAATGCCGACCTCTTATCGTCCAGCGTAGAAGCATAGCCTGCACACCAGATCAACCAAAATCAGCACTTGCTCAAACGAGACTTCTTTGCATCGATTTGATTCATAGATTCCAACCGACTCAAAGCTTACCTTTGGCCAACGCAACACTTGCATCGATTCGTATCGATATCCCATCGGGTCAACGCAACTCTTCGAGTCAACGACTCATCGTAATGTACCGTATGGAGCGGGACATTACATGATATACCACTCAAAATCTGGTTCGTCCTCGAACCGAAACCAACACTCAATCCAAGTGCCTCGCATAGATTGTAATGCCTGTGATTCGTATTACGTATTTTTGAAGTACGTGTACGTGTCTTTTCTTGTGTTATTCCTTGTTTAGCTCTCGGCTTGGTTTAACTCTTGGTTTGGGTTGGCTTGGTTCGGCCGGCCCAATGCTTGGTTCATCATGGGCCAAGGGTGGAACACCTTAGCCTATGCTTCTCCTTCATTTCCACCACAACTCCCCTCTTTATTATCCCCACCAACCTTCTCTCTCCTCCATAATTCTCATTTACTTCTCCTTCCCCTACCATTACTCTTCTCCACCAACCAAGAACACCATAGGCAAGTGCAACTTGCTTCCACAAGAGAACTCCTTTTGATGGTTTCATTAGCTTCTCCTCATGATTCTAAACCACATTAGAACTTGTCATTTTCCATTTTGAGGCTTTAATTCTTGTAGATCTAGAGTTTTGCTATTTTCGGATTTTTGGTGTTTTGATCTATTAAACTTGCTTGTTTTCAAGTTTTGATGGTTCCATATTTTAGAGAATTTCATTCTACCCAATTTTGACCTTTGGAAAGTTGGATTCGGACTTGTTTTGACCAAGATTTGGACAATTGAAGCTTAGATTCAACTTTAGAGTTCATGCTGTTCTTGCCATTTGGAGAAGACAGTGAACAGTGAGCTAGCTTTTTAGCTTATGCCGCTGAGTCGTACGCTGCTCTTTAGCGAGCGTACGCTAGCCTTCGTACGCTGCTCTTTAGCGAGCGTACGCTAGCCTTCGTACGCTGCTCTTTAGCGAGCGTACGCTAGCCTTCGTACGCTGCTCTTTAGCGAGCGTACGCTAGCCTTCGTACGCTGCTCTTTAGTGAGCGTACGCTCACCTTGATACGCTGCCTGTTGGCAGCGTGTCTTGAGCATACGCTAGCTTTCGTATGCTAGCTTGAGCGTACGCGTACCTTGGTACGCTAGCTTAAGCGAGCAAGGCGTACGCTGGCCCCTTTCGTACGCTAGCTCGAGCGTACGCTGTCTTGAGCGTACGCTAGCTTGAGCGTACGCTGACCTGTAGCTTGAGCGTGCCCTTGTGTACGCTGACCCTTGCGTACGCTTCCCATTGGAAGTGTATGGATCCTCTGGTACGCAGTCCTGAGCGTACGCTAGCCTGAGCGTAGCCTGGCTTGAGCGTAGCCTGATTACCCTTGATCTTCTATAGCCCTGTATATTGATATTTTATTAGATATTTAACGTCCATTTATATTCTTATGCCTTTTGTCATGAACTTGATAATCATGGATTTGTTTAATATGTTTGGAAATAATACCTGAGCATGACACGATAGTGACCCGTAGTGGTGCACTCCTGACATAATGACCTGACATGACCTGATAGTGGCCCGTCGTGGCGCATCCTGACAAGTACACTTGGCATGATAACCTGACATGATTATCTCAAATAGCTGTTGCGACGGCTACCTGACATAACATGACCTGTATAATTAATCCTGGACACCGTGGGCGATTGTGCTTGTACAAATATTCCCGTCCTGTCTTGCATCATGTCTAGGAGGGGACTCCTGAGTACCATGGTCAGGAGTACCTACTAAAATGAACTAAGGTTAACAACTAGATTAATACATTAGTCATGAAGAGATTTCCTAGCTACAGGCAATCCCGTTACCTGGGCGCGCTTGGGATCTGTAGCCTGCCGTCGAGTAGGGCACATTTTCAGCACACTGTCATGTGTTGCACCCTTCAAACTGCTTAAGGGTACATGCGTTTCCTGGACGATGTACCCACCTGAATTCAACCCTAATCTTTCGACCTGGGTAACCTGGATGGTCTGCAGGGCTTGTGGCTGTAGAATAATCTCACTGCATCTTGCTAGTAATTAGGCCTGTGATAACCCTAGTTAGTTAAAGTATCAAGCCGTAGTTCTTGCTTGGCCGTGAAATAATTGGATGGAGTCTAACCAGTCTAGTCTTGCCCTGACCCTGTTCCAGACTATTGAATGACCAGAATGCTTGTATTTATTTTACCGATAAATGGTAAGAAACCAAGCTCCGTTCAGACGGGTTACAACCCCGGTCCTTGTTTGGTTTACGGGTTGTAACCTGGCTATCTGAATAGTTCTATGGTTATCTCGTCGTATATCATCCTGATATGTTTCCTTTTATCCCTGTCCTTATTTTATTTATTTATATTCCTGTGCTGATTGCTGGTTTTAGTTCTTAAGTGAAGCCTCCTTTGTGGCACTTGCTCTTTCTGGGATCTGACCCAGCTGGTTTTGTGTGGCCAGATTTCGGAGCAACTCCTGTCACGACCCGCACCCTAGAATTAGGGCACAAGAACGTAGCAACGCCCAGCCTACGCCGCAGTGTCGGCGGTGTAGAACGCTGTCCTAGGTCTCAATGCATATAACAGTATAAGACTAAACAGTTTATACTCCCCGAATGGGGGTGACATAGCAGATACAGTCTCAATCACATCTAAGATAGAGCATATGAGGAAGATAGATGAAACATAAAATCCAAAAGAGGTACAACAGAGAGGAAATCTAAGTGTCTAAGATACAAACTCAGAAATACATCTCAAAACTCAAATACCGTAATCCACAAAATAAATACAACTCCAGACAACTGAGAATAGCTAACTAAACAACCTCTAATGTGTCTCCTCTAGGCTAGCAGGCACCTCCAAACTATCTGTAAAATTTTGTCAACGTATCCTGTCAGGAAAATGAGCAAGTACAAAACACCAACAGCAGTTCCATGTGAATTGAGAAATACTATAAGAGACAGTAATAATGAAATACAAAACAAAGAATATAGGCAACTTGGGAACCATTCGAAAGCCGAGTTACAACCCTTAAACCAAACAAGGACCGGGGTTGTAACCCTTCTTCCGAACAGAACCTAGTCCCATAACCAAGGTACAGTATGAAAGACAGATAGAGCATATGAGAATGAATCGTAGCATGGTGAAAGTACAGTAAGTAAAGCTGAAACTGGAATATAAGACATGACAAATAAAGTAAAAGGTGTTTTGAATTATTAGAGTGATATGTGATCGGCTAAAGGGAAGCAAGGCCAAGTTATCCACTTGGCACGGCAATCACGCGGAACCTCCGAAGAGGGCCTCTGAAGAGGGCCATGCCGGCCAACCTGGATAACCGGTAGTGAGGTATCTGCTACACCCTACGTGAGGTGAGGGTGGCGCCAGCAAAACTATGAAATATAAACTCTGAGGCTTTGATCACATAACCCCTAATAATTCCCCCAATATATCCCCCGAATAGTATCACGGATCCGGACATGGCACGTCATGACACGGGGATTCGAGAGCAGGTGATCAGCCTACTCCTAATATGTGTCTATATAAGTACAGGAACACGGAAATATCTCATACCCATATACCAAGAAAGTCCAGGAATAACATCTCATGCCAGGATCCGACGTATACTAGTCCGTGAACTGTCGTGTCAGGAATCAAGTATAACACTACGACTGAATCGGATATAGTAGATATCAAGACAATGAAAACTATCAGTGAATGTACTCGCCTGTGGTCCTGAGCTGATAAGTATAGAGGGTCCAACTGAAGCCACAGAGTCCTATTTAAAGCAACACAGGTTACAAGGTGTTCAAGTTGAAATAAATAAAACTATACTAGCCATCTATATTATTCTAGGTTCTTCTAAGTCAAAACATCTCTAGGTCGACTCCGGTCAACAATCTAGTTAAACTAGGTCAAGTGTTGACTTACAGTTGACTTTGGGTCAACTGGTCAACTCTGTCAAATAGGATCAATTTCTAGTCTAATATAAAATGTACTTCGTTATTTGTACGTCAAAACTTACGACACGTAAATCGAGATAAGATATCAATGGTAAGGTTGATAATCTTATTACAGTGATCCACGTGCCCATCTTGTCAATTTCAGCGATGTGAGATCACTGGAATTGAGTGAGCTCAGTTTCGTTGTACATATCCCGAAATACGAACATTATGAATTAATCATTAATTAATTATTACAAGGCTAAACTCAGAGAAACTATCAACAAACATTGTCGGACGATGAAATAAACATCGTCAACGTGTCCAGAATGGTCAAATTAGCTAGGATAGCCTATCCAACGGTCTAATTTGGACACAAGGGCAAAAAGGTAATTTCGGGTCAAAACGGTGTTCGTGTCAGAACCGTTTTGCACCGAAAAACGTGCAAGAAAACAAGTCTATAAAAGATAACAAATTATATGTCCACGAAACCAGAATGTCGATATGAACCTAACGGTATCTCCAGAATTGGATTCCGTTGACCCGATCCATTTGGCCCGTTGACCAGAACTTGGGATTCCGGTTTGCACACGGAAATGCGTGCCGGAGCCAAAGTTCTCAAACTCAACAAACTACATGTCAACGAGTCCAGAATGACGATACGAACTCAACGGTATATCCGGAATTGGATTCCGATGAGCCGATCTCAAAATGACCCGTTGCCCGATATTGGTTGACTTGCACCGAAATGCGTGCCGATCCAATGTCCACCAAAACCTAGCAAACTATATGTCAACGAGTCCAGAATGACGATATGAACTCAACGGTATCTCCGGAATTGGATTCGATGAGCCGGCGTCAAAAAGTCCCGTTGACCCAGAAAGTGGGACCCGCTTTGCACCGAAATGCGTGCTCGGGCCCACGTTCTCCAAATCTAACAAATTTATATGAAAACATGCCAGAAACGCCACGTCTAATGGTGGTGTCAGAAATGAAATCTGGAGTCCCGTGTTCAAAAATGGAATTTTACAAGTTGGAAATTATGAATTCGGACGGCCAACTTTGGCGTCGAATTCAACCAATCAAACAAGCTCAAACTGAAATGAAATCTAAAGGGGGCAGGAAGAGGGTTATACCAGCTTCGCACCAGAACTGGTAGCACGCCAAACGGAGCTACGGTGGAGGAGATACAAGCTGACGAAGTTGGCCTCGCGAAACTGTCCAAATTTAATACAATTTAAACGGTCAACTTGGTGGCCGGTTTTGATGTATCAAACGATAAAATTAACGGACGAAATTGACAGGATGAAGGTGGATATACCGAGATTGCGACGGAGCAAGAAATGCCGATCCAACGGTCGGATCTCCGGGAAAAACGCGCGAAGTTGCTGCGAGGACGCCAAAACGAACTCATTTCGCGTGCGTCACGACGGGACGTCGTGCAAAACGCACGAATCGCCTATACGTCGCGCTGGAGGAGGAGAGGGCAGACCCAGGGGGTCGCCGGAGGGGCGCCCAGCCTAGGGGGAGGCTACGGCCACGTCGGCGTGGCCGGCGGTGGCGCTCAACCGCGCGTACGCGCGCGCAAAGGACGCGCGCTGCTGCTGTGATGCAGCTACTGCTGCCTGCTGTGCGCGCTGGTGGCACGCGGCGGCGCGGCGCGCCTGGCCCGGCGGAGGCGCGGCGAGGTGGCACGCTGTGCTGCCAGCGGCGAGGTGGTGGTGGCGGTTGTGGCCCGGTGGAGTAGTTGTTGGAGGTGGTGGCGAACGAATGAGATGGAGGAGGAGGAAAGTCGGAGAGGGTCGGCTGTGGGTGGCCGACGGTGGTCGGGACAGGGGTGGTCCGGCCAGGAGTGGAAGGTGGTCGGGAATAATGGTGATGGTGGTGGTGATGGCTTGGTTGCATGGTGAGGGTGGTGGTGAGGTTCTAATGAAGAGGAGGAGGAAGAAGGTGGAGGAGATGGAGAATGGGAGGAGGTGGAAGGAGAGGTTGCTCGGCCTGGCCGGGGTGGTCCGGCCATGGTGGTCGAGGAGGAGAATGTGGTCGGGAAAAATGGAGGAGTTGGCTGCTGATGTTGTTGTTCTTGATGTATTGTTTGGAAATAAAGGATAGGGAGGAGAGAGAATAGAATAGGATAATGTTGATAAGAATAATGTGAGAGAGAGAGAAAGGATAAGAGGGAGAGAGGAAAAAGTTACTTTTCCAAACATTTAGGGCCGGCCAAGCATGGGAGTTGGCTGCTAGGGGAAATCAAGGGTTGGGATTAATTGTGAGGGAATCAAAGGCTAGGAATAATAGAGAAGTAGGTTATTCCAAGGGAATTAAATCAATGGAAAATTTTCCCATTAAAATATTAGAAATAGGTAAAATAAGAAATTGATATATTTTTGGACAATAAATATGAGGGTGTCCCGATGGAGAAAATCATGGAGCTGGACTGGGCTCGGTGGAGCCGGATTGGACGAAAACTGGACATCGTGCAAAAATCGAATTAAAATATAGACGTTGATGATCATGTGCAAATAAGTAGCACAGGAGGATTCCAATGAATGGGACACAAGTGGCGGACGGATAGTAGGCTCAAAGTGGGCCATGTCCATAGTTGGGGCTGACAGGTTTTGGTCGACAGGGGACCCACAAATCAAGTTAGAAAATGAATGTGACGCCGTGGCGTGAAATAAAATCGGGTCACGCGTCGGGAAGTTGTGCGAATCAAATGGAGCCCAAGACGACATGTCTGAGTGGGACACAAAGGTCATGGGTGACGAGCGTCCCGAGTAGATCATCAATGAGGAGTTGGTTTCAAGAAACTGACTGGTCTTGCGCTCCCAATTTAAATGTCATGGTAACGCGCTGAAAATGATCAAGAAAAAGAGTGGGAAAAATAAATATCAATCAAATGGTCTAAACCGACCCGAAGTTCAACGAAGCAGAAAGAGCACAAGGGAACAAGTTTGGGTGGGACACCATATACCGTCATGAAGGTAATCGTGTCCACTCCAAAACTCGTGAAGAGGATTTCCATAATTGAACATCCCTGATACTCCAAATATCAATGGCACGGAAAAGTACACTTAAGGAAAAATAATTCAATAAATTATTTAATGAAACCAATAAATCAGAAATAAAATAAAAATAAAAAAAATAAACCCGAAATTCAGGGTGCTCACATCCTACCCACCTTATAAAAATTTCGTCCTCGAAATTAAAACGTCCATACTCCCTCTAGGTCAAACCCCCAAAATCAAAGTCCCATCTTAAAACAAATCATGTGATCAAAAGGACGACATACAGGGTCATGGCATACGGTGTTAGTAAGTCTCATCTAGGTATACTAGTCATGCTAACCAAAACGGTTATAGGGTATCAAACACACAAGCAATCCAGGGTGTTAAACAAAAGGTTACAGAGACGACAAACCATCAAAACTGTAAGGCAGTCTACCATCCTATATGAAAACTGGTACTCATCAAAAATAAAATGAAGGTAACTACCAATTATCTGAAAAAGGTACTATTCAAGAAAAAATCAAAATCAATAGTTAAGGAATAAAAGTCAATTGCATCGAAATCCAATCACAATATATACAGAGCGTTAAAGAGGGAAAACTAGCATCATGTGTATGGGGACATGTTCATATGGTTGATAGTAGGCGTGTGTGTACGTGAATACATATGAAATTGTATATGAGAAATTGGGTTCCAAAACAACAGCTATCAAGTTACACTAATCATGGCATTTTTTTTTTGTAAGAATAATAGCAAGAAAGAAATAACGATAAAATCTGTTTTGCTTATCTATTTAAGGAAGAACCATTTTGAAATCCAGAGCTAAATTATCAAATCCAAGATAAAGTCTAGCAAAATCATCGATTCATTGTATTAAGAAGAAACTCATAGCAAGAAGTTACGCAAAATTTTATAAAAACAAGAAAACCTACTCTGAAGTTAAATAATGAGAAGCAAACAAAACAAGACAATTAATAAAAATAATAATAAAATTTTTTTTTTAAGGACAGAAACAAAGTAGAGAAACGTGTTCGAAAACATTTAAAGTAAAATCTGATAATCATATGCGTCAGGTCAAAATCATGGTTCCCTAATCCTCGTCATACTAGTAAGCAAGGCTACGATAATCACAGAGTCCTCGACTTGGACACATACCTCTAGAATCATGGTATTTAACATTTTCGCGATGCCGCGCGCTTGGCTGCGAAAACCTTAAATTCCCACACCCGAGAAATAGATCCAAGTCAGACTATATGTCCTCACCATGCTGGCTAATATGACTGTAGAAGACTAGACTCCACAACTTAGATGACCTAGCCCATATAATTTTATTTTGACAAAATTAATTTAAATCAACAATGAATACTCAAAATCAATTCAATTTATCAACGAACATCCAAATCCAAAAATGAACTAAAATCCATGGAAATACAACTCAAATGCGACAGCTATCATCAAAATTCAAAATTCGACAGTCTTCCATCAAAATTAATAAATACAAACTCAATTCCAACAATAATCCATTAAAGTCAAATTCAACAACCGAAAATAAAGATAAAAACAAATCATGGGAAAAAAGTTTTCAAATCGAAGTTAAATAAGATTCTCAAGGGTCGTCCAGGGAATCTCTCAAGGGGACCTAATTGTGATTGAGTACCTTCAAAATATATCCAAATCCTACTGCAGGCTGTAGTGGTACTCTAGTTCGAATACTACTACACTTTTAGTCTCGACCTGCATGGGCCACCACTAAAAACGTGTCACGACCCGCACCCTAGAATTAGGGCACAAGAACGTAGCAACGCCCAGCCTACGCCGCAGTGTCGGCGGTAGAACGCTGTCCTAGGTCTCAATGCATATAACAGTATAAGACTAAACAGTTTATACTCCCCGAATGGGGGTGACATAGCAGATACAGTCTCAATCACATCTAAGATAGAGCATATGAGGAAGATAGATGAAACATAAAATCCAAAAGAGGTACAACAGAGAGGAAATCTAAGTGTCTAAGATACAAACTCAGAAATACATCTCAAAACTCAAATACCGTAATCCACAAAATAAATACAACTCCAGACAACTGAGAATAGCTAACTAAACAACCTCTAATGTGTCTCCTCTAGGCTAGCAGGCACCTCCAAACTATCTGTAAAATTTTGTCAACGTATCCTGTCAGGAAATGAGCAAGTACAAAACACCAACAGCAGTTCCATGTGAATTGAGAAATACTATAAGAGACAGTAATAATGAAATACAAAACAAAGAATATAGGCAACTTGGGAACCATTCGAAAGCCGAGTTACAACCCTTAAACCAAACAAGGACCGGGGTTGTAACCCTTCTTCCGAACAGAACCTAGTCCCATAACCAAGGTACAGTATGAAAGACAGATAGAGCATATGAGAATGAATCGTAGCATGGTGAAAGTACAGTAAGTAAAGCTGAAACTGGAATATAAGACATGACAAATAAAGTAAAAAGGTGTTTTGAATTATTAGAGTGATATGTGATCGGCTAAAGGGAAGCAAGGCCAAGTTATCCACTTGGCACGGCAATCACGCGGAACCTCCGAAGAGGGCCTCTGAAGAGGGCCATGCCGGCCAACCTGGATAACCGGTAGTGAGGTATCTGCTACACCCTACGTGAGGTGAGGGTGGCGCCAGCAAAACTATGAAATATAAACTCTGAGGCTTTGATCACATAACCCCTAATAATTCCCCCAATATATCCCCCGAATAGTATCACGGATCCGGACATGGCACGTCATGACACGGGGATTCGAGAGCAGGTGATCAGCCTACTCCTAATATGTGTCTATATAAGTACAGGAACACGGAAATATCTCATACCCATATACCAAGAAAGTCCAGGAATAACATCTCATGCCAGGATCCGACGTATACTAGTCCGTGAACTGTCGTGTCAGGAATCAAGTATAACACTACGACTGAATCGGATATAGTAGATATCAAGACAATGAAAACTATCAGTGAATGTACTCGCCTGTGGTCCTGAGCTGATAAGTATAGAGGGTCCAACTGAAGCCACAGAGTCCTATTTAAAGCAACACAGGTTACAAGGTGTTCAAGTTGAAATAAATAAAACTATACTAGCCATCTATATTATTCTAGGTTCTTCTAAGTCAAAACATCTCTAGGTCGACTCCGGTCAACAATCTAGTTAAACTAGGTCAAGTGTTGACTTACAGTTGACTTTGGGTCAACTGGTCAACTCTGGTCAAATAGGATCAATTTCTAGTCTAATATAAAATGTACTTCGTTATTTGTACGTCAAAACTTACGACACGTAAATCGAGATAAGAATATCAATGGTAAGGTTGATAATCTTATTACAGTGATCCACGTGCCCATCTTGTCAATTTCAGCGATGTGAGATCACTGGAATTGAGTGAGCTCAGTTTCGTTGTACATATCCCGAAATACGAACATTATGAATTAATCATTAATTAATTATTACAAGGCTAAACTCAGAGAAACTATCAACAAACATTGTCGGACGATGAAATAAACATCGTCAACGTGTCCAGAATGGTCAAATTAGCTAGGATAGCCTATCCAACGGTCTAATTTGGACACAAGGGCAAAAAGGTAATTTCGGGTCAAAACGGTGTTCGTGTCAGAACCGTTTTGCACCGAAAAACGTGCAAGAAAACAAGTCTATAAAAGATAACAAATTATATGTCCACGAAACCAGAATGTCGATATGAACCTAACGGTATCTCCAGAATTGGATTCCGTTGACCCGATCTCCATTTGGCCCGTTGACCAGAACTTGGGATTCCGGTTTGCACGGAAATGCGTGCCGGAGCCAAAGTTCTCAAAACTCAACAAACTACATGTCAACGAGTCCAGAATGACGATACGAACTCAACGGTATATCCGGAATTGGATTCCGATGAGCCGATCTCAAAATGACCCGTTGGCCCGAATATTGGTGTCTGACTTGCACCGAAATGCGTGTCCGATCCAATGTCCACCAAAACCTAGCAAATTATATGTCAACGAGTCCAGAATGACGATATGAACTCAACGGTATCTCCGGAATTGGATTTCGATGAGCCGGCGTCAAAAAGTCCCGTTGACCCAGAAAGTGGGACCCGCTTTGCACCGAAATGCGTGCTCGGGCCCACGTTCTCCAAATCTAACAAATTTTATATGAAAACATGCCAGAACGACGCCACAAGTCTAATGGTGGTGTCAGAAATGAAATCTGGAGTCCCGTGTTCAAAAATGGAATTTTACAAGTTGGAAATTATGAATTCGGACGGCCAACTTTGGCGTCGAATTCAACCAATCAAACAAGCTCAAACTGAAATAAAATCTAAAGGGGGCAGGAAGAAGGTTATACCAGCTTCGCACCAGAACTGGTAGCACGCCAAACGGAGCTACGGTGGAGGAGATACAAGCTGACGAAGTTGGCCTCGCGAAACTGTCCAAATTTAATACAATTTAAACGGTCAACTTGGTGGCCGGTTTTGATGTATCAAACGATAAAATTAACGGACGAAAATTGACAGAGATGAAGGTGGATATACCGAGATTGCGACGGAGCAAAGAAATTGCCGATCAAACGGTCGGATCTCCGGGAAAATACGCGCGAAGTTGCTGCAACAGGACGCCAAAACGAATCTCATTTCGCGTGCGTCACGATGGGACGTCGTGCAAAACGCACGAATCGCCTATACGTCGCGCTGGAGGAGGAGAGGGCAGACCCAGGGGGTCGCCGGAGGGGCGCCCAGCCTAGGGGGAGGCTACGGCCACGTCGGCGTGGCCGGCGGTGGCGCTCAACCGCGCGTACGCGCGCGCAAAGGACGCGCGCTGCTGCTGTGATGCAGCTACTGCTGCCTGCTGTGCGCGCTGGTGGCACGCGGCGGCGCGGCGCGCCTGGCCCGGCGGAGGCGCGGCGAGGTGGCACGCTGTGCTGCCAGCGGCGAGGTGGTGGTGGCGGTTGTGGCCCGGTGGAGTAGTTGTTGGAGGTGGTGGCGAACGAATGAGATGGAGGAGGAGGAAAGTCGGAGAGGGTCGGCTGTGGGTGGCCGACGGTGGTCGGGACAGGGGTGGTCCGGCCAGGAGTGGAAGGTGGTCGGGAATAATGGTGATGGTGGTGGTGATGGCTTGGTTGCATGGTGAGGGTGGTGGTGAGGTTCTAATGAAGAGGAGGAGGAAGAAGGTGGAGGAGATGGAGAATGGGAGGAGGTGGAAGGAGAGGTTGCTCGGCCTGGCCGGGGGTGGTCCGGCCATGGTGGTCGAGGAGGAGAATGTGGTCGGGAAAAATGGAGGAGTTGGCTGCTGATGTTGTTGTTCTTGATGTATTGTTTGGAAATAAAGGATAGGGAGGAGAGAGAATAGAATAGGATAATGTTGATAAGAATAAATGTGAGAGAGAGAGAAAGGATAAGAGGGAGAGAGGAAAAGTTACTTTTCCAAACATTTAGGGCCGGCCAAGCATGGGAGTTGGCTGCTAGGGGAAATCAAGGGTTGGGATTAATTGTGAGGGAATCAAAGGCTAGGAATAATAGAGAAGTAGGTTATTCCAAGGGAATTAAATCAATGGAAAATTTTCCCATTAAAATATTAGAAATAGGTAAAATAAGAAATTGATATTTTTGGACAATAAATATGAGGGTGTCCCGATGGAGAAAATCATGGAGCTGGACTGGGCTCGGTGGAGCCGGATTGGACGAAAACTGGACATCGTGCAAAAATCGAATTAAAATATAGACGTTGATGATCATGTGCAAATAAGTAGCACAGGAGGATTCCAATGAATGGGACACAAGTGGCGGACGGATAGTAGGCTCAAAGTGGGCCATGTCCATAGTTGGGGCTGACAGGTTTTGGTCGACAGGGGACCCACAAATCAAGTTAGAAAATGAATGTGACGCCGTGGCGTGAAATAAAATCGGGTCACGCGTCGGGAAAGTTGTGCGAATCAAATGGAGCCCAAGACGACATGTCTGAGTGGGACACAAAGGTCATGGGTGACGAGCGTCCCGAGTAGATCATCAATGAGGAGTTGGTTTCAAGAAACTGACTGGTCTTGCGCTCCCAATTTAAATGTCATGGTAACGCGCTGAAAATGATCAAGAAAAAGAGTGGGAAAAATAAATATCAATCAAATGGTCTAAACCGACCCGAAGTTCAACGAAGCAGAAAGAGCACAAGGGAACAAGTTTGGGTGGGACACCATATACCGTCATGAAGGTAATCGTGTCCACTCCAAAACTCGTGAAGAGGATTTCCATAATTGAACATCCCTGATACTCCAAATATCAATGGCACGGAAAAGTACACTTAAGGAAAAATAATTCAATAAATTATTTAATGAAACCAATAAATCAGAAAATAAAATAAAAATAAAAAAAATAAACCCGAAATTCAGGGTGCTCACAACTCCAGAGGATCTACCGACTCCCCAGCCAGATGGTGGCCACTAGACGGAACCCTGGCAACGAGTGGGTTATTTTTGGCTCTTCTGCTCTATTGTAAAAATATTCTTTTGAGGCGTTTAGCCGACGAGCACCTGTTTAGCTCGATTGCACTTTACTTACTGTCTGCCTACGGGCTGTAACATGATTAACAGATCCTAGGGTTGATCATGTATGACTAAACTCTTGCTAGTCTTAACATTTTGTAACGACTAGCTTCATGATCAGCTGAATATATAATATTTGGGACGCCTTATTATTGTATATTTAATGATCATACCTCTTGTAACATTTACTTACTTGCTTGTGATTGAGACACTAGGCTTGTTCATGACCATAGGAGACTGTTGGCTTGTAGTAAACCCTCATGTATCTAGACAGCCGTGACCGTATAGCGAGGTGGGTTGCACTTCAATATACGTAGCTGGCTATGTCTGTCCCCGCTCTCCAGTATTCTGGTTCTGGGGCGTGACATAGATCGCTTCACGATCTCGTGCTACTATCGTTGAATCATACAACTTAGTTTGGATCATACACATATTTTAGGCGTCCCACCAATATATGTATTTCAGCCAAGCTCAGTTGTAGGATATCGGGACAACTAACAAGCTCCACTTAAATCCTCAAGCATCCATCGGCCCGTACTCGACTTAGTCACATCTTAGTGCCTATTCCCAAAATACTCTTCGTATGCATCATTCCATAACATGCGATCATCTTTCAACATCTTGCGCATAACTTAATTCAAAACTGTTACTTCAATCTCATAAGTCTCTCGCTGACCACATAACACTCGCATTGCATCAAGTCATTGCGCATCAGATCGCAACAATTCTCCGCAACGCCTATTCGCCCAACCGTTTTCTATCTCTCACATAACTCAAGTATTTCATCCAATCCTTCATAACATTTATCCTTAACGACATGGACTACGTCCACATGTCTCAAATTCCTTTGCCTACAATCCATACTAAGTCTCGCACACAACTATCTCAACACGATCCACGTTCTCGAACTACTCGCGCATCGCGTCTGGGGCTACCCCCGCTAGATAACTTATCCAGACATTGTGCTTAATCTTTTTCGACACACAAGAGGTCAACTTGAGCCTACGATGCTCAAAGGCAGCTATCTTTCCGACCCAAGGTCTCTTACGATACGCCCATCTCCTACTCTCGACTGAGTACGAATCCTTTACTCAATTCTCGAATCAATCCCGACTAGTTCATTTCATAACATCGATCGTGCGCCCAACACATACATAGCCTAACCGTTACTCAAATCGATCTACGACACACTCTTAGGGTCGTTCTACTATCCGTCGCTCTCGCACATTGCAGAATCCTTGCAATCGCCTTACCGCATCGCTATGCTAAGCACGTTCCTCAACATATACTCGATCATTCCTTATCTTCAATAAAATTCCTTATGCGACTTCTTTAGGGTCATCCTATGGGACTTCAATATTTACTTGATTTGGCGGTCAAGTCTTCTAGGGTCATCTGTCCCGAAACTACGCTCGATAATTGAAGATCATCAACGAGGGACAGTTACAACGAACCATGCTATATCCTATCGCGGAGCCAAATCAATTTCCGACACTTCCTATGGAACTTTACCCAATCCGATATACCAATCCATAATTTCCCTACTCCTGTGAAACTGATGCGCCGATAACTACTCGAATCACTTATGCACATTGCACGCCATTACTACTCGAATCACTCATATATTACCGTCGACTATCTCTGCTAGTCGTATGACATCTAATCGTCTCAGGTCCGAATTTACCTATCTGTAATCACAGTCCGACACATTCCATACTCCTCGAAACAATCCTCGAACAACTTTCGCATTAAACCACAAGTCCATATCAAATTTGCCATGCCTCGCAAGTTCGATCATCCCCGCTGGATGAATCACCATACCAGCGCTCACGCGGAATGATCGCCCTAATTTGGCGTGACGCATGTGCGATGCTAGAGTTACACTCGCATAAGACAAGAATGTCAACATTGTGGTTATCTTCGAAACAATCAAGCACTTTCATTTTCATTCAAGCAATATCCATCGACTCTCAAATTCTCCGAAGCGTTTCTACCGTTATCATCCAAACTGCCATCAACTTAACTTGCATCTTATTCATCCAACAACAATGCTCAACATAATTTTCGTTCATTCGATCAGAGTATCCCCGAGTTATTGCATATCGTCTTTGATACGGCTCAATACCATCGTCGATATGCATAACTTGAACAACTTCCTTTCTCATAAGCTCAAATTCGTTGCAATCACTGTCATTATCCGAACTCGAATACGAATCAAGTCTTGCACACATCCAGATTCATTTCGTTATAACTAACTATCAAAATTGCGACACCATTTCCAATTCACATATTCATTCTCATATCCCTAGCTCGCAATTCCAAATCGTGCTATCGACTCATCGCACTAACCCATATTCGTTCGCACGATTTTTCCGTACCTACTCAATACGTTTCGAAGAAGTCGTCGTACTAACTCAACATAAGTCCGACCGGGTCGACTATTTCCTCAACGTAACATTCCTTCGCTATGCTCGGCCTATCGTTCAACTTAAACTTAACGAATCCTCGCCCGACGTATCATCTATAACTATGACTTCGCACATACTCGTTCAACTCAATTCATCAAAGCATACTAGCATCGACTTCTATCAAGTCATTTCCACTCGAGTCTCGGTACTATTCCGTTCGTTGAGGACAAACGTATCGTAACAACACAATCGTCTCGATGTAACCTATCGTAAGTCACCAACCGGCTTCACATAGCTTATCGCTAAGTGGTATTCTATATACCACTCAGGATCGAGCCTATCGTTATCGACACCATACTTCGCTACACTTATCGCATAATTGGTATTGCATATACCACTCGGAATTGAGTCATTACTCGACATCACACTTTGCATAGGTCCGACTTCTATCTCAACTTAACCGTCCCGTATGGCGATCCTTCCGATCCCAGCTCTAACGTTAGCTCAAGTCTGATATACATTCAATCTAACCGTACCATGGTGATCATTTTGATAACACCCGCAACATTTGCTTATTCAAAGCTCAACGCGAATACGGCCAACATAAACGTTCGCCTACACAACTCGACTTAGCGACCAACTCAACTCGTACAATCGCATCCGCGATCTTCGAATTCTGTTCGTTGCAGCTCGTACAACAACTTAGTCTCGATACTTAAGGTCTTTACTCAATCTCGCACAACATATCGCTATCCATCCACATAGCCATATAACACGCATCATACCATATCGACTCGTTGTACCGATACAACGAACGATTCACGACTTGCTGCACTCCGTGCAACCAACAACACATAACCGTTCGCATAGCACATAACACGCATCGTCTCACATATCGATCCGTTGCACTTCGTGCAACCAACAACACATATCTCCTCGCACTTCGTGCGACCGATAACACATAGCTCCTCGCACTTCGTGCGACCGACAACACATATTGCTGCACTTCATGCAACCAACATCACCATATTCATTGCACTTCGTGCGACCAATATTCCATAACTCGTTGCACTTCGTGCAACCAACATCCCATAACTCGTTGCACTTCGTGCAACCAACACTCTCCGATGGTACCCGGAGATAGCGTGATAGTCACGACATACTTATGGCAGACGTACGCACTTAATATAGACTTATTGTATGGAACATCCAATGTAGCGTCGAGCAGATCCATGAGCCATACGGTTGCGAAAACAACTTAGAGTCAACTGAATTCGATAGCGAAGCAACTGAGGGTCAAAGAGATTCGCGTACGGTCCAAAGGATGGAACAACTCTGATACCAATTTGTCACGCCCCGACCCGGGAAATCGATCGTCCTCGCTAGATTTAACCCGAATCATCGTCCTCGCTGGGGCGTGATGCCGCACGAGCCTGGAGTTGCGCTCGTGCAAGGCAAGATAACAGGTTCACATAGAACTATCTCAAATCGATAACATAAGCAGCAGAAGGAAACAAGTAAAACATAAGAATCTCTTTTATTCATATTGAACTGAAGGTTACAAAGGCTCTGAATAGCCCAACATAAAATGCCAATTGGCTACAACACTCATGATCTCTCTAGCTCACAAAGGATTACATTGTTCCATACATTATGCCTCTGTATAGCCACCAAGTAGTCCTCGGCCGAACATCTCCATGTCGCAAGTCCGAACGCATATGCGGTAGCTCTTCTTGAATGCCAATGACTCCATGCCTCGGCACGTCCAAGCCAAGCTCCGCCCCGAGCCGATCATAACCTGAGCCTGCACATAAACTAGTGGGGTAGTGCTTTCGTCCTCGTTTCGCACTGATCAAGACCCGCTCGCACCCAAACCAAACACTTAATCATTTAGTGAGCATACATCTTAATTTGGTGATCTTTCTATTTAGCCTTAGGATCGATTTCATGGTAATACTTAAACATAGCACGTTATCATAAATATGTCCTATGCCGTATTCCTGCAGCAGATACAGTTAGACATAATATGAAACATAAACATAGTGTTCGTGCTCATCTCCATCCCATTTTCCTTAGCCTTCATTGGTTAGAACTTAACATAAGCAAACATACGATTCGTATCAACCGACCAATCATAAACGTAAACATATGCATAATGGGTGGCAGGCCCTACGCCTGCACCCAGCTCTCATCTCAGTCCACCGGCCCTAACTATATGAAGGTTACGGTATTTCGTACCGTAATGGACTTGGCAGCTCTTATGTGTAAGCCTACAATCGCTTCGATACAGGTTGCTAGCCCAGCATCCGAAGGATCCCAAACTTACGGATATCATAGCTTATCACAGCACTGGACGGTCGCAATCCGTCCGAATGTTGTGCACCATAAATACCACACATAATTTCCTCCTAGGCCGAACGGTCCCGGCGCCCCGGCGTAACCGTTCGAGGGAAGCCGTACCCGTGCACGGGCCATCCGAGTCCATTAACCATGCAATACGTACCAAATCATACAATCTATAGCATACCAACCAATCTCGTATTCCATAAACATAGTCTCGCACATAAACGGTTTCCCGTACCATAAACGATTTCCCGTGCCATAAACATAATCCACCATTTATATGGGGAGCTCCGCCGGCGTTATGCCCCAACACATCCATATTAATGCACGATGCCCAACGGCTTAGTCATTTCGTAGCTTAAGTGCACAAAGGCATGCTCAGCACCATTATCAATGTTCTACGCCTAGAGTTCAATGTTCTCGGAGCCGTGTACATGATGCACATCTCATTATCATCTTTCAATGTTCTACCATCATTGCCCTACTGCGACTCGTGCACTCGATGCACGTTATTTCAATTGTTCAATTGTTCAATGTTCTATCTTAGTGTTCGACACATACTTAGACCTTTCGTCGCCGAGCCACGCTCGCTTACTCGATAACATCTTACGCATATATGATACGTTTTATTAGACTGAAGGAATAGGAAGAGAGAGTCAAGAACCCGCCCACCTTAAGCCGATATGCCTTGTCGTTTCGTCGAGTTGAAGCGGCTCGCTTCCATAACTTGGTCGCATAGCTAACTCTCGGACTTAGCCATTCCTTTGAACTACTCGGTTGATTTGGCCTATCGTGCCTATGCCACAATCCGTCGCAAGGCTGTGATTTGGTTTTGCGGACACTTCATTGCATAAGGCAAAATGCCGACCTCTTATCGTCCAGCGTAGAAGCATAGCCTGCACACCAGATCAACCAAAATCAGCACTTGCTCAAACGAGACTTATCCTTTGCATCGATTCGATTCATAGATTCCAATTGACTCAAAGCTTACCTTTGGCCAACGCAACACTTGCATCGATTCACATCGATACCCCATCGGGTCAACGCAACTCTTCGAGTCAACGACTCATCGTAATGCACCGTGCAGAGTGGGGCATTACAATTAGTCACTTGGACTAGGTCATCTTAGGGTTAGGGTTGAGTGAACCAACACCCACCTATATAAATATTCTCTTTTCCTCTCTCTCGTTCTCCCCCATTACTCCCATTCATTTTCTTCAATCAACCCATAGGCAAGTACATCTTACACTAATGGGGAGACCAACATTGCTCATTTTATTTCTTTGATTTCTTTCACTTATTTTTAGTATAATATGCATCTTTACATTCTCTGTAGTTCTTGGTAATTTCGATTTAAGGACTATTTTAGTGAAGATCTAAAGTTTCAAACTAGGATTTTATTTGATTTTGAGGGAATAATATAGTAAAAAAATATTTTCGAAAAGTAGTTGTTCCATGTTATAGACAATTCGATTTCATACAATTTTGTCTTTTGTTTTGCCGGATTTCAAGTTCTAGAAAGCAAGTTATGGCCATGACAAGTTTTTGATTCTTCCATGGCTAGCTAAACTTGCTATTTGGGATGATAATGTATGCGCGCAATGGCCCATACGGCAGAGATGCCAAGTGGCGTAAGGAAGCTTGTCACATATTTCCCTTGACAGTGGACATGCTGTGCACATAGGCTTCCTAAGCGCACAAAGGTCATGCACCTTCTTGTTATCACGCCCCGATTCCGTATAATCGATAGTCGTCCTCCGGGCGTGATGTCGTACGAACCTAAGTTACGATCGCACAAGGCATAGTCATAAGGTTATCCGAAACACAAGAACAAGAGAATGCGCAGAGTAAATTTAACACATTTTATAGAAGAAAGCTTAAGCTTTATTGATAATGAACATCATATTACAGACTCGATACAAGGTACCGCACGGGCTACAAATTGACTCCATTACAAAATGAACATCGATAAGATAGCCGTTCTATACATCGTACCCCTTATACAACCAAAGTATGCAGACACCTGGGATAGGGGAGAGTCGAGACATCTCAGCTTCGACAGTTGTAGAGTCTTCAAAAGAGATTGAGTCAAGGCTTTGTACGTACGGACGAAGCTTCAAAACACACGAGCACTGCCTTCAGTCACGCGGCACACTCCTCCGGATTTATAGCACCTGTGGAGAGCGAGGATCAGTACAATCAACGTGTACTGACGAGTATCTAATTATTTTCCATACTCTCATTTGGTTTGAGAATTTAGATAAAACATACAACTTGTATTAGTGATCTTTCTAATCATCCTAGTCAGTTTCATGCAAGCAGTTTGATGGAACATAAATAAGGAGAATTTATGCTAGAACATATCTACGGCATAGCGTAATGTACAACATAATGACTACCATGTTCTTCCCTGTCATATTGCATAACATAAGTGTAAGTCCCTGAATTTAGTTATTATTTAAATTAGGATTTTAAAAGTCACAAATAATTATTTTAGCCTTAAAATAATTTATTATAATTTTTAGGAATTTTCTAGAATTTTTAAATAATTTTTAAATGGTTTTTAAACCTTAAAATATCATTTTGCAATTATTTAAATTATTTTTTATAACATTTTGTAATTTATTAAATTATTTTAAGTTGGTTTGCAATATTTATTTTGTTTGTGCAAATTTGAATTTGCATAGAACAACAGAGGGGGGCTAATTGCAAATCTAGAAATTGCACTTACCTAAGGTGGTGGGGGTTTTGTGTAATTTACAAATCATGAGGGGGGGTTCTGCAAATCTCACTGACCACCGCCTTCGTCTGTATTTTTCCCGGCCGCTTTCACCGAAACCCTAACCCTAATTCCTAAAAATTCAGCCATAAACCCTAATCTAAACTCGAATCCAGTCCTATAAATAGGTCCTCGATCGAAACCCTAACCATATTCTTCTCCCTGACAACCCCAGTCGCCTCTCTCTACTAAAATACCCCAACCATCGCCGAAAACCTAGATCTACTGTGGCCGCCGCCTTAGCCAACGCTAACGTCTCCGACCACCGCCAAAGAGTTTGCCTCGACGAGACGAACGCATCCCTATTTTTCTCCGGCCATCCCGATGTCTCATCCGTCGCACAGCAGCCCGAACGCCAACCATCGCCGGACACGTACGTGTCATTTCACCTCAGCTTCGACTCTGTATCTCGTTTTCACATACCCGTGTCGCCTCGTGTCATGGAGGGCGTCTGTGGCCTTGGACACGGAAGACTCGTGTCAGAACGTGGGTATTCGTCTCGGACACAAGACTCGTGTCATATATAATCGTTTCGTGTCCTTAACTGTCAGGATAAGAAACTTTGGTTTTTGATTTCGGGTTTGATTTAATATTAACGGGTTTAAACCCGCACAGTAATGGGTTTACAGTATTCGGGTTTACTGTTTATATTGGGTTCGGGTTCAGGCCCAATGGGTTTGGGCTTGGTTTTGTTTATATATATATATATATATATATATATATATATATATATATATATATATATATATATATATATATATATATATATATATATATATATATATATATATAAATATATATATATATGTATTTATATTTTTTTTTATATATGTATTTATACATGTATGTATATGTATATATATAAAATATATATATATATATATATATATATATATATATATATATATATATATATATATATATATATATATATATATATATATATATATTATATATTATACTGTTATATATATATATATATTATATATACTGTTTAAATATATATAAATAACTGTTTATATATATATTTTTATATATATTACCTTTTATATATATATATATATATATATATATATATATATATATATATATATATATATATATATATATATATATATATATATATATATATATATATACATATGCATGTTTATGTACTAAATTATATATATATATATATATATATATATATATATATATATATATATACTTATGCATGTTTATGTACTAAATTATATATATATGTACTTCTATATATGTATATATGATTTTGTGCTATATTTTATTATGTGTAAATTTACATGTTATTTTATTATTTAATTTTATGGCTAGTATATTTTACTACATTAAAATATATTTTTATAATATTTTAATATTCATATGTCTATATATTTAAAATTCATATTTTTATATATTCTGATTGATTATGGCCATTTGAGTCCAGAACTAGCATGGGTTCTGTGGACTTAAATTAGTCTACATACATTCAAGACCTGTACGAGTCATATCGGACTTGATTCATGGCTTTGGGTTCCGTATATGGACTTCGGTTCAATTTCATATACGTGGATAAAATATTAAATAGTTAATTATTTATTTTTCAAAAATTGTAACTTGCTGCATTTGAATTTTTATATGTAATTTAAGTGCTGTAAAAATCTGGGAAAATATGTATTTAAATACTATGTTAATTTATCTAATTTAATATAATTTTTCCAGGATTTAATTAGTACATTTAAAAAATTAGTATAAATTTCTATAATTAACAAGGATCATTTTAGTACTTTATTTCATATATATTGGAGCTTTTTGACTATCTTAATAATTGTTGGAACATAGTGTACAATCTGATTTAATAATTAAATAATTGTATCTTGTAAAGTTATGTGTAATTTTGGGATATTTTAGTGTTGGGACCTTACCCTACCTTAGTATAGAGATCCTAGGAAGTTGGTTTAGGTATTGTGTCACCCCACATTGGTCTTCAATGCTAAAGTCATCACTTGGCTAGGTATTCAGTTAGAAATTCGTGTTACACCACAAGTGTCCTAGTATTTAGCTTAGTATAAAAACTAAGTTTGTATATCCTTTTTACAGTGATGGGACAACGGATATCTATAGCTTCATATACATACCCTTGTTTTGCACAAGGCAAGTACCCCTACAAACTTTATTTACTGCATGTGATAATAATTGTGAATGAATTGTATTAAAATACTGTTTCTTAAACTGCAAGTCATAATTTTACCTGTTTTAAGCTACCCTTGTATCTCTCACATATTAAAACTTGGGTTATGGGGAAACTGATAGTTGAGTACGTGATCATGCCCCCTTCTTCCGTACGTATGTACTGAGCAAGGTCGTATTTTATATGCATACCTTGTCGTAGGCTATTATCCCGCATTTCTGTACGTATGTACACCTACGCTTGTTCACTTGTACGTACGTACATTTTATTACTTGTAGACTTGTACATCGGTACATTTTATACCTATTGACGATCACGTGCCTGCTCCAGTTTTAAATATTACATGTACATCTGTCGCCATGACAAATGTATCCTTGACATGATAGATTATGATATGCCATGATTTCCTGTTATTACATCTCTGTTTCATGCTCCGTATATTTAGTTTGTAGAATCAGTACTTGCTCCCGTCCTGACAGGATAACGTTGTAGGTATACTTACCAAGGAGGAGTTGCTATGTGATTCGTATTATGGGGTCGCCATCGAGGATCAGGCTTTACCCTACGAGGATGTACCTGCGGGAAAACTCATATAGTTTGTTTAGTTGCTCGGGACCTTTTGAGAGCAGACATGTTTTAGACTATATATTTTTGTTACTGGACCTGTATCCAGTTTTATATTTTGGCTGTGTATTTGGAACATATTCATATACTAGATGATTTTGTGTTTGTGATGTTTTAACCCAATATGACAAATAGAACTGTTAGCACACTTTGATCTTGTATTATTTATTTTTAGAACAGATTACTACGTTTTATTCTTAAGCGTAGGTTGGACATGACTCGGCCCGGCCCAATAATTTGGGTAGCGGGTCGTGACAATAAGTTTAACTAGTACATAATACGGAGGTCGTTGGCATGAAAACCATTATGGACGTATCTTGGTTTAGACGATATGTGTTCAACGCGGGTAGAGAGCCCCATTGAAGGAGCATCAAATATCCGCGGTATAATCCAGAATAGATATCGTGTTTCTTCCTAGGCTGGATGGGTCCCGTGGCCCCAGAATACCGTCCGAATAAACAATCGCCCTTGTATACAAGTTGTCCATGACCGTACTACGTTAACGAGTGATTTAAGGCAGGTTTTATGGTATCGTTGCGACAAATTTATAATTGATTCATTTCTTAATTTTTAGATAGAGGGTCGAGGTAAAGGAGGTCAGCCACTCACCTTGATTTCTGTTCGAGGCGAGAGATTTGTTGATCGCGCTAGACGTCGCCTACGCGATTACCTGAAATCGTACAAGTAACTGATTAGAATACTGTATTATTCAAGGAGTTCGATATGTAAATGCGAGTTCGAAATGCAAGCCATAAAAAAATTTACAAAAAAAATTTACGAAAATGCATTCAGAAAACCAAAGACAAAACCAAAGCAAGTACGGCGTAAAAAACAGAGCAACGGGAGGTCTCTTCCGACTCAGCCGCATAGTCTATTCTCGAGGTGCAACTCGCTGAATATGGGATTTGATTCCGAAAAAGCCTTTACATAACGAAAAAAGGATCTTAATTCAATCATTCCCGTTCGACCGATTCGATCGATCCCGACCAAATCGATAGCGATAGTGTTCCTTTCTCACGTACCCCGTAGACGAAGAACGGGGCACGATGTAGGGACAGAGCACTACACCATAACCAACTAAGAAAAAGTTTTATCCTCGAAACTTAAGAAAAGAACCTACCGCTAGGAAAAATAGAGAAATGAACTTTTCCCTCATCTCTGACTCCAGTTCCCAGGTCGACTCTTCGACCGCATGGTTCTTCTAGAGCACGCGAACGAGAGGGATGGCAGGATTTTGGAGCAATTTATCCTTACGCTCTACGATTTGCACAGGCTCTTCAACATATGATAAGTCTGCCTGCAGATTCAGCTGAACAAAGTCTACCATGTGGCTCGGATCATGCACGTACTTTTCCAACTGAGAGACACGAAATACATTGTACACATACGACAGTGGTTACGGTAAAGCAATTTGGTAAGCTACTAGGATGACTCGCTTCAATATCTCGAAAGGACCGACAAATCTTGGACTCAACTTTCCCTTAGCTCCAAATCTCATGACTCCACGCATAGGTGTGACTTTCAGAAACACGTGATCGCCCTCCAGGAATTCAAGGGCTCATCGGTGTATGTCAGCGTAGCTCTTCCGCTGACTCGGTGCTATCTTCAATCTCTCTCGTATCAGTTTAAATTTTTGTACGGTCTGCTCCACCAGCTCTGGGCCAAGTATTTGTCGTTTCCCGACTTCATCCCAGCAAATGGACGATCTGCACTTTCGGCCATACAAAGCTTCATACGACGTCATTTGGATGTTGGACTAGTAGCTGTTGTTATATGCAAATTTGGCCAGTGGTAGATGAACGTCCCAGCTTGACTTCAAGTCGATCGCACAGAGTCGTAACATGTCTTCGAGAATCTGGTTCACCCATTTTGTTTGGCCGTCGGTCTGAGGATGATAAGTTGAGCTAAAATTCAAGTTGGTCTCCAATGCTGAGTGAAGGCTACACCAGAAACATGACACAAACCCTCTATCCCGATCTGAGATGATAGATACTAGGATACCGTAAAGTCAAACTATTTTATCAAGATATATCTGAGCAAGGCGGTCGATGCTCCAAGTGACTTTAATGGCAATAAAGTATGCTGACTTGGTTAATCGATCGACGATCGATGACCCAGACGGCATCGTTCCCTCGTGGCGTCTTCGGCAGACCAACAACAAAGTTCATAGTGACATAATCCTACTTCCACTCTGGAATGGCAAGGTTCTGCATCTTCCGCCTGGTTGTTGGTGCTCAGCTTTAACTTGCTGACAGTCCATACACTATGACACAAAGAGCGCCACATCCCTCTTCATGCCGTGCCACCAAAAGACAACGCGAAGGTCCTTATACATCTTGGTGCTACCAGGATGCAAAGAATATTATGCATAATGCGCCTCCGATATTATCTCCTTTCTAAGTTCTGCGTCATCCGGAACACATAGCCGACCTTTCACTCGCAATGCTCCCAACTCGTCCACTGTAAAGTCAGAGCCTTTCCCATGGATATCAGCTTCCGTATCTTCTCCAGGTAGGGATCGTCCTTCTGAGCAGACTTGATTTTCTCCAATAGGCTCGGTTCTAGCCGCAGTTGTGCCAGCTGTGCGCCTACAAATCGAACTCGGAGTTCTATGCTCATTCCTTCCAAGTCATACAGCAGTCGACTATTGATGAATAGTGAAGCTATGTACTTTCGACTCAACGCATCTGCCACAACATTCCCCTTACCCGACGTATAGTCGATCGACAAGTCGTAGTCTTTAATCAGTTCCAGCCATCGCCTCTGCCGTAAATTCAGTTCTTTATGCGTGAAGAGATACTTGAGCCTCTTGTGGTTCGTATAAATCCTGCACGCCATGCCATAAAGATAGTGACGTCACAGCTTCAATGCAAACAAAATTGCCGCTAATTCTAGGTCATGAGTGGGATAGTTCTTTTCATACGGCTTGAGCTGTCTTGAAGCAAAAGATATCACCTTGTCCTGCTGCATGAACACACACCCCAAACTCTGGCCAGAAGTATCGCTGAAGATTTAAAATCCCTCGGTCTCTTCCAGAAGAGCGAGTATCGGGGCCGAAACGAGCCGCTGTTTTAGCTCCTTGAATGAAGCTTCACAGTCGTCTGACCACACGAATGCAACTCCCTTTTGGGTGAGGCGAGTCAAGGGCGATGCGATCTTCGCGAAGTCTTTCACGAAGCGTCTATAGTATCCCGCCAAACCTAGGAAGCTTCGAACTTTACTGACAGACGCGGGCCATTTCCAATCAACAACCGCCTCAACTTTTTTCGGATCAACTGAAATGCCTTCAACAGAGATGATATGCCCAAGAAAAGATATGTTATTCAGCCAGAACTCACATTTGCTCCTCTTCACAAACAACTAATTATCTCAGAGGGTCTGTGTCCCTCCTCGTTTCTGAAATACGTAAATTATTGATTTTTCTGTATGTGGTATCTGGCACCTGTATCTTGATTGTATGTATCATGTATTTGTAATTGGCCATGGCATGGAACAGTATCTCGTTGCGGATTAGTGTGCCACCCCTTGTCCTTGTCTGGTTGTAGGCGTGGTTCACTACTTCGATGATAAGATATCTGAACCATGTTGTGGTTAGAATTTTATTTAAATAAAATCTAATTAGTTGTATCATGTAGCATTTAACATGTCATTAGTCATATTGTTTAGAGCATGCTTAAGATTAGGGTTTCTTTGAGTCAACCCAACCACTATATATTTTCTCTTTCTCACTCTCTCTCTCCTCATTCACTTTTCATTTCATTTTTTCCTCCAACCAACATTTAGGCAAGTACACCTTGCACTAAATGGAGAGATTCTTGTATTTTTCATTTTTTGGTTTTTTTTCTTTTGATATGATTTGTCTATATTGTTCTTCTTATCATCCTCTACAAGTTTAGTTCTTGAAGTTTTTGATTTTAATGGCCAGTTTTGTGTAGATCTAAGTTTCTAAAATTAGGGTTTTATGGATTTTGTGGTTTTGATCTGTCAAACTTTCTTATTTTCAAAAATTACTTGTTCCATGTTGTAGGGAATTCAATCCTACCCAATTTTGGCTTTTGAACCGCTGGATTTCGACTTCATATGAGGAAGTTACGCCATTTTCTTGTTTATGGGTTTCCTACACCTTTTGGTGCTGTCGGGACGATGAACAGTGACGCGCGCAGTGATTTCGCTGCCGCGTGCCCGCGTGCCGTTCTTGCGCGCAACGTGCGTCGTGGGCAATTTAGCCCGCGCGCAATGCGCAACTTGCGCGGCCGTGCGCCCGCGCGTCGTGCTTACGCGCATCGTACCCCTTGGGCGATTTTGCCCGCGCACAATGCGCAACTTGCACGGCCGCGTGCCCGCACGTCGTACTTGAGCACAACGTGCGCCGTAGGCGATTTTGCCCGCGCGCAATGTGCAACTTGCGCAGCCTCGCCCCCGCATGATTTTTTATCTCGCAACGTGCGCCGTGCTTGGGCACAACGTGCGTCGTGGGCAGTTTTGCTCGCACAACTTGCGCAGGTCACTCCAAATGACTGTTTTTGCCTTTTTGTGCTGTTTTGTAGCTAAAATCTTAAAAAACTCAAAACATGAAAGTTGTAGATCTTTGTCTTGGCCTCAAGAATCTTCATGTCTCACTTTAACTAGAATTCATATGTGACATTTATGTCACGAGGGGTCCATGTGACTTTCCGACTTGACCGTGTTCCTGATTTGATTAACTGTATACGTGCTGGTACCTATTCTAAGTGTGTATTGAGATACAATATTAGTTTGCACTGCGGTGCTATTTAATGAGTGCACTGAGGTGTGACTCTACGTGCTAAGTGATCATTCGTGTTATATGTCAATACATGTGTACCTTCTAACACAGTCATGGTAATTGGTCAGTAATAGTGTCGTGGTATATTGATTGTTGTTTGATGCATTACACTAAGCATGGACTTAGATTTGGGACTCCTTGAGCCGATGTGGATTCATACTTAGGGTACACGTACTATGGTACGACATATAGGAGGATGACCATGTGACCACGACATGTAATTCCAAGATTAAGATAGGGTTAATCTAAGCAACTTAAATCGGTAGAAGCATTGGGAGGGAACAGAATCTCGAGATCGTACGTCACCAGCCACCCCAGGTCCTGTCCTGACGTGTCGGGTTGGTCGCCACGGATACAGTTTCATCCGCCTGTAGTGGATGACTATATCCGACTCCTACGTGCTATGTGTTATATGTTTTAGCACAGTGGCCTTACGAGGGACCGGTGCATAATCAAAGTGCTACGTGTATATATATATATAAAATATATATATATATATATATATATATATATATATATATATATATATAATGGATTGGCTATCCCTCCTTGGATGCGATACGATCTGAGGATTCCTATATTGCATTACAGGGATAATCCAGACAAATCATAGAAAGTCGTAGGATTGATTGGCTGCTTGTAAGCCGACTTGTTGTGATATATTTTCTTCTGTTAGCAACTGAGAAACATGGACTATCGTGGTGGTCCAACCCATGTCCTTGTTTGGTTGTTGGATTGGGCTATTGTACTGCGATAGGCTGTGGACCGAAGTTGCGATCAGAAGACCTTCACCTATCTATGGTTATAGGATATATCTCATCTCGGTACGATATTGGCACCATTTGTCCTTGTTTGGTTGTAAGGTTGTCGTATTATCTCGATGATATAGTATAAGCCTATAACTCTTGAATCAGGTCTTAATTTACTCATTGGGTTTTGTCTTATTCATTATGTGCTCCCTTGTGGTACTTGCTATTCGGGGCCTGACCCCGCTGATTTTTTTGGCCAGATATCGTAGTAGCGCCAGAGGATTCAGCCTTCTACCCGAACAATGGTGCACACCAGGAGTATGGGCGCCAGGGACCTTGAGTGGGTTTCTTCTTCACTACTCTGATACCTTCTATTTTGTAATTAGCATTTAGCCACCGGCACCTATTTAGCCGGCAGTTCTGGACATTTAGTTCCTCACATAATTGTAATTAAATCAGACTGCAGCTGACTATAGTTATGTACTATTGACTCTCGGTGTAACGCCCCACAACCAGAATACTGGAGAGCGGGGGCATACATAGCCAGCTATGTATAATGAAATAGAATCCACCTCAATATACGGTCACGGCTGTCTAGATATATGAGGGTTTAACTACAATCCATCAGTCTCCTGTGGTCACTAACAAGCCTAAATGTTTCAATCTCAAGCAAGCAAGAAAAGTTACAAGATGTAACATCACCAAATATACAATAGTAAGGCGTCCCAAATATTACATATTCAGCTGATCATGAAGCTAGTCGTTACAAAATATGAGGACTAGCAAGAGTTTAGTCATATATGATCAACCCTAGGATCTGTCAATCATGTTACAGCCCGTAGGCAGACAGTAATAAGGTATGCAATACGAGCTAACAGGTGCTCGTCGGCTAAACGCCTCAAAATAAGAATTTTACAATAGAGTAGGAGAGCCAAAAATAAAGCCACTCGTTGCCTTGGTTACGCCTGGTGGTCACCATCGGGCTGAAAAGTCGGTAGATCCTCTGGAGCTGCTCCAAAATCTGGCCATACAAAAATAGCTGGATCAGACCCCAGAAAGAGCAAGTGCCACAAAGGAGGCTTCACTTAAGAACTAAAACCAGTATATCATAAATAAATATTAAAAGTAGTTACAAAGGAGCTTGATAATAAAAGAATAACAACAGTCATAATAGAGTACGAGGGAACCATTCAAGTAGCCAGGTCACAACCCTTAAACCAAACAAGGACCGGGGTTGTAACCCTTCACCTGAACAGAACTCTACCTCCAAATCTTGTTGGTAAAGTAAAACACAACAAGCATGACATGGGGTGCAATAAGACAATAAACGAAGAGATGACTCAAAACTATTCCGGGAGCCAGGTTACAACCCTTAAACCAAACAAGGACCGGGGTTGTAATCCTTCACCTGAACAGAACTTAGCTTCTGATATTTATTGTTAAAAGTGACAGTCATGCGATCAAGCCTGCAATAATCGAGCACTGAAACTACACTATACAATCGCTCCCGGCCAATCAGTGACTACGGCTTTCTATATTAGCTAACAAGGGTTATCACAAGCCTTAGTTACTAGCAATATGCAGTGAGATGTTCCTCCAGCCACAAGACCTGCAGCTAATCCAGGTTATCCATGCGACTTGGATTCATTTAAGCAATGCCTCGTTATTTTCCATATATCAGTAAATCTAGACTTGTGCCCTACTCGTCGGCAGGCTGCAAGTCCAACAATGGTGGCCGGGATAACGGGATCGCCTGTAACTGGGAAAATCTCTCATAACTACTGAATTATTCTAGTTATTAGCCTTAGCCATTTACAGTAGGTACCCCTGACCATGGTACTCAGGGATACCTGTCCTAGATATGATGCAAACATTACTGGTTTAATTGTACAAACACAATCATCTACGGTGTCCAGGCCATTCAATCTTGTCATGACATGCTAGCCGTCGCAACAGCCTACGAGATATATATATCATGTCATGTTCACTGCCAGGAGTGTGCCACGACGGGCCACTATCATATCATGTTATTTGTCAAAAGTGCACCACAACGGGTCACCATCGTGTCATGGAACATATTTAAATTAATATGGCACAAGCATACATGTAGTAATTAAATATTAGCAGGGGCAAAGGCTGTGGATGAATCATGCGGCTCAGAAAAACTTGCCGCATGAAATTGCCATGCGGCCAGCCAATAAATGTTCATACGGCCATACAAGCAAATCTATGCGGCCACGCAACTAAATAGCTAAGGCCATGCGGCCACGCAATTAAATGGCAAAGCAGTCATGCAACTGAATTGGCCATATGCGGCCAACAAATAATTCCATGCGGCCAACATATAGATTGGCCATATAAGCAAATGCTAAATGCATGCAAGCAATTGCATGCATTTGCATGCAATTAATTGAAAGGCTATGCGGCTCAAGCAAGCAACTAATGGCCATGTGGCCAAAATATATAAGCATGCAAGCAAATGCTTGCAAAGGCCATACGGCTATTAGAGCAATTGGCCATATGCGGCCAGCTAATACTTGCATATGCGGCCAGCAAATAATGGGCCATATACGGCCAGCAAGAAAATTGGCTATACGCGGCCAGCAAAAAATGGAGGGGGAGCATTATGCAGCCAAGGCGAATGGCAATGCATGCAAGGGCCAAAGTAAAACAATTAAATAAATGGCCCCATACAAATGCATGCAAGCAACCAGTAAACAAGTAATTAATTGGCCCCATGCAACCATACAAATATTGGAGGGGGGCATATGCGGCCATAGCTAGGAAATGCTCATGCGGCCAATGCTAATACATGTGGCCACTAAACAGAGCTAACACATGCGGCCAAGCAAATATTGGAGGGGGGCATATACGGCCAGAGCTAATACATGCGGCCACAAGTACAATTAATGACTTCCACAGAGAATATGTCCATGGAAAATACCATGGCCTCCATGCTCTACCAAACAACAATAGGAACCCAAATCCAGACTCCCGTAGGTCAAATTTGGGTAAAATAGAATTTTCTACAACATGGAACCATCAAGTAACAAAAAATTATGCAGGGTTGATAGCTCAAAACTCGTGAAAACTGAAAGTACAATACAGCTAGATTTACAAGAAATTAATCACGGAAATAAAAAATGCTAAGTACTAAAGTGGGTTAGAAACACATGAGGAAGACAGTGGAACAATAAAAATGGAATTCCTCCATGAAGCAAGATGCACTTGCCTAAACCTTCCTGGTAGGTGGAGAGAATTAATAGAGGAATAAAAAGAAGTGAATGAGGAAAGAGAAAGGGGGTTGGTGGCTTAAATGATGGATGGTAGTAGGTGGGGTTCATGCTAACCCAAACCCAACCGAACCCAACCAAACAAAACCAAGCCAAGCCAAGCCACACCAGGATGAGCCTAAAATAAGCTAAACCAGGATCAAGACAAGCATGACAAGTCTAACTATAGGTCTGGATTCCGTACATGTATACAAAATACGTAATACGAACTACGGGCATTACAACTCTACCCACCTTAAAAGAATTCCGTCCTCAGAATTTAATCAAGAGGCTAGAGAGGCAAGGACAAGCTATACTAAGCAATCAATCAAACAATCAATCATGTAAGCAAGAAATTTAAAGGCATGAGGAAGAGGGAAGATATCCTGCTAGGAACCTCTCTGCCGGTTCTGAATCTGAGCTTGGACCTGGGCATAATGCTGGGGTCTCTGCTACTGGAAGACTTGTGCCTGAGGCAGCAATGGCCTCGGAGGCTGGTACTGATGTTGTACTGGTGCTGGTGCCCTAACCGATGGACTGGTTAGGTTCGCTGACGATGAGCTGGCCCTATTCGGACAGGATCCTATCTTGTGATCCGGTGTCCCATAAGCCAAACACAATTCCTGTGCTCTACGATACTTCGAAACAACGTATTCTGGCTTCCCACAATGAGTGCAGCCCATTGCGGAAGACTGCTTTCTGCTTCTGTTGCTGAGGGGACGTCGGAATCGAATGCTGAACCGACGTAACCGAATTTGCCCTTTGGGGAACTCCAATAGTCAAAGCCCTAGTTGCCGAGGCTGGTACTGAAGACTGGGTCATCTGGCCGTGAGATCACTTCCGACCTCCGGTCCTATCCACTAACCTCTGGGAGGTATACTCATGCCTACTAGCTGCCCTCAATACCGCATCGAAAGTCTGATGCTTAAACTGCTCTACGGCCAGTAAAATCTCCAAGTGAAGTCCCTGCTGGAACCGCTGGGCTCTGTCGAACTCGGTCTCTACCAAGGTGGAAGCAAACCGACTAAGCCTGGAAAACTCGGTCGCATATCTATCGACCGTCCTGCCCATCTGCTTCAGATTGGTGAACCTCGTCCGTAGGTCGTACCGAGCTACATCATCGAAATACTTGGTCTGGAATCTCTCTCTGAATACTGTCCAGACAATAGGTGCCACTAATCCAACAGCCTGCACCGCCTACCAGTTGCGGGCAAGATCTAACAATTGCAGTCGCACTACGGCCACCTTCTCGTTCTCTGGAGTCCTGGCTGCTTCTAGAATCACCTCTGTGTCCTGAAGCCAAGCATCTGCGACAGTAGCATCTTTGCTGCCATCGAAGAATGGAGAGTTCATGCACTTGAAACTGTTCGCTGCACTGTTCCCATGATGTCCATCTTTGCCCAGAGCATCTGCCACTGCCTGATGCAATGCATCTCTACGACGATCCTGCGATGCAAGCAACTCCCTGTTAAGTCCAACCAAGGCTCCATCATCCTGCCTTGCGGGCTGGGCTAGCTGTACCGGGGGTTCTGGATCTCCGTGAGGCATGACCCGGGAGGCTGCTCCTGAGTGCTGGACCTGATCTTCTGGTTGTTGCTGGTCCACGGGAGGTGCTTTGCCTTGCCGATCGGTAGGACCAGGAACAATGCCGCTGAAGAAGACGACATTGGAAATAATAAAGAAGGGCCAAGACAGATCAACGATACAAGCATATGATCAGGTCGAGAATCTCAGGGATTAGAAGATACGGACAGAGATCAAGGGCGAGCGCTGATTGAGACATCTATTCGGAAAACCCTCATATATTTTGATTTACAAGACCTGCATGGGCCACCACTTAAACCATGTAACGCCCCACAACCAGAATAATGGAGAGCGGTGGCATACATAGCCAGCTACGTATAATGAAATAGAATCCACCTCACTATACGGTCACGGCTGTCTAGATATATGAGGGTTTAACTACAATCCATCAGTATCCTATGGTCACTAATAAACCTAAATGTCTCAATCTCAAGCAAGCAAGAAAAGTTACAAGATGTAAGATCACCAAATATACAATAGTAAGACATCCCAAATATTACATATTCAGCTGATCATGAAGCTAGTCATCACAAAATGTGAGGACTAGCAAGAGTTTAGTCATACATGATCAACCCTAGGATCTGTCAATCATGTTACAGCCCGTAGGCAGACAGTAATAAGGTATGTAATACGAGCTAACAGGTGCTCACCGGCTAAACGCCTCAAAATAAGAATTTTACAATAAAGTGGGAGAGCCAAAAATAAACCCACTCGTTGTCCTGGTTATGCCTGGTGGTCACCATCGGGCTGGAAAGTCGGTAGATCCTCTTGAGCTGCTCCAAAATCTGGCCATACAAAACCAGCTGGGTCAGACCCCAGAAAGAGCAAGTGCCATAAAGGAGGCTTCACTTAAGAACTAAAACCAGCATATCATAAATAAAAATTAAAAGTAGTTGCAAAGGAGCTTGATAATAAAAGAATAACAACAGTCATAATAGAGTACGGGGGAACCATTCAAGTAGCCAGTTCACAACCCTTAAACCAAACAAGGACCGGGGTTGTAACCCTTCACTTGAAATGAACTCCGCCTCCAAATCTCGTTGGTAAAGTAAATACAACAAGCATGACATGGGGTGCAATAAGACAATGAATGAAGAGAGGACTCAGAACTGCTCCGGGAGCCAGGTTACGACCCTTAAACCAAATAAGGACCGGGGTTGTAACCCTTCACCTGAACAGAAGTTAGCCTCTAATCTTTATTGTTAAAAGTGACAATCATTCGATCAAGCCTGCAATAATCGAGCACTGAAACTACACCATATAATCGCTTCCAACCAATCAGTGACTGCAGATTTCAACATTAGCTAACTAGGGTTATCACAAGCCTTAATTACTAGCAATATGTAGTGAGATGTTCCTCCAGCCAGAGGCCCTGCAGCTAATCCAGGTTATCCAGGCAACTTGGATTCATTTAAGCAATGCCTCATTATTTTCCATATATCAGTAAATCTAGACTTGTGCCCTACTCGTCGGCAAGCTGCAAGTCCAACAATGGTGGCCGGGATAATGGGATCGTCTGTAACTGGGGAAAACTCTCATGACTACTGAATTATTCTACTTATTAGCCTTTGCCATTTACAGTAGGTACCCCTGACCGTGGTACTCAGGGATCCCTGTCCTAGATATGATGAAAACATTATTGGTTCAATTGTACAAACACAATCATCTACGATGTCTGTCACGACCCGCACCCTAGGTAGGGGCACAAGTGCGTGACAACGCCCAGCCTACACCGTAAAAACGGCATAGAACGCTGTAGGTCTTCTAGCCAACAAAACAATATATAATAACCTGTCATCTCCGCACGGAGGTATATAATAGAAATACTGATAAACTCAATGACAAACTAGAAGGAAGAATCATGGCACAAAAACTAGATAGATATATCATAAGTGCAAAATCCATCTCAACGAGAGAAAGAGTCACAGAGTAATATGGTTATACAACTCAAAATATAATAATATAACATAAGTAGCAAGCTGGAGACAAGGTCCAGTCCAAAATATCTACTCTAACTAAACTAAGTTAGAGGCTCGTTGGGCGGAGCTAAGCCCTGCTGACCAAGGTCTCCAAGTCT
>JANAVB010014578.1:0-69715 GCA_029216955.1 Iris pallida | reverse complement strand
ACGGACGACCCTAGCAGGATTGGAGCATGACAATGCCTCAGCACGTTTCAAGTGAAGCTCTGCCGCGAGCAGACCATTCTCTGAACCTGTAAGCAAACTAGTGGAGGATTAGTAATTTCGTCCACGCTGTACTGATCAAAGACCCACTTTACTAAATTGATATTAAGTAGTATTGAATCATGTAGGATACAATTTAGTGATCTTTTTATCATTTTCTTAGGGTGAGTTTCACGGCATATTCGAAAGCAGTAAAACATGTTATCATGACAAGCAAGTTATTTGATTCGCATAGGCAAGCAAGCAACCAATATCAATCTCGTATTGTTTTGTGACTTTTTACCAACATCGACGCACTCACCCTTGCACTGACGTAAGATGAATACGCCTACCATCCTTCCTGTCATGTTATAAGTTCTCTTATGCAGGATCTCTGTGTGCCTGTACTTTCAGCCCACCGTTCTTTAAACTATAGGAAGGTCACTAGCTTTTCAAGCCAGAACGGACTTATAATTCTCAAATCACATATGTAAGACGATGATCGCTCTGTCTGAGATTGCTAATCCCCTAACCGGAGGACCTCGAATTACTCGGTAAGTGGCTTATCACATCAATAGCAGGTCACACCACCATCAATATCGATTCTCCCAAATGCATCCCTCCTAGGTCGAACGGTCCCAGCGCCCTGGCGTACCACATTCGAGGGAGCTACCACATACCCGTACATGAGCTATATATCTTTAAGTCCATTTGACCATGCAACGCATCTTATCTTTCATACAACCAAGCAATTTGCCTATCTCTATTTCAATTGGCATAACGCCCCAACTCAATGTTCATCAACGAATGCCCCGAAGGCCATAAACATTTCTAAGGTACCATGCCACATTCGACAATTCTACAACATTCGTGCCACAACTGTTCTCTTTGCAATGAAGCCATCGTTCGTAAGTCTCGTGCACGTAAGTATGCTTTGATGTAGTTATTCTCAATTCCTTGCTTCATGCATTCGATGCATGCCTTGATTCAGTATTTCCATATTCTACGCCTTAGTGTTCAATGTGTTAGACTTATATTCTTTTTCTCCGACTCGTGCAACTGAGGTACGCTTCGATAGGGTATTCAATGTTCTATAGCTCGTGTTGAGGCACTCGCATCGATATAGTCTTTCAACATTCTAGCATACTAACTCATGCATGGGGGCACGAATGACTTGTGTGTTGAGGAACTCATCGATACAGTTATCCCATATTCTTATGGCTTGCGTGCCGAGGCGCTCGCCGTTGCGGTGTTTCGATGTTCAATAGCGACTCGTATATTTGATGCATGTTTTTTTTTTGATTGTTCTATCTAGTATTCGACATGCACTACGTTCATCCTTCGATCGATGCCATGCCCGTGGTCTCGATAGGTTAACTTAGCATATAACGGTACATTTTACTTAGACATGAAGGAGTAGAAAAGAAGAGTCAAAGTCCTCACACCTTAAGCCGATATGCCTTGTCATTTTGCCGAGCCGATGCGGCTCAATTTCATAACTTTATTGCACGGCCAACTCTTCTAACTTAGCCATTCGAGCATGTCGTGCTTCATTAAATTAAATGACTGATTTGATTACCGAGCTTATGCCTTAGTCCGTTGTGAGGCGATGATTTGGTTTTACGGACCCCGTTGTAAATAAGGCAAAATGTCGACCTCTTATATTCAGCGTAAATGTATAGCCTGCACACGAAACCAACTAAATCAATATTTGTTCGAATCGGACTTGTGCTTTGCATCAATTTGATTTCTTAGAATTTTGAACCTACTCAAGGCTTTCCCTCGGGCCAACTTAACACTTGCATCGATCTTACTCGATGCGTTCTCAGGTCAACGTAACTCTCTACATCGATCCGACTCGATGCATTTCTTGGGTCAATGAATCTCTTGTATCGATTTGCATCGATACTTAATCGGGTCCGTGCAACTCTTTGACTCAACGACTCAACATAATGTACCGTACGGAGCGGAGCATTACATAATATACCACTCAAAACAAGGTTCGTCCTCGAACCGAAACCAACACTCAGTTCAAGTGTTTTCTAAATCGTTTCACGATCTCGCCCAACTATCGTTGTTCCGTTTCGAACACTCATGCAAGCTTTCATTAACTTTCAGTCTTTCCTGTAGCTCAATTTGAATTTAGTATACAACTTGATTTAGATCGTACACCTATTCAAGGCATCCCAGAAATATGTGTATTTCAGCCAAGCCCAGTGGTAGAAAATTGGAACAAAGCTGACAAGTAAATTTCAATCCTATGCTTGCCATCTCGTACTCTCGATCGGACTTATCTTTAGCGATTGTTCTCAAAATTTTATCGTATCTGTATATTCAATACATACGTGATTCATTCAACAAAGTCACTACATGCAACGCGATTCAAAATTGCATTTCTTATTTCATAAGTTTTGTATGGACCATCAATTCTATGTGTCACATTGAGCCGTTGCGCATCTGATTGCAACTATCCTTCGCAACGCCTTGCGTTTGAAGTCGTTGCCCAACTATTTCCAAAGTCTGGCTATACAACTCATCTCGATATGATTTTCTTGTTGACTTACAAATGCATCAACATTTAGGGCTACACTTGCTAGGTCACTTACCTAGACACCGTGCTTAAATTCTTCCGATGCAACTTTAAATTAACGTTACAAAAAGGCAATGGTCCTTCCGACACAATTGTTTAACAATGCTCAAAGACAACGGTCTTTCTAATCCGAAAGTTAAACTCAAGTCGACAGTGCTCAAAGGCTACAATCGTTCTGACACAAAGGTCTTTACAATGCGTCTTATGTTCGATTCCTATCGAATAGGAATTCACTAGCCAAATTTCCATCTTGTCTATCTCGCAATATCGAAAATAAGTTCAATTCACGTAAGCTCAATTGCAAAGTGAATCCAAATCTAACGACATAACTAGTAAGTGATTCTCTTATCGCTCGCACTTTGCATAGCACGATTCTCAAAATTGCCCAGACTTATCATCGATATGCACCCCATTATATTTGTTATGGACACAATTCCATATACGATATCGCATGGGTGATCTTATGGGTCTACAACATTCAATTTGATTTGACGATCGTCTTGCTAGGGTCAGCTGCCCCGAAGCTACGCTCAATAATTGTGGATCATTAACGAAGGACAGTTACTACGAACCATGCTATATTATTTCGGAGCCAAATCACGTTCCGACAATTTCTATGCGACTACCCAAATCCGAACAAAACAATTTCTATTTGTGCAACTGAGGCACAACCATCCTCCGAGTAAAGACATGCACTACCGTTGATGATTCCGAAATTCATAAAAAATCTACTCGTATTGAGTTCAAGTCAATCTACCCACTGTCGATATCTGAGATGTTATACGCATCAAAACAATCGTCGATAACTTTACAGTCTCTCATGATCAATCACAGGGTTACGATCAACCAGTTCGACATTCTCGTATTGCTATTCTCAAAAATTACGATATCGTAAGCCCGCTCTATTTTGTATTCTCACATCATTCTTACGTTTCCTTGCGTATCGATTTTGATAGGTAGTATTAATTTCGATAGCACGAGGGTCAACTTTGAATCTGCATCAACGTCGACTTTAGTTCGTATTACATACGTACAAGTTTACTACAAACTTTTCTAAATGCATCAACTCATTTTTTCGATTTGTCGCATCACGCTATACTTTGATCGCGTAACCGAGTTACCGATTATCCAACATCAAACCCTCGAGTTATACGATCACGCCCTCTAAGTTTTTGTGTGTTTCAGTCATACTCAAATGAGTTTTGATGTAACGTAACCAACTATCTCTTAGGTACTATTTATCCGCATCAACCAACTCTTCATCGAAGTTGCACGTCGTGCGATCCGATTATAATTTGCATTGCCCAACATTTTCTTCGAATTCGCAAGTCATGCAATTTGATTTCAATTCATATAAACTAACATTTTATCGAGTTCGCAAGTTGTGCGATTCGATGACAAGTTCAAGTTTTCTATCCCGTCTATCCGATTATTGTTTCAAGGCATAATCGTTTCGTTAGTCTCGATCGTTCGATCGACTTACAAATTTTTGTTTGACGTATCATTCATTGATACGACTCCCCCGCCCTATCGTTTCAACTGATTATCGAAGAACACTTGCATCAACATACCATCATACAAATTTCCAATCGAGTCTCAGTACTCTTCCGTCTGTTGCGGACAAACCTTCCGCAAATTACACAATGTGTCGATGGAATCCATCGTACAAGTGGTATTGCATATACCACTCAGAATCGAGCCATCGCATACGTGGTATATCATATACCACTCAAAAATCAAGTTATTTTTTTGCATCATACTATGTATGAACCAACAATCTATTTCGACTTACGATTTCTGCAGTGATCATGCCAATCACAACCGTAAATTTTGATTAATCAAAATTTGACACAATTAGGCCAATGTATTCAATTGCCAACACCCGCTCGCACGCAATCGAACGATTCGTTCTCATCGACTTACGGTTTTAGTTCCCTCCGTTGCATCTCGTATAACGTATTATTTTAGTGCCCTCCGTTGCATCTCGTACAACATTTTAATTCAGTCTTCTCCGTTGCATCTCGTATAACATTTTAATTTAGTCTCCACCGTTGTATCTCGTGTAACGTTTTAATTCAGTCTCCACCGTTGCATCTCGTGCAACATTTTACTCTTTCTCAGCAAACATCATGTAATTTACAAAAAACAAGCAGTAATTAGACTTGTATTAGACTTATTGTATGGAACATCAAGTGCGGCATCAAGTAGAGTCAAGAGTGATTTGATTGTGGTGGACAACTTTTGGAATTGAAAGGAAACAAGCATCCTGAGGAAATTGAACCTAGAGCTCTCATACCAATTTATCATGCCCCGACCCAGAAAATCTTTCGTCCTTGCATCGATTTATCCGAATCGTTCATCCTCGCTGGGGCGTGATGTCGTACGAGTCTGGAGTTGCACTCTTACACGGCAAGATGACAAGTTCTTAATTGGTTACCTTTGATTTGATATTAGCAACAGAAGAAAACAGAGTATACGAAACAATTCTCTTTATTGATAAATGAACTGAGGTTACAAAGGCTTTCAATAGCTCAACTGAATTTGCTAGATTAGCTTACAACACTCAGGTTCTCCCTTGCCCACAAAGGATTTTATCGTTCCATACATTATGTCTTCTATATCTCGGTCGCATCATCCTGTTGTAAGTCCGAGTATCAATGCGGTCGCACGCCTCAATATGCTACGGCATTCCATGCCTCAGTGCGTTTTAAGCAAAGCTCCGCCGTGAGCAAACCATTCTCTGAACCTGCGAGCAAACTAGTGGGGGATTAGTACTTTCGTCCTTGCTGCACTGATCAAAGTGTAACACCCAGTTTTCCAGATAAGGGTATTTTTGAAATTTTATAATTATAATAATTATTATTGATATTTAATTCACATTATGATTTTTGGTGATTTTTAATAATTTTTAAACTATTTAAAAACTATTTTGAGTCATAACTTGTGATTTTGATGTGCTGTCAATGAAACCCTAGTGACTGCATGACCTAGAGCCAAACCATGTCATTAGGATGATTTAATTATCATTTTTAGCCTAGGGATAATTTAGTCATTTTGACTTATTAGAATTATTTAATGATTTATTGAATTGGTGATTCCTAGTTTGGGCTTTGACTTACAGAGACTTGTAGACTAGTCTAGAACCTAACCATAGCTATTGTAACCCTAGACTAACTTAGGTTAACCTACTTTTAGTCATTAGAGACTAATTTTGGAATAGGAGGATTAGTTTGAGTGAAATCATTTCATGATTTATGGTTTAATGAAATGACTTATGATTTCATGACTTAATGACTTATGACTTGGCCCATGGCCCATAACTAGAAGCCCAAACCCTAACCAAACCCTAAATGACCAGCCACATAGGGATCCCCACCCTATTTAAATACTTATTCATTAGGGCTTGCCTCTTTTTTTATCATTCCAATACTTGGAGAAAAGAAAAGGTATTGTCCCCCTTCCAAAAATCCCCATAAATCCATTTTAATTCCTTTTTAATCCTAGTCTTTTGCAATAGGTTCTAATTTCTGTATATTTTATAATTCTGGAGGTTAATCTCAGCTTTGGGCTCATTTGGAGCATTTGGCCATCAAGAGGAACACCCCCCATTTGGAGCTTTTTCTTGCTAATTGCATCCATAGGTAAAACACCTCTAATTGATTTAAATTTCTGTTTTCTTTACATTTAAGGCTAGATCTAGGAGTCCCCTAGCTGTACCTTGAATTTGGATGGATTTCGTGTCCGTTTGGTGTCCGTATCGGGCACGTGTCATAGTGTACGTATAGGTGTTCGATAGAATGCCCCTTGGGAATTTATTTTTCGATTTTTGAAAATGTAATTACATGGATTGGTAGATCTTAGTATGTACATTAAATTTTATGAAGGGTGTTAGGTGTTTTTGTGTCGTTTTGTGTCAGTTTTTGCTGCTGGAAATGTGTGCACGACACGAGTGCACTGTCCTGCTCACTGACACCTCGTGTGCACTGTACACGACACGTAGACACGTGCCACTTGACACAGACCTAGGGGCAATGTCTGACAAGACACCCCCAAAGTCTCGTGTCGAGTCGTGTCGAGTCGTGTCGTGTCGAGTGAGAAAACTCACTCACACTGGCCGTACGGGCTACGCGCGCGCACTGTGCACACGAGTATTCCTTCATTGACACGCACGTTTAACTGACACGACACGTATTGTGGACACGTATTGTGGACACGTTACAGGGCCATGGACACGTAGCCCTATAAGGGGCAAATACGTGGGCATGACCATGACTTGTGTCGTGCCCTGTGTCGTGTCCTGGAGTGACGCGCACGCATGCACGACGCTACGTGCGGTGCAGTGCACGTGTGCGTGTCTATGATTGTTCGGACACGTTCGTGTCCACTTGGTAGGACACGAATGACTCGTGGGACACGGGTACAAGTGGGGAATGGTTTACCAACCTTTTATTGGTTATTTTAGTACGATTTTGGTGTTCAAATTTCGAATTCCTGTTTTCACTGATACCATGTGTTCTTTTTGAGATTTCTGAATTAAATTCTGTTTAACCCGATTTAGTTTTATGTTTATTGTCCTCAATTGATTCACACATATGTAATAAATACTGCTAGTTGGGTTTTACATGTTAGAATTGGGTTTTGCTCTTTGAATGAGATTTTGAATTACTTGTTGAAGGTGGAATGATATGTGACTGAATGCACAGTCTTGAAATTCAGATTTCTGAACTTACATTCCCTTCTAAAAACTGATTTGATTGCCTAAATCCTATCACACTAGCTGCAATTTCTTGAGAATCATATTGGGTTGATGTTATCAAGAGAATTGGGATTTTCGAAATAGGTTTGAGATGATATACTGCTTTTGGCACTGTCAACTGATTCATGTTTCAGGAATTTAAATCCTGAACCCTTAATCTCCTTTTTAAAAGCTGACAGGTAAATGAAACCCCAATACCCTGTTTTCCCATACATGTGCACACTGAATTCACTCTTGATCACTGTTCTCAGGTTCATGAGAACCTGAGATGGTTTCAGGATTTGAAACCTGGTTTTGGGATGATGATTTAATTATCTTGATTTCAGCCATTGACACCTACCTACTGTCATCTTCTAATCCCTGTAATGGACTGAATTTGATGATGTGAACTGGAACATAACCATGCTTCTTACTTCTGTTAGTGCATAACCATCTAGTAGTTCCCCAACTTCACATGATCTCATATTGATTGCTGAATGGCTTTTTTTCTTGTGTGAACACACTGCCTAAAACCTGAGATTGTGGAAACATGAAGACTGAAATAGAATTTGCTGAGTTTTAACTGAAATTGTTCACTGCTATATACTGATTTATGGGTTAACTGGCATTCACTATTAGCTATTCTATTGACACTCTAACACATATTTTCACTATTACTACATAAACACTATGAACCCTGTACACAAATCACTCTCTCACCTCTCACACACATGAGACATCTTCTAACCTATTACACATCACATCACACCCTAGCTAGCCACTGCCATTGCCATGATTCCCTTGCACTGTTTCCTATTTTTTCTATTGACACTCTTCAATTCCTGTTAACACACATACCCTCTCACAAATTCCACACTACACACACACCCACACTTTATGATATCACACTCTCATGTCACCATGCCACACACTATATCATAACCCTCAACACACCCCTCTATATGTATATATAACTTGTACCCTATATTGAATGCTAGGCAATAGCCTATATGGTTAATTATATACATTGTGTGCATATATGTATATGTATTTTTGGTGTTGGTAGCTTGTGTTAGCTTTGTGATTGTGTGTGAGTGCTAGACTAGGCTTGGCTAGGCTTAGTGAGACTTGTTGACTAGTGTAGTTGACTGGAGTTGACCAAAAGTCAACATTGAGTCTAGATGTGACTAATTGACCTAGTTGACAGGTGTAGTTGACTTGGGTTGACCCAGAGTTGACCAAGTTTAACTTGGACCTAGTTTGACCTAGACAGTTGACCGGGTTCGACTTAGAGTTGACTTTGACCTAGATTGGCCTAGAAATTATGTAGACTGCATTGCATCTTTCAATTCTCTTGTATTTTACATATCATGACCCATACTATTCTGTTTAGGATATTGTGACTCTGTTGCAGACATCTGACATTATACTACTCTTTTTAGAGTATCAGACGAGTACATTCTCTGATAGTTCTTCCATTTACTTGTCAATTACTGTACTTCAGTTCTAGATAGTTTTATGTGATTCCTACAACACGTATGGATATTTCTGGATTCATGTATGCGACACACCTACCATTTGTCTGGCCTCTATTTTCTGGAACCACTACTGGCATCACCTTCTGGAATCACTACTGGAACCACCTACTGGAATCACTCTGGAATCTTTTGCTGGTATCATTATGTTTGGCTGGACTCATCCCGATTTCTCATATCGTTTTCTGGATTTACTTGTACTTGCTGGGCGGGGAAATATTGGAATAGGCATGTGAACATACCCAAATACTGGAACCACTCCCTTGGAATTATACTGGAATGATAGCTATCTCACACCCGGCCAGGTGTGTGATGTGCCGTATTACCTACAGCCATTCACATGTCGATCCCGATATTTTAAAACACACTGTTAGAGTATAGGCTAGACTCATCCTGGAACCTTTGATCACCAACTGGACTCACCTTATACCGGACTCATCTTGTACTGGAACCACCTGGTATCAGATTCATGTTGTTAGGATTTACTTGGCTTTTGCACTTGTTTACATTTACATTCTGGACTTATTATGTTACTTTAGTTCAGCTAGATTTATTTTACAGTCTTCATTGCCATCATTCTTCTCTTGTTTTAGTTACTTACTTTCCTTGTATCTTATCTGTTCTCCATACCATCACCTGTATATAAACTGCCATATTCATCAATAAAACTGTTTATAATTGCTTTATAGTTCTCTGTCATTTAATTAGGATTTCTTGATGAGTTGTACTCGTTCCTGTCCTGACTGGACCTGTTGAAATTTATAGATGATTGCCCTGAGGATACATGCCCTACATATTATGGACTCGGAGACGGGATGACTACCTTTGGCCCCGACACTCAGGAGTGATCGGGATTTAGTTTAGTAGATTAGCATCTGTTTTCATGTTGAACTTGTTGTAGAAGATTTGAGACTTGTTTAGTATTTAAGATTTGTTGAGAGTTGTTATATGTAGTAGTTGTCCTTCTATTCTTAGTTTAATTCTCTGTGATTATCTTATCGTGCTTAGACTATTGAGTTACAATATCTTATACTTGTCCTCCGTTCGGAGTTGATCATGATGAGTATATTATATATTGCGTGAGTTGCTGGTTAGATAGTAACCTAGGACAGCGCTCTACCGCCGACACTGCGGCATAGGCTGGGCGTCGTTACGTACTCGTACCCTCACAGTGGGTGCGGGTCGTGACACATTTTTAGTGGTGGCCCATGCAGGTCGAGAGTCGCATTAGTGCGATATCGTGGTAGTACGGCGACTTAGTTGTACTGTTGCGAGCCTGCGATAGGATCGAGAGATAGGCTTGAACGGAGAGGTACTCAATCACAGTTAGGAAAAAAATTCTGCTTCAATTCATGCCATCTACATATCTTACTGACTTGTCTTCTTTGCAATAAACTGTCCTCCTTTGATTTATCGATTCCTGCTCAGTATTGACTTCCTTTTCGGTCTGTCTTCAGGATGGTGGAGACACGATCACATCGCTCTGGTACAGTAGCCGCTGCAGAGGGGTCAGCCACCTCTCACCTTCAGCAGCCAGCTCCCGGTACCGCAGCCCCAGTCATGCCAGCTGGGTGGGTGTCTCAGCAGCTTTCGGAGGAGCATCTCCACCAGCTGGGAGGCAGAGTCGGTGCTTCCGAGATCCTTCTACCGCAGCAGCCTCCACCTGCGGGGATGGTAGATGCTGCTCATCTATTTTCTTTCGTGGAGAGGTTTCTGGCGTCTCACCAGCAGCAGCAGCGGCAGACTGCCGATTATCATCAGGGGATTGACGAGGCCCACCAGCTGGTTCGTACTACAGTAGAGATGGTGACTGCTCGGGGGGAGCAGCAGCAGCCTTACTGGAAAGAGAAGGATATACAGGATTTTTAGAAGATGCATCCTAGAGAGTTCCTGGGCACTGAGGGCATCCATTATACGGACGATTGGATCGTACATATCGATAAGATATTCAGACTGGCGAGATACCAGCTCAACTCCATATCGAGGCGGCGGGCAGTCAGATGCAGGACTTAGCCCGTGCGTGGTATCAGACAGATCCCAGGGTGGGAGTTGAGGGCCAGACTTGGACGCATTTCAAGAAACTGTTCAAGGAGCAGTTCTTTCTTGATGTAGCCTTGGGAGGCATAGAGGCACAGTTTGAGAGCCTGGTTCAGGGGAACCAGTCAGTAGCTGAGTACGCCTGGGAGTTTTGTCGGTTGGCCGGTTCATTGATGACTTGACTGAGAAGACAAAGGCGAGGAAGTTCCGCCGAGGCTTGATTAGGGAGGTTCGGTCGCTGACTAAGAGCGACCGGAATGCTACCTATGCAGAGATATTTTCTAGGGCTATGGCAGCGGAGGATGACCTGGGGTTGAAATTGAAGAGGGTCGGGACTTCCAGGGTGGTAGCAGCAGCGGAGGTCAGGCCGAGAGGCCCCATGTGCAGGCTCAGCAGGCACAGACACCAGTGAGAGTGCAGCCGGCACAGCATCAGCATAGAGGACAGGACCGCGGGGTGCCGACTTGTGCCTACTGCAGGAAGGCAGGGCATGTTTGGGAGTCTTGTAGGAGAAGGCTGAAGGTTTGTCTGTTTTGTGGGTCTGGTGCTCACAAGATGATAGATTGTCCCGCTGCACCTCCTTATGAGGGAGCTAGGCCACCTGTAGCTCAGCACCAGAGGGGTGGAGCTTTTGCGATGGCGGTCGAAGAGACCGACGCTGCAGGTGATGGGTTAGCAGGTTTGTCCTTCTCATTCTTCCTCCCCACTTTCCTGTGATTCCCTTAGTACCTGCCAGGATATTGTTTGTGATTGCTAGATAGTGTAGCTACCCTGTTCGAGACTGTGGAATCACGACCAGTAATATTTTTTTTGCATGATTATCTCTTAACCTTGATTGTTTGGGTTTGACCTAGAAAGGGTGCGATCATTTTAATTTCGAGACAAAATTTTTCTAAGGGGGGTAGGATTGTAACACCCAGTTTTCCAGATAAGGGTATTTTTGAAATTTTGTAATTATAATAATTATTATTGATATTTAATTCATATTATGATTTTTGGTGATTTTTAATAATTTTTAAACTATTTAAAAACTGCTTTGAGTCATAACTTATGATTTTGATGTGCTGTCAGTGAAACCCTAGTGACTGCATGACCTAGAGCCTAACCATGACATTAGGATGATTTAATTATCATTTTTAGCCTAGGGATAATTTGGTCATTTTGACTTATTGGAATTATTTACTGATTTATTGAATTGGTGATTCCTAGTTTGGGCTTTGACTTATAGAGACTTGTAGACTAGTCTAGAACCTAACCCTAGCTATTGTAACCCTAGACTAACTTAGATTAACCTACTTTTAGTCATTAGAGACTAATTTTGGAATAGGAGGATTAGTTTGAGTGAAATTTTCATGATTTATGGTTTAATGAAATGACTTATGATTCCATGACTTAATGACTTATGACTTGGCCCATGGCCCATAACTAGAAGCCCTAACCCTAACCAAATCCTAAATGACCAACCACATAGGGATCCCCACCTATTTAAACACTTATTCATTAGGGCTTGCCTCTTTTTTTATCATTCCAACACTTGGAGAAAAGAAAAGGTATTGTCCCCCTTCCAAAAATCCCCATAAATCCATTTTAATTCCTTTTTAATCCTAGTCTTTTGCAATAGGTTCTAATTTCTGTATATTTTAATTCTGGAGGTTAATCTCAGCTTTGGGCTCATTTGGAGCATTTGGCCATCAAGAGGAACACCCCCCATTTGGAGCTTTTTTTTGCTAATTGCATCCATAGGTAAAACACCACTAATTGATTTAAATTTCTGTTTTCTTTGCATTTAGGGCTAGATCTAGGAGTCCCTAGCTGTACCTCGAATTTGGGTAGATTTTGTGTCCGTTTGGTGTCCGTATCGGGCACGTGTCATAGTGTACGTATAGGTGTTCGATAGAATGCCCCTTAGGAATTTATTTTTTGATTTTTGCAAATGTAATTACACGGATTGGTAGATCTTAGTATGTACATTAAATTTTGTGAAGGGTGTTAGGTGTTTTTGTGTCATTTTGTGTCAGTTTTTACTGCTGGACACGCGTGCACGACACGAGTGCACTGTCCTGCTCACTGACACCTCGTGTGCACTGTACAAGACATGTGGACACGTGCCACTTGACACAGACCTAGGGGCAATGTCTGACAAGACACCCCTAAAGTCTTGTGTCGAGTCGTGTCGTGTCGAGTGAGAAAACTCACTCGCACTGGCCGCACGGGCTACGTGCGCGCACTTTGCACGCGAGTATTCCTTCACTACACGCACGTTTAACTGACACGACACGTATTGTGGACACGTTGCAGGGCCATGAACACGTAGCCCTATAAGGGGCAAACACATGGGCATGACCACGACTTGTGTCGTACCCTGTGTCGTGTCCTGGAGTGACGCGCACATGCGACGCTGCGTGCTGTGCAGTGCACGTGTGCGTGTCTATGATTGTTCGGACACGTTCGTGTCCACTTGGTGGGACACGAATGACTCCTGGGACACGGGTACAAGTGGGGAATGGTTTACCAACCATTTATTGGTCATTTTAGCACGATTTTGGTGTTCAAATTTCGAATTCCTGTTTTCATTGATACCATGTGTTCTTTTTGAGATTTCAGAATTAAATTCTGTTTAACCCGATTTAGTTTGATGTTTATTATCCTCAATTAATTCACACATATGTAATAAATACTGCTAGTTGGGTTTTACATGTTAGAATTGGGTTTTGCTCTTTGAATGAGATTTTGAATTACTTGTTGAAGGTGGAATGATATGTGACTGAATGCACAGTCTTGAAATTCAGATTTCTGAACTTACATTCCCTTCTAAAAACTGATTTGATTGCCTAAATCCTATTACACTAGCTGTAATTTCCTGAGAATCATGTTGGGTTGATGTTATCAAGGGAATTGGTTTTTCGAAATAGGTTTGAGATGATATACTGCTTTTGGCACTGTCAACTGATTCATGTTTCAGGAATTTAAATCCTGAACCCTTAATCTCCTGTTTAAAAGCTGAGTTGTAGTGTTTAATTACCCTGTTAATCCATCTACATGAATACTTGTATTACTTAAATGATTGGTTAGGATTTGCTTTGAGATTAGTTTTTGGGTTTTAGTGAAATTGGGGTTTATGTTGTGTGGGGAAATTGGGTATTCGAATTTAGTTTAGATTTAATGTTTTAATTGCTTGGATGTCAACTGTCACTTGCTATTCTTGCAATGGTACTAAGCTAAATGGAACCCCAATACCCTGTTTTCCCACACATGTGCACACTGAATTCACTCTTGATCACTGTTCTCAGTTCATGAGAACCTGAGATGGTTTCAGGATTTGAAACCTGGTTTTGGGATGATGATTTAATTATCTTGATTTCAGCCATTGACACCTACCTACTGTCATCTTCTAATCCCTGTAATGGACTGAATTTGATGATGTGAACTGGAACATAACCATGCTTCTTACTTCTGTTAGTGCATAACCATCTAGTAGTTCCCCAACTTCATGATCTCATATTGATTGCTGAATGGCTTTCTTCTTGTGTGAACACACTGCCAAAACCTGAGATTATGGAAACATGAAGACTGAAATAGAATTTTTTGAGTTTTAACTGAAATTGTTCACTGCTATATACTGATTTATGGGTTAATGGCATTCACTATTAGCTATTCTATTGACACTCTAACACATGTTTCACTATTACTACATAAACACTATGAACCCTGTACACAAATCACTCTCTCACCTCTCACACATGAGACATCTTCTAACCTATTACATATCACATCACACCCTAGCTAGCCACTGCCATTGCCATGATTCCCTTGCACTGTTTCCTATTTTTTCTATTGACACTCTTCAATTCCTGTTAACACACATACCCTCTCAAATTCCACTCTACACACACACCCATACTTTATGGTATCACACTCTCATGTCACCATGCCACACCTATATCATAACTCTCAACACACTCTACCCTCTATATGTATATGACATGTACCCTACATTGAATGCTAGGAAATAGCCTATATGGTTAATTATATACATTGTGTGCATATATGTATATATGTATTTTGGTGTTGGTAGCTTGTGTTAGCTTTGTGATTGTGTGTGAGTGCTAGACTAGGCTTGGCTAGGCTTAGTGAGACTTGTTGACTAGTATAGTTGACTGGAGTTGACCAAAAGTCAATATTGAGTCTAGATGTGACTAATTGACCTAGTTGACTGGTGTAGTTGACTTGGGTTGACCCAGAGTTGACCAAGTTTAACTTGGACCTAGTTTGACCTAGACAGTTGACCAGGTTCGACTTAGAGTTGACTTTGATCTAGATTGGCCTAGAAATCATGTAGACTGTATTACATCTTTCAATTCTCTTGTATTTTACATATCATGACCCATACTATTCTGTTTAGGACATTGTGACTCTGTTGCAGACATCTGACATTATACTACTCTTTTCAGAGTATCAGGCAGTACATTCTCTGATAGTTCTTTCATTTACTTGTCAATTACTGTACTTCAATTCTAGATAGTTTTATGTGATTCTTACAACACGTATAGATATTTCTGGATTCATGTATGCGATACACCTACCATCTGTCTGGCCTCTATTTTTGGAACCACTACTGGCATCACCTTCTGGAATCACTACTGGAACCACCTACTGGAATCACTCTGGAATCTTTTGCTGGTATTATTATGTTTGGCTGGACTCATCCCGATTTCTCGTGTCATTTTCTGGATTCATTGTACTTGCTGGGCGGGGAAATATTGGAATAGGCATGTGAACATACCCAAATACTGGAACCACTCCCTTGAAATTATACTGGAATGATAGCCATCTCACACCCCCAGATGTGTGATGTGCCGTATTACCTACAGCCGTTCACATGTCGATCCCGATATTTTAAAACACTGTTAGAGTATAGGCTGGACTCCCCTGGAACCTTTGATCACTAACTGGACTCACCTTATACCGGACTCATCTTGTACTGGAACCACCTGGTATCAGATTCATGTTGTTAGGATTTACTTGGCTTTTGCACTTGTTTCATTTACATTCTGGACTTATTATGTTACTTTAGTTCAGCTAGATTTATTTTACAGTCTTCATTGCCATCATTCTTTTTTTTTTAGTTACTTACTTTCTTGTATCTTATCTGTTCTCCATACCATCACCTGTATATAAACTGCCATATTCATCAACAAAACTGTTTATAACTGCTTTATAGTTCTCTGTCATTTAATTGGGATTTCTTGATGTTGTACTCGGTCCTGTCCTGACTGGACCTGTTGAAATTTTACATGATTGCCCTGAGGATACATGCCCTACATATTATGGACCCGGAGACGGGATGACTACCTTTGGCCCCGACACTCAGGAGTGATCGGGATTTAGTTTAGTAGATTAGCATCTGTTTTCATGTTGAACTTGTTGTAGAAGATTTGAGACTTGTTTAGTATTTAAGATTTGTTGAGAGTTGTTATTATGTAGTAGTTGTCCTTCTATTCTTAGTTTAATTCTCTGTGATTATCTTATCTTGCTTAGACTGTGATTGAGTTACAATATCTTATACTTGTCCTCCGTTTGGAGTTGATCATGATGAGTACATTATATATTGCGTGAGTTGCTGGTTAGATAGTAACCTAGGACAACGCTCTACCGCCGACACTGCGACGTAGGCTGGGCATCGTTACGTACTCGTACCCTCACAGTGGGTGCGGGTCGTGACACAAAGACCCACTTTACTAAATCGACATTAAGTAGTGTATTGAATCATGTAGCATACAATTTAATGATCTTTCTATCCTTGTCTTAGGGTGAGTTTTATGGCATATTGGAAAGTAGTAAAGCATGTTATCATAATAAGCATGTTATTTGATTCATTAGGCAAGGAGGCAACCAATATCAATCTCGTGTTGTTTCGTGACTTCTTGCCAACATCGACGCACTCACCCTTGCACCAACGCAAGGTGAATATGCCTACCATCCTTTTCTGTCATGTTGTAAGTGCTCTTATGTAGGATCTTTGTGTGCCTGCACTTTCAGCCCACCGTTCTTTAAACTATATGAAAGTCACTAGCTTTCCAAGCCAGAATGGACTTATAATTCTCAAATCACACATGTAAGACGATGATCGCTCCGTCTGAGATTGCTAATCCCTTAACCTGAGGACCCTGAATTACTCAGTAAGTGGCTTATCACTTCAATAGCAGGTCGCAAGTCATCTTAACGAGTGCACCATCAACCGATTCTCCCAAATGCATACCTCCTAGGCCGAACGATCCCAGTGCCCTGGCGTACCACGTTCGAGAGAGCTACCACATACCCGTACATGGGCTATATATCTTAAGTCCATTTGACCATGCGACGCATCTTATCTTTCATACAACCAAGCAATTTGCCTACTTTATTTTAATTGGCACAATGTCCCAACTCAATGTTCATCAATGAACGCCCCGAAGTCCATAAATATTTTGAAGGCACCATGCTACATTCGACAGTTTTGCCACATTCATGCCACAACCGTTCTCTTTGCAACGAAGCCATCGTTTGTAAGTCTCGTGCACGTAAGCACTGTTTGATATAGTTATTCTCCATTCCTTGCTTCGTGTATTTGATGTACGCCTCGATTCAGTATTGCCATATTCTACGCTTAGTGTTCAATGCATTAGACTTATGTTCTTTCCCTCCGACACGTGCAACTGAGGCATGCCTCGATAGGGTATTCATTGTTCTATAGCTCGTGCCGATATTGTCTTTCAGTGTTCTAGCATACTAACTCATGCACGGGGGCACGAATGACTTGTGCGCTGAGGCATTCATCGATACAGTTATCCCATGTTCTTATGGCTTATGTGCTGAGGCGCTCACCGTTGCGGTATTTCGATGTTCAATAGCGACTCGTGCATTTGATGCATTTTATTTTGATTGTTCTATCTAGTGTTCGACATGCACTACGTTCATCCTTCGATCAATGCCACACCTGTGGTCTCGATAGGTTAACTTAGCATACAACGGTACATTTTGCTTAGGCATGAAGGAGTAAAAAAGAAGAGTCAAAGTCCTCCCACCTTAAGCCTATACGCCTTGTCGTTTCGTCGAGCCGATGCGGCTCGATTTCATAACTTTGTTGCATGTCCAACTCTTCTAACTTAGCCATTCGAGAACTTTTTGCTTCATTGAATTAAACGACTGATTTGGCTTACCGAACCTATGCCTCAGTCCGTTGCGAGGTGGTGATTTGGTTTTGTAGACCCCATTGTAAATAAGATAAAATGCCGACCTCTTATATTTCAGCATAAACGTATAGCCTGTGCATGAAACCAACTAAATCAATATTTTTTCAAATCGGACCTGTGCTTTGCATCGATTCGATTTCTTAGAATCTTTGAACCGACTCAATGCTTTCTCTCGGGCCAACTTAACACTTGCATCGATCTTACTCGATGCGTTCTCGGGTCAACGTAACTCTCTGCATCGATCCGACTTAATGCCTTTCTCGGGTCAATGATTCTCTCGTATCGATTCACATCGATACTTAATCGGGTCCACGCAACTCTTCGAGTCAACGACTCAGTATAATGCATCATACCGAGTAGGGCATTACACATCTCTCCTCATATTCATTGGCCAAAGCCAAATGGCCTAAGGCCACACACACTAATATTGGTTCACCTATAGACATCATTCCACTCAAACACACTTACCCACGGTCAAAGACAGTAGCCTCAGAACATTGGCCTTAAAGACCAAGTCCTCAATCTCTTACTGTCACAGGGACTGTCACAAGGCAGTCCACCACACCTATACCATTGAACACTCATTACTAATCCATATTACTGATACTAGGACATAGATTAATGGGGCACTAATTGAACACTCCAAATTAGTCCCTCACTTTAATACTTCCAAAACAAGTAACAAAACAATATGTATATGGTTCCAAACATACAATATACACATATCTATATATAAAAAAAATGAATCTAGGATCCTACATGCCTATTTTTAAACGAAAACTAAACTAATCATGGTCACAAAACTGAAAATAAATCCACTATGGTCACTTTGTCATTTTGACAAACACTTGGTGGGCTCTTTTCGGATTTTTCCAAGGATGGCACAAAACCTCCAAACAAAATATACCAAAATAAAGATTAGAACCTTGCTCTTCTCCCATGGGCACCCCTAGTCCTTATGAGTGTTCCTACAAGTGTCATGCATGAAAATGAAGCTCAAACTATGCTAAAATGACAAAGGTTTACCTATTGGGAGATGGATTCCCAATAAAACCTTCTAGGGATGCTTTTGTGTCAAGTTTGACACAATCTCTCGATCCTTTGGACTCCTCATGAGCTCCTTGGTCTCCAAGCTTCAAGTCTTGTAGGATGAAGATTGGAATGATTTTGAAGGAATTTGGAGGAGTTTTGATGGTGGGAATGAAAGAAATGGAAGGGAGCTTGAAGAGGCACTTTCTAGGGTTTATGGAGGCTCTAAATGAAATTAAAAAAAATAGGAAACCCCCTTAATGATCAGCCATGAAGGGTGCCCTAAAACCCCCTTTGAAATGTCCATTCTACCCCTGAAGTTGTTATGAACACTTAGGTTTTATAAGGGGTTGTTCTAGTCTAAGTGTTAGGTAAATTTCTACTCTTAATCTAGACTTAACATGACTTAAATGTGGCTAGTTGTGTTCAACCTAGAATATAGGTCCAAGTAGTCATGTCTAGCCTAATTAGGTCCACAAGTCAAAGGTCCAATAAATAGGTTAGTCAACTAATAAATGCTACAACCATATTTAGTTTAAAAAAATAATACCACTATGTAATTAATGTAAAATGACAAAAATATCCCTATTCTGAAAATATAGTAGTGACAATCTTACCCCTCTTAGAAAAATTTTGTCCTCGAAATTTAAGTTGGTTGTACTCTTCTCTAGGTCAAGCCCCCAACAATCGTGGTCCAAGAAAGTCCTATCTAACTCATAAATTTTCATTTGAAAGAAAACTTACTGGTCATGATATTACAATCCTTATCATGGGTTCTAGCAGGAAAATCATCACTGAAACTATAAAGTACTAAGAAATCAACAGATCATGGAGCAAGAAAAGAAGGAAAGAATAGAACAAAAAACATGCTAACATCGCCTGTAGCATCGGCATCCTCGACCGTCAACGCAAAAGCCTTGCCCTGCTGGGATATCTCCTTTCGCTAGTGCGGGGCATGACGCAGCGCCACAGGTGGCCTAACTCTAGCTCCCTGCCCTTGATCTGGATACTGGACAGGACGATGAAGGGTTAAGAGATAATCCCTTACTAGATGCTCTATTGATCCACAATGCAAGCACGCTCCCATCCTCTTTCTGCACACCTCCCAAGTATGGCCTGACTTCCGACAGTAGGTGCAAGTACGAGCTGGCTGAAATAGCCTCTGAAGTTGCTGCTGATCTTGTTGTACTAGGGCTCATATCGGTGCATGAAACTGTTGAACCTGGGCCCTAGTTGGAGCCTGGAACTGTTGTTGTGGCAGCTGGAATGAATGATGTAGAAGCTGGGGATGCTTCGTCGATCCCTCACTACTGCCAGCACCAACCATGGCGTCACTGCCTCTCTTAGGCCTGAGGTCCAAATCCTCCTCCGTAATCTGGGCATCTATAAAGATATCTTCAAATGTTGTCGTACGATGCCCAGACGTACGAGATCTGATCTCGCTATTCAGGCCCCTCCTGAATATACGGGCCTTCTCTCCTGCATCCTAAACCATGCCCTTGATGAACTGGCTCAGACGGAAGAACTCAGCGGCATAGTCATCTATTAACAAGTTTTCCTGTACCAGGCCTTGGAACTGGCCCTCTAGTACACTAAGTGTAGTGTCCCGCTCCTAGTGATTCACTATTAGGCTTGTGGCTTGGTAACTCAACTCGTTCGGAACCGAGTATTGGGGAAACTTACCGTCGGCATCGATCGATCAAGGACAAATGCATATGAACCTTTCTAACTATTGGATTGGTTTCTCTTAAAATTTATCCAAGAGTTTTCTCTGGATATTTTGCTGTTGGTTTTGCTGCTTGAATTTGACGAATGCTTTTCTGAATGATTTTTGATAATTTGATACTTTCCCGTTTTCATCGATTTGTATAGCATTCATTCTTGAGAATTCTGAGAGAAGGAAACATAACGAGACGGAGTATTAACCAAACTTTTGGTGCCATTGCAGACTGACGTGTTGACGGAAGGCTAAGCACGCAAATATTCCTCTCTCCTCTCTACGATTCTCTAATTTGGTGAGTGTGGATCTCTGTGGTGGTTTTGTCCCTCTCGCTATTCCTTCATGCCAACTAAATAATTTTCTTGTAACATCCGTTGATCAATATCAAGTTGCTAATGCCACAAGTCAATACCACTAAGAAGTTAGAGATTGAACATTGAACATTGAAATGATGCTTGTCTCTTAAACATTGAATTGCTGCGATAAAATGAACACTGAAATGAGATGAATTGTTGCTTGAAATGATGGAATGTGAAATGTTGAGAATGAACATGTTGCCTAGTACTTCAATATTTATGCACACAATGTTTATCGAGTCAGACACATATTCGCATGACCATAGACGTACTTGTATACAAGGATTTTCCTCGAACGGCACCTACGGCGGTGGGATCGAGTCGGCCTAGGAGGGAATTAGTGCTTTGGTAGCACGGTATCGGAACCTTCATTCGGGCTCGCAACCTGGTGAGTGGTCAACCGCATACCATACGAAGTCCTATATGTCGTCGAAATGGTGCACAACCACTAGTGGTCATGTTACATGGATGTTGCTAATCAATGTCCTATGCAAGGGCGGTAAGTATATTATTATCCTGTATCTAATGCAGAAAAGTTGGATTCGGCCAATGGTAAAGTAAACATGGTTTCATGAAATTCTATGTTGCCTTAATTGTGATTTACTCTAAATGTTGTATATTCCTAATAAGTTCATGATTTAAAATACTTGTCATTAATAAAATGTTAGTTTAGTTGAGTGGGCCAACGGGGCTCTGTAATGCCCGTGGTTCGTATTACGTATTTTGGAATACATGTACGTATTTTGTCTCGTATTGCATGTCTCCTTGCTTGGTTTAATTGGGCATTTCTTGCTTGGTTCATCTTGGTTCGGTTCGGCTTGTTGGCTTGGTTCGGTTTTATTGGAGAACCAACCCACCTACCTACCACCACCATCACCATTTATTAACCCCCACTCTTTCTCTCTCCTCATTTATTCTTCTTCTCCCCACCATTACTTCTCCGCCAACCTGAGAGTAGAAGGTTTAGGCAAGTGCATCTTGCTTCATGGAGGAAGTCCATTTATATTGTTCTATTGTCTTCCTCATGTGTTTCTAATCCACTTTAGTACTTAGCATTTTTCATTTCCATGGTTAATTTCTTGTAAATCTAGCTTTATGGTATTTTCGATTTTCATGAGTTTTGATCTATCAAACTTGCATATTTTTGCTAGTTGATGGTTCCATGTTATAGAGAATTCCATTTTACTCAAATTTGACCTACGGGAGTCTGGATTTGGGTTCCTATTGTTGTTTGGTGGAGCATGGAGGCCATGGTATTTTTCATGGACATGTTCTCTGTGGGAGCCATTAATTGAAATCTTGGCTGCATCCAACATTGATTTGCTGAGCCGCATGAGCATTTTAGCTCTGAGCCGTATGAGCATTTTAGCTATGAGCCGCATGAGCATTAATTCAATTGCATGGCCCCTTTATTTTAGTTGCTTGCAAGCTTGCATGCATTTACATGCAACTTGCCTGAGCCGCATGGCCGTTAAAATATTTGCTGGCCACGTGCAAGTGTTTATTTGTTGGCCGCATGACTCAATTGCAGGGTCAGCCGCATATGCCCCCTCCAATTATTTGTGTGAGCCGCATAGGCCAATAGTGAACTGCTCTGGCCACATGGCTATTAGATAATGGTTGGCCGTATAGGCCAATTGTTAATGCATTAGTATATCATGGCCACATAGGCCATTTGTTTGCGTGGTCGCATGTGCACTGTGCTTGCATTTAATTTTGTTTGCTAGCCGCATAGGCCATGACTCATTAATGGCCATCTTGTTTGGCCATTAAGTCTTTGCTTGGCAATGTAATTTATTGCATGCAACAGTTCCTGGCCGCATAGGCTTTTTTTTCCCTCCCCTCCATTATTAATCCATGGCCGCATGGCCATAATAATTTTGGCCGCATAGGCCAATGCTAATCTTGGCCGCATAGCCTTTTTGCAAGCCTTTGCTTGCTTGCTTCATATGCATGGCCGCATGCATTATTTATAAGTAGCTTGCATGCATTATTTATAAGTAGCTTGCATGCATTATTAATCAGTAGCTTGCTTGCATTATTAATAAGTAGCTTGCATGCATGCATTACTAATCAGTAGCTTGCATGCTTATTTAACTTAAGTGGCCATATGGCCAATTCCTTAAGTGGCCGCATGGCATTTCCTCAAGTGGCCGCATGGCTATTTCATTAATGAGCCACATGGCATTTCCTTAAGTGGCCGTATGGCGATTTCATTAATGAGCCACATGGCATTTCCTCAAGTGGCCGCATGGCCATTTTATTAATGAGTCGTATGGCCTTTGAAATGCTGGCATGCTTATACAGTTACTGTATATATATTTTATTCATGTAATAGCATTAATTGTATTAAATTGCATGGCATTAGCCTTAAAATGCTTGGCCGCATAAGAAGTAATGGTGGCCGCATGACTTTTCTTTTCATTATTTTGCTTGCATCAGCAAGTGCTTGCATGGAAACATTATTGGCCGCATAGGCTTGCATGAATGGCCAAAGCATTAATTAATTGCTTACATAAAGTTGGCCGCATGGCCCTTTATTAGTTGTATGCAATTGCATGCTTTGGCTTTTGTTTGCATGGCCATATGCAATGCACTGCTTGCTGAGCCGTATAAGGCCTATTGCCTTGTTGTGCCGCATAAGGCCTATTGCCTTGTTGTGCCGCATAAGGCCTATTGCCTTGTTGGCCGCATATGGCCATTAGCAATTGCATGCGTTTTGCATGCAACCTATTTTGGCCACGTAGACTACTATTAATTAATTAGCATTAAATATTTGCATGCATTTGCATTAGCATTAAATATTTAGTTGGCCGCATGGCCACTGTTCATTTGTGGCCGCATGGCTACTATTTAATATTTGTGGCCGCATGGCCTTAGCATTAATTGTAGTCGTATGCACAATCCATATTTAATTCCTAAATGTATGCTTGTGTCATATTAATTTTAAGTGTGTTCCCTGACACGATGGTGACCCATTGTGGTACACTTTTGACAAATGACATGACTTGATAATGGCCCGACGTGGGGCACTCCTGACAGTGAACATGACATGATATCTATTTTGAACGCTGTTGTGACGGCTAGCATGTCATGACAAGATTGAATGGCCTGGACACCGTGGATGATTGTGTTTGTACAAATAAACCCGTCTTAGCTTGCATTATGTCTAGGACAGGGACCCCTGAGTACCACGGTAAGGGTACCTACTGAATTAACTAAGGCTAAAAACTAGAATAATCCAGTAGTCATGAAGAGATTTCCCAGCTACAGGCAATCCCGTTATCTGGGCGCCCCACTTGGGATCTGTAGCCTGCCGTCGAGTAGGGCACATTTCCAGCACACTGTCATGTGTTGCACCCTTATTGTACTAATATTTGACCTGGATAACCTGGATGGTCTGCAGGGCTTGTGGCTGTGGAAGAATCTTGCTGCATCTTACTAGTAACTAGGCCTGTGATATACCTAGTTAGTTAAAGTATGAAGCCGTACTTATTGCTTGGCCGTGAAATATTGGATGGAGTGTAATCAGTCTAGACTTATCTTGATCCTGTACAAGATTGTTATATGTCCTGATTTTTTTATATTATCTTGCCGATAAATGGTAGGAGAAATCAAGTTCTGTTCAGACGAAAGGTTACAACCCCGGTCCTTATTTGGTTTACGGGTTGTAATCTGGTTATCTGAATAGTCCCATGGTTATCTCATCGTATATCACCGGTCATGCTTTTCCTTAATTACTGTCTTTTATTATGTAATTATTTTTGTGCTAATTGCTAGTTTTAGTTCCTAAGTGAAGCCTCTTTTGTGGCATTTGCTCTTTCTGGGGTCTGACCCAGCTGGTTTTGTATGGCCAGATTTCGGAGCAGCTCTAGAGGATCTACCGACTTTCCAGCCAGATGGTGACCACTAGACGAAATCCTGGCAACGAATGGGTTTATTTTGGCTTTCCCACTCTATTGTAAAATATTCTTTTGAGGTGTTTAGCCGACGAGCACATGTTTAGCTCGTGTACATTTTACTTACTGTCTGCCTACGGGCTGTAACATGATTGACAGATCCTAGGGTTGATCATGTATGACTAAACTCTTGCTAGTCCTCACATTTTGTAACGACTAGCTTCATGATCAGCTGAATATGTAATGTTTGGGATGCCTTACTATTGTATATTTGGTGATCTTGCATCTTGTATCTTAACTTACTTGCTTGAGATTGAGACACTAGGCTTGTTTATGACCTTAAGATGATGGATTGTAGTTAAACCCTCATATATCTAGACAGCCGTGACCGTATGGTGAGATGGATTCCATTTTATTATACGTAGCTGGCTATGTCCGTCCCCGCTCTCCAGTATTCTGGTTCTGGGGCGTGAATGGTTTAAGTGGTGGCCCATGCAGGTCTTGTAAATCAAGATATATAAGGGTTACCGAATAGATGTCTCAATCAGTACTCGTCCTTGATCTCTGTTCGTGTTCTCTGAATCCCTGAAATTCTTGTTCTGATCACATGCTTGTATTTTTGATCTGTCCTGGTCCTTTCTTATTGTTCCCTATGTCGTCTTCTCAGCGGCATTGTTCATGGTCCTGCCGATCAGCAAGGCAAAGCACCTCCCGTGGGCCAGCAGCAACCAGAAGATCAAGCCTAGCATTCAGGAGTAGCCTCCAGAGTCATGCCTACTAGGAGTCAAGAGCCACTAGTTCACCCAGTCCGGCCTGCAGAGCCTGATGATGGCACTTTGGTAGATCTCATCAGATCATTGTTAGCTTCTCAAGATCGTCGAAGTGATGCCTTGCACCAGGCAGCGGCAGATGCTCTGGACAGAGGTGGACATCATGGAAACAGTACAGCGAACAGTTTCAAGTGCCTGAATCCTCCATTCTTCGATGGCAACGAAGATGCTATCGCTACGGATGTATGGCTTCAGGACACAAAGGTGATTCTAGAAGCAGCCAGGACTCCAGAAGATGAGAAGGTGGTCGTGGTGTGCCTACAGCTATTGGATCTTGCCCGCAGCTGGTGGGCGCACAGGCCGTAGGATTAGTGGCCCCTATTTCATGGACAGTATTCAGAGAAAGATTCCAGACCAAGTACTTCGATGCTGTAGCTCGGTACGATCTACAGACCAAGTTTACCAATCTGAAGCAGATGGGCAGGACGGTCGACGGATATGCGGCCGAGTTTTCCAGACTCAGCCGGTTTGCTCCCACCTTGGTGGCGACCGAGTTCGACAGAGCCCAGCGATTCCAGCAGGGACTCCACCTAGAGATTTTGTTGGCAGTGGAGCAGTTTGAGCATCAAACTTTTGATGCAGTATTGAGAGCAGCCAGGAGGCACGAGTATACCATCCAGAGGATAGTGGACAGGACCGGAGGTCGGAAGCGATCTCACGGCCAGATGACCCCTCTTCAGCACCAGCCCCGGCAGCTAGGCTTTGACTATTGGAGTTCCCCGAAGGGCGAATTCGGTTACGTCAGTTCAGCATTCGACTCTGACGTCCCCTCAGCAACAGAAGCAGAAGTAGTCTTCCGCATTGGGCTGCACTCATTGTGGGAAGCCAGGACACGTTGTTTCAGAGTGTCGCAGAGCACAGGGCTGTGCTTGGCTTGTGGAGCACCGGACTATAAGATAGGGTCCTGTCCGAATAAGGCCAGTTCATCATCGGTCCAGACTAGTCCCTCGGTAAGGGGACCAGCACCAGTACAGCAGCAGCAGCAGAGACCCGAGCAGTATGCCCTGGTCCAAGCTCAGATTCAGAACCGACAGAGAGGTTCCTAGCAGGATTTCTTCCCTCTTCCTCATGCCTTCAAATTCCTTGCTTGCATGATTAATTGTTTGATTGATTGCTTAGTATAGCTTGTCCTTGCATCTCTAGCCTCTTGATTAAATTACGAGGACGAAATTCTTTTAAGGTGGGTAGAGTTATAATGCCCGTGGTTTGTATTACGTATTTTGGAATACGTGTACGTATTTTGTCTCATATTGCATGTCTCCTTGCTTGGTTTAATTGGGCATTTCTTTCTTGGTTCATCTTGGTTCGGTTCGGCTTGTTGGCTTGGTTCGGTTTTGTTGGAGAACCAACCCACCTACCTACCACCACCATCAACATTTATTAACCCCCACTCTTTCTCTTCTCATTTAATCTTCTTCTTCCCCACCATTAGTTCTCCGCCAACCTGAGAGTGGAAGGTTTAGGCAAGTACATCTTGCTTCATGGAGGAAGTCCATTTTTATTGTTCCATTGTCTTCCTCATGTGTTTCTAACCCACTTTAGTACTTAGCATTTTTTTTCCAAGGTTAATTTCTTGTAAATCTAGCTTTGTGGTATTTACGATTTTCATGAGTTTTAATCTATCAAACTTGCATATTTTTGCTAGTTGATGGTTTCATGTTGTAGAGAATTCTATTTTACTCAAATTTGACCTACGAGAGTCTGGATTTGGGTTCCTATTGTTGTTTGGTGGAGCATGGAGACCATGGTATTTTCTATGGACATGTTCTCTGCGGAAGCCATTAATTGCAATCTTGGCCGCATGCAACATTGAGTTGCTGAGCCGTATGAGCATTTTAGCTCTGAGCCGCATGAGCATTAATTCAATTGCATGGCCCCTTTATTTTAGTTGCTTGCAAGCTTGCATGCAACTTGCCTGAGCCGCATGGCCGTTAAAATATTTGATGGCCACGTGCAAGTGTTTATTTGTTGGCCGCATGGCTCAATTGCAGGGTTGTTTGCCATAAAATAAAAGGACAGAATAATTATCGGAGGACTGGACTTTTACTTCACGTTACAAACTCGCTTGTACAAAGAAAGCCCAGGGACGAAAACCTAGGTACAACAATCTAAGTATAAGTTTATTTTAGATTCTGGGGGGTGACGGTAGAGGCTCGGGAAAGCGACGACAGCTCTGCCTTACTCCTTGGACGATCGGGTGCAGCTTTTTGGCTCTGTAGAAGAACTGCTTGGCGTTGATAGAGAAATGCTCTCTTTTCAGGCTCTCTGGCTCTCTATGCGCGTCGATATCTTTCTATCTCTGTTTCTGCATGTGTGTCTCTCTCTATATGTCTTGCAAGGGAATGGCACCCTGCTATTTATAAGAGTGGGCCTTCATTAGGGTTTACAATGATTGCCCATTCTTGAAAGTCGGCGGCTAAGGATTATTGGATCTGGGCCGTTCATCGAGATTTGAGCAATAAATGTGATTGCATCAAATCTTTTGTGGGTAATTAATGCTGATTGACATAAATCCTCCTGATTTGTCATATCAACCTCGGATTCCTCGACATGTGTCTTTAATTGGCTTATTTGCAAATGATCTGATTTGATCCTAATATTTCATTGGGATTCGTTGAGAGATTTCGATCAATCTGATGCTACGCACTCTGCTATCACGCCACGTGTCTGAGCCGCAGAAAAGTTGGGCCGCATAAAGCTGGCCACGTGTCAGGGTTTGTCTAAGCATGCCCCCCCCCGAACATTTGGGCCACATGAATATGAGTGAACCGCATGGAGATAGTCCTCGTGAGCCGCATGGATCTTGTCTTCTTGAGCCGCATGAGGATGATCATTATGAGCCGTATGGGACTGGTCTTCATGAGCCGTATGGGGCTGATCTTCGTGAGCCGCATGGGGCTGTCCACGTGTCAAAGCCGTATGATATTTCTGACTCTCGGAGGATTATATCAGAGATTTTCTTCGCTTCCCAAGGAATCCGTCATTATGAGGGAGTCCTAATGATATCTTTATGTCAGAACTGTCACCTCGTCCAAGCTGTCAGCCGTCAATACCTTTACTACAGTAAAGGACAAACGAGAAAGCTATTTGCAGGCCACGTGGCTCCTCTTTGAGCCGCATAGGACCTTTTTGAGCCGCATAGGTCCTCGATTCGCATGGATTCTTGAGCCGCATGACTTCTCTGAGCCGCATGGGGCTCTCTGGCCGCATGGATCTTTCTTTATTATTTTCCATGCTTCTACAAGACCCCCTTCAAAGTTTTTAATTTGCAAAATTGAAATACTTTGAATAAGAAGCATGGCCATGTATTCTTCTGGCCGCATATGATGTCCTGGCCGTATTGAGACAATCAGCCGCAGGGACTTTCGGGCCGCATGAGCTCCTCGCCACGTCTGCGCATCATTAATTGCTTCAAATTCGTTTTAGTGTCGCCTTTAGGGGAGATCCCAAGGGTCGACTCATTAAATCTTTGGATTTTATGCCCTGGATGATCTCCTTTATGAGAGAGGGGCCAAAATCCGAGGAGTCAGTTTTGTCTTTTCCGAGGTAGTTATCAATCTACGTGTTCCCCCCTCTCTTATCTTCCTATAAATAGGAGGAGTTTGAGAGATAGAAGTTCTTTACTTTCTCCTTCTCTTCAAAATTTCCTTACTCTATTGTCATCCTCCTCTTTAATTGCCAATGGCTCCCAAGAAGACCATTGCGGCTAAGGACAAGAAGGCGGCATCTTTGTCGAAGAAGACTGCCTCTACTTCCACCGCGCCGTTCCGTCCTCGCCGGCCGTCGTGCCCACAGCTCACCCTGACGTCCATCCTCCCATTGCTGGTAAGGGCTTTATGTGGTTTCGAAGAACCCTAACTGCTATGGCTACGTCGTATGCTTTATGCACGAGCCTTTATTTTTCATGTGAGTCGCATGTTCATCCTATGGTCGAGCCGCGAGCCGCATAGAAATAGCCACTGTGGCCGCATGCGCGCTTTGCCAACAAAGCCGCATAAGCTACACGAGCCGCATGAATTTATGTTGAGCTTGAGCCGTATGAGGCTCCTGTAAGTTAGAGCCGTATAAGCGTTCCCCTGACTCGCATGAGGCTTCAGTGAGTTAGAGCCGCATAGGTGTTCCCCTAAGCCGCATGAGGCTTCAGTAAGCTGGAGCCGCATAAGTGTTCTCCTGAGCCGCATGAGGCTTTGTTGAGTTGGATCCGCATGAGCTCGAAAGCACCCATTAGTTCCTTTTTGCCCATCCTTCTAATTTATCTTTTTTCTGTCTTCTCCTCAGTGAATTTGCCGATTAATGCTGCTGGAGAGCTCCTGGTAGGCAGCGCCCAAGCTGCTCTGGGCTATAGGTATGACCATATAGTCCAATACATGGCTGATCAGTTTCTGAGTGACGAGCCCCCGGCGAGATCGAATGCCCTCAAGAATCAGCCTTTCTATTTTCTTAATGCTATGATGAACTCGGGGAAATTAGAAGGGGAGTACTTGAAGCCCGTATTCTTCTTTGGAGACGCCTTGACTGTGAAGAATAGTCAGATTCTGGAGATGTCAGAGAACTGGAGTTTTGTTTTTAACGGGATGGCGCTCCGCATTCCCCAGATGGAGCGTCACTTTCCTTTATCCTGGTTCAACATGCTCCTACTGGACCGGAAGATGGAAGATTCTTTAACTCCTACCCGAAGTGGGATGTTCGTGGGAGACATCTATTATAAATAGCCTGAAGTCGGTGTGTGCGAGCAAGGTACACACCAGCTATTCTGTAATGGGTTTGACCCCGGTACGTTCTTGAATGTGTCGGGTCCCAATTTCACATTTTCTACAGCCGACACTTTTATAAACCAACTTGCTCGGAAGGAATCCTATCCCATTGGGCGGTTGATGCTCCCCAGCTGGGTACATCCGATTCCCTCGTGGACCAATCTGTCTGCGTGGATTTTGTAAAAGTATGAGACCTTTCTGCACGAGATTGGTCTTTACCATGCTATTTAGGGCACCAGCCATGGCTTGCCTATAACAAAAGATTATTTATGTCTCTGTTGGAGATGTATAACCGTCGGACGGGGACCTTCTATACACCCGTGGGGGAGATGGACTTGCGCTCCACGAAATACACGCGGTCTCCAAGCTTCCTTGGGGGACATCCTTTTGAGGCGTATACTCCTACGAATGAGGAGTTTGAAGATTTGGAAAGACAGTATCCAGGCTTCGTGGCTCTTTACCAAGAGATATTGTGCCACTATAGCACATGCCATCAGATAGCCAAAAAGGAAAGCAGCTCGGAAGGGCATACTCCCCACACCAAGGACTGGGTGCGCTATCTCTTTTCGACAGATGCCTCAGGTCAAATTACTTCTCGACGTCCTCGGTCCCGGGAAGCGGTCAAAGCCTTAGTGTCGTCAGCTAAGAGGACGACCACCACTAGTGACATTCGGGAGCCAGACCGACTCTTTTGGCTATTTTTATCATGACACTCAAGAGTTGTCGGAGAAGGCGCTCTTGGCAGGATTCTTAATGATATGGCTGCAAAACTGTGTAGTCTCGGGCGGAGCAGGTTCCATCGAGAGGATCAGTCACAATTTTATCCTTCTGTGGAAGTTAGTTTTGCGAGTCCGGCTAGCTCTTCTCCCGGCCATCGTGTACAGTATACACCGTGGCCTTCGTACTTTCATATCCAAGGTTATTGCTCGTGAGGTGACAAAGGATTTTGAAAGGACCGAGCTTCCCTATCATTATTTGATGGGGGCTATTGATGCATTATCCGTCTTTGATGAGGCCGGGCTCTGCAGACGGCATTACTGATGATGACGCCTTTATCTTCCGCTATCGTAATGAGTCTTGGGAATTCGGGTCCATGCGTGCTTGCCGGATGGCACTGGCGAGGGCAGACATGTACAACATTTTTGCGTCTGTCCCTCATTTTGCTGATGAGAAGTGGCGGCTGTCCATCTTGACGTATTGGGCCTCCTCAACTTCTGGACGGCCAGATGCTTCTGTGGCTGCGAAAAATCTGCCCCGCTCATCTGGTGTATCGCAACCGTAACACTGTCTTTCTGGAACTCTATCTGTCTAGTAGGTTCGCCCGGCAATTTGGGTATAGTCAGCTTTTTCTAGACAGCCCCAGCTCTTGTCTGGGCTTTGAAGGTAGTCTCCTAGACGGCATCCGAGCCTGGCATTACTATGATACATTTTATACCCGTGCCGTTTTCTCAGTCCCCGCGATCAAGTCGTCAGTAGATATCTTGTATATGGCAGCTTTGTACCACGTCATGGCGAATAAGCCCCCTGTTGGTTTTAACCTATGTACCAGTTTTATTGTTGGTACCGGCCTGGATGAGGGTTCCCAGGGGCCAAGATAAAGAAAAGGAAGAAAGAGTCGAGGTTCCGGATTCGGACTCTGATGCTGCAGATAACGAAGACGAAGAGCCTGACGGAGATGACCCTTCCCTTCCGGTGGCAGATGCAGGGGCGGATCAGCCACCTGTTTTGCCAGATAAGATAGTGGTTGATCAGTCGTCCGTTGCACCTGGTCTTGCACGAAAGCGTAGCAGGCGACTTTCTCCTGTCGGCGGCATTCCTCTCTCTCGGAAACTGGCTGCGACCAGACACCGCGGGCTGACTATCAAGGAAAGAGGTGAAGAAATTGACCCCCATCAGAGGTAAATAAGTTACTACCGGTCCTTCCTTTCTTCTAGTTTTGATTTTAATCATCTTTTTCCCCTCTTGTAGGTGTCAGAAGAAGAGGACTCTCGAGTTGCAGAGATCGTGACCCGGGGTGACGGGGGCTCTGGTAAGCCCACCTCTGAAATTGTTAAATTCCGTCAAAATGATGCTGACCGAGTTGCCTCTCCCTCTGAGGTGGCTGGGTCAGAGGAGCTGGCCCCATTTAATTTAGAAATCGCGGGTGAGGAGACCCTGCCAGCTGCGAACGAGCTGCAGCCTTGATGCTCCTCTCCCGGTAAGATAAGTCGAATCTTAACCTGCAAGGAGGCCTATCGGCTCTATGATCACATCCTCTATGATCACATCCTCCGGGTCACGTCGATTGATCCTTGTTCTGGGCATGCAGGTCCTGCCTCTCCAGTACCGAGGATAGACTTTGTTGAGACAGACTCTGCCGAAGGGGCACAGGCAGAGAGAGGCGTACCCCATCCCCTTCCTGCTCATCTTGACGGTCCTCCTGTGGGCTCGAGTTCGATAGGTCCGGTGATGGGACAATCGGGGCAGGGGTCGATGGTCCTCGTATCTTCCTCTGCTCGGGCGGCCCAGAGAGTCGACCTTTATGCCCTGCCAAGCGTCCAGGCTCTTCGGGTGGCAGAGGAAGAGTTAGCCGCAATCCATGCCTCGTTCTGCTCGAAAGTCCTCCCTTTAGTGGCAAGTTCTAGCACCACTCCTTCGATACTGCCGGCCACGCTTCCTCTGACGCCGTCCTCTACAGAGGTACTGGACGAAGCGTTACAGGACGTGGTCGACATCTTTTATCGTCATTTGAAAAAGGGGATAAAAGCTGCTGTGGACAGAGGGACCTCCTTCGTCTTGGCCCGGCAATGTGCCCAGGGTCAAATTGTTATCCTTAAGGCCCTTTCTGGTGGGGCAGCGGTAGCTGCACTCCTGGAGACGAAATTGCTGGAGACTGATCAGCTGGTGGCCCAGCTTCAGGGACTGCGGCAGGTTGATCTGTCTACTGCCATTGACCAGGAGCGTGGCTCCCTCGCAGCTGCTATAGAGAAGGCAAGGTCTGCTTAGGATAAAACCAGGCCGGCCATACTGGAGGATCTTCGTACTCTGTCTGATCGTTATGATCAATTGAGCCAGGAGAGTGAAGACATTACGGCTCGGGATGAAACTGCCTCCCGCGGGATTACCGACACACGGGAGCAAATCCTTGAGCTTCAGAGGAAGTTAACTTTCTTTGAGTCTGAGCTTGAGGCTGCCCGGATCGACAGAGGGCTGATTATCCAGGAGGCTGAGAAAGTCAATAAAGCTTCGGCTGATTTGGAAGTGGCTCTGAAGAAGTTGGATGATGACTGTCGGGCACTCATGGACCTAGATAATGGGGAGCAGTTATCTCAGGAGGCTGAGCGTCGAGCTAGACGGAGGCTCGAGAGGGGTACTACCTTGGTGAGAAACCGCCTCCTAGAATTGTGTAATGCCGAACTATAGTCGGCCTTTTTCTGGTTTTGTTCCTGTTTTCCTTTTTTTCTTTTCTTTTTGAGAGGGACGTGGTCCCCAAACATGTAATGCTTTTTCCGTCTATCAAATAAAAAGTACTTTCCATTCTACCCTTCATTTGTATCGTTTGTTGTGCCTGTGGTATTGTGGTGATGTTTGCCCCGTATGGGGGACTTGTTTGTGGACCTGTTACCCATGGCATACCTTGGTTTTAGGTACGGGTAAAAAGTTTGACTGGGGATACTTAGAACATTTCTACGGCAAGGTGGTCGTGGACGTTCCCAGTATCGGGATATAGAATGCCATGGAGCAGCTGGGCTTCTGGGGCATGATGAGGAATGGTGGACCTGTACTAAGGGACTTAGCAAAGGACATTTGTGGGCCTATTATCCTTGGCGTACCCTGACTTAGGATACGGATAATAGGATGAAGGAAAACCGACATTCTTGCTCAGAGGTAATGAGGACATGGCAAGTATGAAGGTTTTAACCGTAGAGTCTTCCTACTCAGAGGTAATGAGGACATGGCAGGAGTGAACTCAACGGAAGATATTGTGGTCAACAGAGGACATTTGGTCAACAGAGGACATTTGTGGACCTATTACCCTTGGCGTACTCCGGTTGTGGGTACAGATAATAAGTCGGAGGGGAATCATCATACTTACTCAGAGGTAATGAGGACATGGAAAGTATGAAGGTTTCTTCGACGGAGCCTTCCCATTCAGAGGAAATGAGGACATGACAGGAGTGGGCTCAATGAAGGAGGGTACATAGAACGACTCAGAGGTAATGAGGACATGGAAGTTCTATGTAAGTGGTGATTTTTTTTGGCGGAAGTGAAACGACTCATAGGTAATGAGGACATGGCCGTTTTGGAATTTCGTGGATCTGTTACCCTTTTGTGCACTGGGAGTGCGGGTAGTGGATCATGAGGGAGGATCTCTTCCAGGAAGAAAGTTCAGAGGTATGATCATACATGACTTACTATCTGAAAAAGTGACCGGAATGTGAGTTCAGAGGCACCAGCGGGTACATAACTCGATAATCTGGGATGAGTGATTGTGAGTTCAGCGGCACCAGCAGGTACATGACTCGATGATCTGGAATTTTGGAGGTATGAGTTCAGCGGCACCGACGGGTACATAACTCGATAATCTGGAATGTGGTAGATGAGAGTTCAGCGGTACCAGCGGGTACATGACTCGATGATCTGGAAAATAAAATATGAGTTCAGCGGCACCAGCGGGTACATGACTCGATGATCTGGAAAATAAAATGTGAGTTCAGCGGCACCAGCGGGTACATGACTCGATGATCTGGAATGTGTCGTTCAGACATAATATTTCTTCAGGAACTTGTCGTTGACGGGCAACATGAGCAAGTCTCCATTTTGTTTTACGAGGCGGTAGGCACCGTTGGAGAATACGGCCTCAATGATAAACGGACCTTCCCATTTTGGCTGGAACTTGCCGGCAGTCTTGTGAGTCATGACCATCGGCCTCCGGACTGCTAGGACGAGATTGCCTACTTGGAATGTTCTGATTTTAACCTTCTTGTTGAAGGCTCCGGAGATGCATGCTTGTTATAGCTCGATCTGTTGCTGAGCCAGGAGGCACTTTTCATCTAAGGCCTCCAATTCTTGTAGTCGACGTTGGTAGTTATCATCCGTCGTCAATTGATAAGTGAGGGCGACGCGAAGTGAGGGTATTTGAGTCTCCAATGGGAGAACTGCCTCACTTTCGTACACCAGGGAGAATGGTGTGTTCCCTGTGGCCGTTCGGACTGTGGTACGGTACGCCTACAAGCATTCACCAAGCTTCTCGTTCCAGTCGTGTTTGTTAGACGATACGAACTTCTTGAGTAACTTGATGATGGTTTTGTTGAATGCATCTGCCAACCCATTCGCTGCTGGATTGTATGGCGTCGAAGCAATATTTTAGATGCGGTGCTTGTCGCAGAACAGATAGAAGGCGTGGCTTGCAAACTACGGACTATTATCGTGGATGATCCTTCGGGGCAGTCCAAAGCGATAGATGACGTGGTGCTTAAGAAAGCTTATCACATTTGAAGTTTGTACTTCTGCAAGTGGGATAGCCTCCGCCCATTTGGAGAAGTAATCTGTGATTGCGAGTATAAAACGGTGTCCTCGGGAAGAAGGCGGAGTGATCGGACCGATGATATCCATTCCCCATGCTTCGAATGGCCAGGACGCTACTGTCGGATATAGAAATTCAGATGGTTGGTGGATGAAGTCCGCGTGGACTTGGCAGGCTTTGCACTTTCTTGCATAGTCTATCGCATCTGCTACCATCGTGGGCCATTAGTAGCCTATTCGACGAAGATGGTCTTACAATTTAGGGCCAGGCTGATGGGCCCCGCAAACACCGTAGTGAGCTTCTCGTACGGCTTCTTTGGCTTCGGCGTTTGACAGACATCGAAGCAATAATCCATCATAGGATCGGCGATACAGTATTTTTGTCTCTGTATCGTAGAAGAATCTGAGAGAACGTCGTCTGATGGAAGTGGCCTCCTTTGGGTTCTCGGGCAGGATGTCGTAGACTACAAAGTCAATGAATGGTTGTCTCCAATCCGGAACTTCGTCAATCGTCTGGACGGAATAACTCGCCACGAATTGTACATTGTTCTTGGTACAGACCAGTTCATGGCCTATCACATCCACCGATTGATGAGTATAATTTGGCACTGCTAGGGAAGCGACCAGGCCTGCTAGGGCATCGGCTTCGATATTTTGGAGTCTGGGGACATGTTCGATGAAGAACCCTTCGAATGATGAGATGATGTCGATCGCTATTTGGTGATAGGGGATCATGTCTTCATGGCGAACCTCGTATGAACCCCGGATCTGATTGACGATTAACTGCGAATCGCCGTATGCTTCAAGGTATTCTACCCCCAGCTCTCTTGCAAGTTGGAGGCCAATGACCAGAGCGTTGTATTCGGCCACATTGTTAGAGCAGGTTCTGTGAGAGAGTAAGCGCGATTGATCACTAATTCGGAAGGAGAAACCAGCACCACCCCGACTTCGACGATGATGTTGCCCTTGGGTCCAGTTTTTGAAGCACCGTCGAAGAACATTTGCCATATATTATCGTGAGAGGTTGCATGCGAGTTGGCGACCTCATCTGGGATTTCTTCATATATTCTCGAGGATTCCGAGCCTGGGTGAGCTGCTAAAAAGTCTGCTAGAGCTTGACCCTTGACAGCCTTTTGCGGGACGAAGATCATATGATAGGGGGACAGCAATATTGCCCATGTAGCGAGACGGGAGCTGAGTGCCCCTGGTTTATTCTTTGATGTTGTCGAAGGCACGCTAACATTCTTCGTCCCATACGAATGAGATGCCTTTCTTCATGAGATGGGTGAACCGACATCGCCCGGAGAGGTTAGAAATGAACCTCCTGATGTAAGCTAGCCTCCCTTGGAGGCCTCTGAGTTCGCAGAGATTTCTCAAGGGACCCATCTCCATGATTGCCTTTGTCTTCTCAGGGTCTACATGGATACCCTGGGCGGTGATGATGAAGCCCAAGAACTTTCTGCTGGATACGCCCAGGAAGGACTTCGTAGGGTTCATTTTCAAATTGTGCGCTCGCATTAGGTCGAATACCGTCCTCAGATCCTGCAGATGGTCTCCCTTATAGCGACTCTTGACGGCAATGTCATCAACATAACACTCTACCGTCTTGCGTAAATGGTCTCTGAAGATGATACTCATGGCTCTTTGATATGTGGCGCCGGCATTCTTCAAACTGAAAGGCATGACTGTGTAGCAGTATGTGCCAATCGGTGTTCGGAATGATGTATGCTTTTCGTCGTCGGAAGACATCTTAATTTGGTTGTACCCCGAGAAGCCATCCATGAATGACATACGTTCGAAGCCGCATGTGTTGTCAATCATGATGTCCGTGATAGGGAGGGAGAATTCATCTTTGGAACATGCCTCGTTCAGGTTGTGAAAGTCGATGCAGATTTGAATCTTTCCATTCTTCTTGAGGACGGGTACTATGTTGGCGACCCAGTCGGGATGTTGCTCCTCAAGTATGAAGCCGCTGGCTATCAGTTTGTTGACTTCGGCTTTGATCGCGTCCATGATGCCTAGGCGGAAGCGTCGTTGTTGTTGCTTGATTGGCTTTGCATCCGGCGGATGTTGAGTTTGTGAAGAGCAATATCGGGATTTAACCCCGACATGTCTTCATAGCTCTAGGCGAACAAATCAATATATTCTTTGACAAGTTCCAGCAGCGATTCTCGCTCTTCGTTGTTAAGCTTTTACTGACGAAGATTGGTTTTGGAGAAGATTCGCTGCCGAGGTCGACCTGTATAACCTCATCTTCAGTAGGTTCTCTCTGTTCGAACCACTTTTTCTATTATGCATCCAACTGTTGGGCCCACGGCTCTAGCTCGAGAATTTCAGGGATGTCTTCGTCTTCTTCATAAGCATCGGCGAATGCCATGTTGACTGACAGGACTTGTCTGAATATGTCTCCGATGCTGGTATCCGAGTCAAAAGTTGGTGACCCGGTTGAATGTGACTGCCAGTCACATTCTTCATCTGAACTCTCAGGGGTCATCGTGGGTGTTACATACCCTAATCCACATCGAGTCTTGCTATAATAGTCCCGTGGTTTGCCGGCCGGGACCGGTAGTTTCAAAGGTAATCGTCGTCCAGTACCGTAGTTCAGGCCTGGCGTCGTCTCCAGATCATACCCCTGTTTCTGCATGAGATATTTGGATTGGGGACTATAAAGAACAGAGGCAGTCTCCGGCATCTGATTCAAGGTCGACTTCTTCTACAGTGAAGGGATGCGGATCGTCCTTCCGGTCGAAGATGATTGGATGGTCTCCTCCCTCGATTATGCGGTAAGCGTCTTCTACTGGAGTAAGCTGGATCGCAGTGTACACATTTGTCACCTGTGTGTATAGGTGAGTGCCTATACCGTGTTCCATAGCATACATTGTACAAAGCTTATCAAGCTCGAGGTAGTTCAAAGATAGCCCTTTATTGATGAAGTAAGGTATCTTTTCTAGGGGAATTACATCATCTGCGGAGAGAACATCAGTGTTGGCAGCCACATACTTGGCTAGCTCCGGTTCCTCTTCGGCTACCCCCTGTATAAACGAAGACTGAGAGGACGACCTGGGCAGCTTGATCGTCAGAGGTTCAGCTGGTGGAGCAGAGCGTGGAGTTGTTGGCAGACTAGTGACCCCCAGTCTGGTGCTCGATACTGGGCGGGGAGTGGTTGGTTCGCTAGAAGTTCCAGGCCTTGCATCGGGGGTGACGACCCTTCTTGGGAAGGCGTATCGTCATTAGCTTGTCGGAAGGATTGAGCTTCTCCGTTTGCGGCTGGCCGACTTTCGGCAGCCTGATTGTCAGTGGCTCCATTGTGGGTCTCGACACTTGGCCAGACCTTGACAGCCAGATTATCATCTACTCCTCTTGTGCCGAGAGGCTGATTACGTCCTTACGCAGAGTGGCCGTAAGGGGTGTGGACCTGCCCGGTTTGCGAGCTTGGAGGTGGATCGTCAGAGGTTCTTCTGATCCTGTAGCTGTCTCGGTACGAGCTTGCACATCTCCTTCATTAAGGTGCCTCTTCGACTTTTCGTATAGGCAGGAGTCTGAGCAGTAGGATTCGACCCCTTTGAAGGGATCGATATCAGCAAATTTTGTCCTCACGAAGCCGTATTTGTCGACATATTTGAAGCACCGGTGTAGCGTGGAAGGCACGATCATATAATCGTGTATCCACGGGCGCCCTAAGAGGATATTGTAAGAAGTGTCTGCATCTATGACGTAGCAGGTGACTTCTGATTGGAGGTCGCCAATTTGACACTTCAGACGAATCTTCCCAATTGGGTAGCTCATGCCCGAATTGAAACCGCTGATGGCGGTGCTTGTAGGCGTTAGGCGATACATTGGGATACGGAGGTGATGTAACAGACCCTTCGGGATAATGCTTATGGAGGAGCCAGGATTAATGTGCATCTGATCCATCTTTACGTCACCGATGTATCCAGTGAAGTACAGCGGGCGATCGTGCAGGTTGGTTTTGATGAGCATGTCCTGCGGAGTGAAGACAATGTTGGGCATTGCTCCCGTGCAAGCGCTGTCTTGGAGATCTGCATCTCCCGTGAGGTTGCCCCGAGCCAGATAGGCGTCGACATTCTGGAGTGCATCGCTCAAAGCCGCATGAACATCCTTTGAGAGTCTCAAAAGCTCGGATAATGACAACTTGGCCGGCATGTTGGCCAATTGCGCCAAGATGTCAAAGTTGTAGGGCCTCTCCAGCCCCTGTGGTGTCTCTTTTCGGAGGGATTTGTCAAAGCGAGTCTCCTTCGGCCTAGGCTTGTCGGTCGTCGGAGGCTGAGCCGGTCCCGGAGCGTCGGTTGTAACGGGCTGATGATCTTCAGCCGAGTTGTCAGCCGCAGGTTGGGATTATGCCCCAGACCGGTGTGACGACGGCTGTAGCTTCTTCGATATCTGCCGAGATTGTGTGGCAGGACCTGACTGTTCCACTCTTCTTCTTGCCGATGGAAGATGGTGTGGGCTGAGTCACTTCTGACACCAAGTTTGGATGGACCCACATGACCTCCCTTCGTGATGTGGTGAGAGGTACTAGACCAGCAGCCTGATCTCGGGGAGGTGGAAGATTAGCAATCTCTATTGTCGCTAGAGGGATGGGGACCACACCGTCTTGGGTTTTCGTCGGAGGGAAGCTGCCGAATTGTACTGATACCATATTGGCTGCCACGGTTACCTCTTCGAAATCGATAGCCAGAGCATTCGAATCGATAAGGTTTTGGATATACCGTTTTAGCTGGTAGCAATCGTGTGTAGCATGGTGGACGTAGCGGTGATAATGGCAGTACTTTGGGTTCTCCATCTCTGTCGGCCGCGGTTCCCGTCTTGGTGGAGAAAGCTGAATTCTGTCTCCTTGTATGAGCATGTCCAAGATGGGATTGACGTGACCGTCTTCGAAGGAGTAAGTAATTTGCGGCCACTGTTTGCCTGTCGGCTTTGGCTCAGGTTTCTGTGCTGTGTCGACGACCATAGCCTGCTTACCCCCTGCTGTCCCGATTGTTGGAGGGACTACCCCCATTGTCGTTGTTGGTGTTAGGACGCTTGCCCTTATTTTCTCCGTCCGAGATGTGCAATCCCAATTCGCGAGCCTTCTTCAGTCGTTCTTCGGCGCTCGTGGCACTGATGATGAACGTCTTCCAGTTCTTGAATTGACTTTCGCCCATCCAGAGACTGATTGTTGGGAGCAGTCTCTTTTGGCAAATTTCAATCAAGGAGGAATCCGGGTTTCCAGAGAGCAACTTCATGGCGGTTTGGCTGAACCGTTCAATGTAGTTCCTTGTCAGCTCCTTCTCCCCTTGGACGACGTCCATGAGGGTCGACATGGTGATGTCCTGCCCTACTTCGTAGAATCTTTCCAAGAACATACGCTTGAAGCCGGCGAAGGAGTGGATGCAGTTGCCTGGCAGATTGCGATACCAGTCGAAGGCGACTCCTTCCAGTGCCCCGATGAATAATCATGTGAGGATGGCATCGTCATAGGGCAGATGGTCAGTGGTGATCTCGAAGTACGTGATGTACTGACTCGTCGAGGTCTTGCCATCATAAGGATTGATATTGAACGGCTTATATCTTGGTGGAAATGGAACATCCCTCCAGGCAGCAGGGTACTGTTGCCATATTCTGAGGTCTTGAGAGTTTTCTCGAGCGGTGAAACATGGCTCGGAGCTCCTGGACCTCTCTTCTTGCTTCTCGGGCCTCATCTATAGCGGTGGGGACCGTTACTTCAGGAGGATTGTTGCCCGGGTTCGGTGCTGCTAAATTTGAGTCCGTATTGACCGCGGGACCCGCGCTTGTTTGGCCAGGCGTCCCTCCTTGCAGAGTTGGAAGGGCCGCATTGATCTCGTCCACAGACTTGACCAGGACAAGCAATATGGCTTCGAGAGTGTCGATGCGTTGGCGATCACTGGAACCACCTTGGTTGCTGTCCGTCATGAACACCATCTTTACATGAGGAGAGATAGACGGAGCGGTGGAGGAAGCGCCCTCCGAATCATACCCCTGTAGTGAGAAGTCGTCGGGGTAGGTGGGAATGTTCTCTTCTGGTTCGGACTCAGAAGGAACGGTACCCCCAGTTTCCGAGTTCGTCTCGTCTTGGGAGTTGTGGACGTCCTCGGGGACGTCGGGGTTTGCTGTATCTGATGAGGGAGTTGTTTCCTCCTGCTCGTCTTCTTGGAATATCGGATTATCGTGGAGGTTCGGAGGAGTACTACCTCCAGTCCCAGCAACCCCCACTGGTGTGGACGACGAATCTCCCACTGTGGCAGATTTCGTCTTAGAACGGGTACCTTAGAAAACTTCGGTGGTGGGCCCCCGCTTAGACGACAGTCTTTTAGTCATAGTGGTTGATATCTTCGGACTAGGAGCACTGGTCTTCTTTCCTTTCCCGTCGGTAGGGACTTTCTGAGCAGAGTTGCAGGAGACGATGGAAAGTGCCTCGTCTTCTGAAGATGGCTGTTGCAGTCTTTGGAAGACAGACTGCCGGTCTTCTTGCACCGTCGTATTGTTGCAGCAGCAGTTGACGATGACTTGGGTGCAGTGATGTCCGTGGGAGGACTCTTTGTACCCCGATGCATCTTCTCTTTCCTTGCGTTTGTGGAGGATGGCCTCAAGCAAGTCAGATGAGTCTGGATCGACCTTGTTTGCTTCCAAGATTTTGGAAGACTTTTGCGAACCTCTCTGTCTGCCTGCCGCCGAGGGCTGGACTCGAGTGGTTCTGTACAACTTCCCATCTGAGGCCCGCGTAACAGTATACGAAACGCTCGGATGGTCAGAGATCAGATCAGCGGACCGAACTCGCCAGGCTCGCGCTGCCTTAGACTTCTTCGCTCTAGTACGTAAGGGCACATAGTAGGAAGAGTCTAAGTGATATTGGAGAGAGTCAGACATGTCTTCTTGGGAGCACAAGAGATCAGGACCATAAGAGAGGCGGTCGAAGACAGAGCCGTACGGAGTAGACGTTATGCGGCTGTCATCAGTAGTCTTCATGCGGCTGGCAGACGTAGCCGCATATGTTTTCTTCATGCGGTTGGGAGTCTCAGCCGCATGAGTTTTCTTCATGCGGCTGGATGACTTGACCGTATAGACTTTTTTCATACGGCTGGTAGATTCACCCTCATGAGTCTCCTGCATGTGGTTGGCAAATTTGGCCACAGGAGTGTTCGGCTTCTTCTTGGGGCGCATAGAATCACTCTTTGTCCCTGCAAGTCCAGCATCGTAGTGCTTTCCTCTGCCGGACTTGGGGACAGCAGAGTCCTCTACGGCTCGAAGTGGAGCCGTATAAGAATCGCCTTCGCCGTCTTGGGTAGCAGAGAGTACCCCGTCCAGAGCTTGTGGAGGAGCAAATGATTTCGGCCTCCACTCACAGCGAGCTTTCTTTGTGCGGGTTCGCTTCTGGATCGGGCCAGCACTTTCTTCAGAGAGCATTTCTTCAAACGCCTGTTGGTCGAAGCGGACGACCATCTTCTGTTGCGTGGAGCCAAGTTTGGCTGCATCTGATTATGTCACCAACTCCTCAGCCGTGGAGAAGTTTGTCCCCAGCAGAGTCGCCATCGTGTTTGCCATGAAATATAAAAGGACAGAACAATTATCGGAGGACTGGACTTTTACTTCACGTTACAAACTCGCTTGTACAAAGAAAGCCTAGGAACGAAAACCTAGGTACAGCAATCTAAGTACAATTGTTTATTTTAGATTCTGGAGGGTGACGGTAGAGGCTCGGGAAAGCGACGGCAGCTCTGCCTTACTCCTTGGACGATCGGGTGCAGCTTTTTGGCTCTGTAGAAGAACTGCTTGGCGTTGATGGAGAAATGCTCTCTTTTTAGGCTCCCTGGCTCTCTATGCGCGTCGATCTCTGTCTATCTCTGTCTCTGCGTGTGTGTCTCTCTCTATATGTCTTGGAAGAAAATGGCACCCTGCTATTTATAAGAGTGGGGGCTTCATTAGGGTTTACAATGATTGCCCATTCTTGAAAGTCGACGGCTAAGGATCATTGGATCTGGGCCGTTCATCGAGATTTGAGCAATAAATATGATTGCATCAAATCTTTAGTGGGTAATTAATGCTGATTGACATAAATCCTCCTGATTTGTCATGCCAACCTCGAATTCCTCGACACGTGTCTTTAATTGGCTTATTTGCAAATGATCTGATTTGATCCCAATATTTCATTGGGATTCGTTGGAAGATTTCGATCAATCTGATGCTACGTGCTCTGCTATCACGCCACGTGTCTGAGCCGCAGGAAAGTTGGACCGCATAAAGCTGGCCACGTGTCAGGGTTTGTCTAAGCATGCCCCTCCGAACATTTGGGCCGCATGAATATGTGTGAACCGCATGGAGATAGTCCTCGTGAGCCGCATGGATCTTGTCTTCTTGAGCCGCATGAGGATGATCATTATGAGCCGCATGGGACTGGTCTTCGTGAGCCGCATGGGGCTGATCTTCGTGAGCCGCATGGGGCTGGTCTTCGTGAGCCGCATGGGACTGATCTTCGTGAGCCGCATGGGGCTGTCCACGTGTCAAAGCTGTATGATATTTCTGACTCTCGGAGGATTATGTCAGAGATTTTCTTTGCTTCCCAAGGAATTCGTCATTATGAGGGAGTCCTAATGATATCTTTGTGTCAGAACTGTCACCTCGTCCAAGCTGTCAGCCGTCAATACCTTTAATGCAGTAAAGGACAAACGAGAAAGCTATTTGCAGGCCACGTGGCTCCTCTTTGAGCCGCATAGGACCTTTTTGAGCCGCATAGGTCCTCGATCCGCATGGATTCTTGAGCCGCATGACTTCTCTGCGCCGCATGGGGCTCTCTGGCCGTATGGATCTTTCTTTATTATTTTCCATGCTTCTACAAGGGTCAGCCGCATATGCCCCCTCCAATTATTTGTGTGAGCCGTACAGGCCAATAGTGAACTGCTCTGGCCACATGGCCATTAGATAATGGCTGGCCGTATAGGCCAATTGTTAATGCATTAGTATATCATGGCCACATAGGCCATTTGTTTGTATGGCCGCATGTGCACTGTGCTTGCATTTAATATTGTTTGCTGGCCGCATAGGCCATGACTCATTAATGGCCATCTTGCTTGGCAATGCAATTAATTGCATACAACAGTTCCTGGCCGCATAGGCTTTTTTTTCCCCTCCCCTCCATTATTAATCCATGGCCGCATGGCCATGATAATTTTGGCCGCATAGGCCAATGCTAATCTTGGTCGCATAGCCTTTTTGCAAGCCTTTGCTTGCTTGCTTCATATGCATGGCCGCATGCATTATTTATAAGTAGCTTGCATGCATTATTTATAAGTAGCTTGCATGCATTATTAATCAGTAGCTTGCTTGCATTATTAATAAGTAGCTTGTATGCATGCATTACTAATCAGTAGCTTGCATGCTTATTTAACTTAAGTGACCGCATGGCCAATTCCTTAAGTGGCCGTATGGCATTTCCTCAAGTGGCCGTATGGCCATTTCATTAATGAGCCGCATGGCATTTCATTAAGTGGCCGCATGGCCATTTCATTAATGAGCCACATGGTATTTTCTCAAGTGGCCGCATGGCCATTTCATTAATGAGTCGCATGGCCTTTGAAATGCTGGCATGCTTATATAGTTACTGCATATATATTTTATTCATGTAATAGCATTAATTGTATTAAATTGCATGGCATTAGCCTTAAAATGCTTGGCCGCATAAGAAGTAATGGTGGCCGTATGGCTTTTTTTTTCATTATTTTGCTTGCATCAGCAAGTGCTTGCATGGAAACATTATTGGCCGCATAGGCTTGCATGAATGGCCAGAGCATTAATTAATTATTTACGTAAAGTTGGCCGCATGGCCCTTTATTAGTTGCATGCAATTGCATGCTTTGGCTTTTGTTGCATGGCCATATGCAATGCACTGCTTGCTGAGCCGCATAAGGCCTATTGCCTTGCTGAGTCGCATAAGGCCTATTGCCTTGCTGGCCGCATATGGCCATTAGCAATTGCATACATTTTGTATGCAACCTATTTTGGCCACATAGACTACTATTAGTTAATTAGCATTAAATATTTGCATGCATTTGCATTAGCATTAAATATTTAGTTGGCCGCATGGCCACTGTTCATTTGTGGCCGCATGGCCACTATTTAATATTTGTGGCCGCATGGCCTTAACATTAATTGTAGCCGCATGCACAATTCATATTTAATTCCTAAATGTATGCTTGTGCCATATTAATTTTAAGTGTGTTCCCTAACACGATGGTGACCCGTTGTGGTGCACTTTTGACAAATGACATGACTTGATAATGGCCCGACATGGCGCACTCCTGACAGTGAACATGACATGATATATATTTTGAACGCTGTTGCGATGGCTAGCATGTCATGACAAGATTGAATGGCCTGGACACCGTGGATGATTGTGTTTGTACAAATAAACCCGTCTTATCTTGCATCATGTCTAGGACAGGGACCCCTGAGTACCACGGTCAGGGGTACCTACTGAATTGACTAAGGCTAATAACTAAAATAATCCTGTCACTACCACATTTCTAGTTTGAGGGTATTTTTGTCATTTTTTTAATTATTTGAATTTAATATATTTTATTAGGAATTTTAAATAATTTAATTGAATGGGTTGTTTTAAATACTAATTTAATTATTGCCATGTGATTTTGGTTAGCCTAACCTAGATTGGAACTAACCTAGATTAGTCATAACTAGTTTAGTTAGCCATTTTGAGAATTAGTTGGTTTGGTTAATGGTTTAAGTCAAGTTTAGTTAAGTTAAGTGATTTTGCTTAAGACTAGGAAAGAGCCATTTGTTCTAGGCCACCCATTAGCCTTGATTCATTTCTTGCCCTAGAATGTAACCTAAAAACCCTAACCCTAACTAAAGTGACCAGCCAAGACCCCCCTCCTTTCCTATATAATGCCTCCATAGAAATTGGTGCCTCTTTTTAATTAGTTCTTCATTTTCCTAAAGAATAGGTAAGCCCTTATTTATTTTCTTCATAGTTTAATCAATAGGACTCCATTTTATTTGGGATTTCTTCCATTATGATCTAATCAATGTTCTCTTGCTGATTGTGGAGTCAAATCACAGATTTGAATTAATTTGAGGGATTAGGTGGCTTTGAAGAACTCCTTGGAAGAGAGTTTTTGTGTTGAAGAAACAACGCTAGGTAAATTCCTAACCACCCATTAAAATTTGGTTTTAATTGCATATATACCTAGCCCTAGGTGTCCTGGTTCTGTAGGTATAGGGTTGCCAATTTTCGTGTCTTGTACGTGTCCGTATCGGACACGTATCAGTGTCACGCGCAGGTGTTCGACGAAATGCCACAAAGGGCATTTCGATCGAGTTTTCATGAAGTGTTTGAACAGGAATTCGTGTCTTGGTGTCGCATATAGGTTTCTAAGCGACTGAGGTGATTTTGAGTCGTGTCCGAGTCACACTGGACTCGTGGACACGCCTGCGCGCGCGGACAGCAATGTCCTGCTGCTCGTGGGTTCGTGTGGGCTGTTCAGGACACGTGGGCGCGTGTCATTTGACATGGAGCTCGGGGCAGTGTCTGACACGACACTCCCCAAGTCTCGTGTCACTTGGTTGCGTGTCGGGTACGTGCAGACACGTGCACTGGTCACGCGAGCTCGTGCCAGTCCCGTGCGTGTCTGTGCGTTTGTTCTGGACACTCGTGTGTCCTGTTATAGGACATCATTTGGTTTGTGTGTTATCTTCTAGTATACCCTAACTAATATCAACCTAATGTTCATCATGATTTGTTGCAATGAGTAGGAAATCGATGTGGTTTTGGTTATGTCCTTTCGAACTGATATTGTGGGTTTCAGAGAGTTTATATGCACTGTTCTTTACTGTCATTTTTTTATTTCAATGATTAATATCATGTAAATTAACTATAGGTTAATGTATGAACAATTTATAACATGTAGGATGCATTTTATGTTAAGATTTATGCCGGCAGATTGATTTTTAAGGGAAGAGGGTATTTGACTAATACACTATTGTATCAGTGTAAAATATCACTGTTCTTCATTCTATTTCCCTTAATGAGTTATACTCAGTATTAGTTCTGATTTCATTACTGATCAGTAGATGACATGCTAGGTTGTGGGGATACATTATTTTGAAATGGTTAATTATGGGTTCGAATGAAAAGGGAATTGAACCTGTGAGATGATTGGAAATTCTGAGACTACACAAAACCTGAGATTTAGCCTTCATGTAACCTGAGTTGTTATGGTCGGCTGAATTAGGCTCTTCCTATTTAATTCTGAAAACTGAGACACAAGTGCACTGTTTGGTGAACTTGAAATGTGAGGACCTGGAATCAAATCCTAAGATTCATTGGGTAAACTTGGGAATTTGAATAAGGGTTAACTGATTTTTCTATACTATATTGATTGCACTGAGTAGGGGAAAACCTGAGATGGGATTAGAAAAAACTGAACTGTCCTTCTTTCCAAATGTTGAATGTTTTGAGTACTCACTGATTTTCTATGATTAATTGATTCACTGTTTAGGAATAAAACCTGGAAACTGAATTGGTTTTCTTCCCATGTATGCACTGTCACATTTGAACTGGACAGACAAGTTGGCACTGTCACCTATCTATATTTCTGTCATACATTTCCTGCACTATTGTAATTTCAGTCACACCCCACTTGACACTCTCTCACCATTCACTCTACACTCACAAACATTAGCTCACATGTTCACTGTTTTCAGTCCCATATTGGACTGAACACACACACAAGTTTCCCTCATATACACACACACACATTCCTCACTACACTCTCACATAACTGTCACTCACTCCTTCACATACACACACATTGCCTCTCTAATAGACACACACACGTCTCCTCTCTCTATATATATACATGTATGTATATATTATGTAGGAATATCTAATAATGCATATGTATATATATATATATATATATATTATATATGAATATGTATATGTGTATAATATATGATGATTCCTATATATATGTACTATAGCATATATATATATATATTATATATATATATATATATATATATATATATATATATATATATATATATATATATATATATATATATATATATATATATATATATTTTATATATATATATATTTTTTTATATATATATTTTATATATATATATATAGTGTATGTGCCTATTATGTGATGTATAAGTATAGGTTTATAGAGATAGTAGGGTATTCCTAATGTGTGTGTATTAGCCTAGGAATATAGTCTATGAATGCTTTGTGAAGTAGTGTAAGGGTTAGAATAGACTAGTATAGACTTGATAGGCTAGCATAGCCTTGTAATGGTATGTGTTAGCTAGTTTTAGCCTTGTTTAGACTAGTATGGACTAGTTTGACCTAGTTTAGACTTGTTAGACCTAGTTTGACCATAGTTGACCTAGGTTTGACTTCTTGGTTGACCAGGGTTGACCAAAAGTTGACTTGGCCTAGATTGACCTAGATTCATGTAGAATGCATAGTAGAACTTTATTTTATCATTCTGGACTTGTTGTGACTTGTGCTGTTCTGATTAGGAGCCAGACACCACTCCTCGGACAGTATATTCACTTTGGACATTCAGATACCAGGCGAGTACATTCTCTGATCATTTCATATCCTGCTTAAAATTATTTCCTGCATTAAATTACTTTACTTGTTACTGTCACGTTGGTCACACGGATTGGTACTATATGGATCCCTTCTTGAGATGTTATCCTTAGGGAGCATCGGGTACTACATGTTCTGTGTGTGCGTTTCACTTACATGGCATATCACTATACTTCATTGGTTCTTTGATCACTTGTGACATATATTCTTATGATCACAGTCTCCTAGAATCCTTATCCTATTTACTGGGTATCCTAGAATCCCCATTTATGGGACATCCATGTATCACCCTTCGGGGGCCTTTGCATGGAATCATAACATAACCTGGTTGGATCCTTGTGTATTGATTGGGGGTACAGGAGAGTAGAAATAGACATGTGAATACTATCCAAGTAGTGTAGCATCAGAATCTTTCCCTAGTGTAGCATCAGAATCTCCTATGCCATTTACATGTCTATATTGTACTCTGACTCACTAGCCACTGTTAGTCTCTATTTATAGTAGATATTTCTATTACAGCTCTCTCTCTGCTTACATACTGCATTTCTTTCAGTACCTATATCTTACTTTACTGCATGATTATATTTTCTAACCTGCTATGAACTGTTGAGATGTATTGTGCTCGCTCCTGTCCTGACTGGACCTGTTGAAAATATTACAGAGGACGAGGAGGAGGCCTGTGTGGATACCTTCTATGGGGCAGCCCTAGATGACACTTGCGAGCTGGACTCTCAGGAGGACCCAGCTCTAGCTGAGGACATCACCCCCATTGCCTAGACTAGCTTAGTTAGGCCTTATCTTATTTTATGTTGTCTTGAGTCTGCTCAGCTAGACTTTACTTCTGTTCAGAGATTTTGAGTTGTATATATTCTTTCATATTCAGTAGCTGAGATTTGTACTCTGGGTATTTGCTGGGATATTATCTTAGACTATTTTATCATCTGTATTTCCTTGAGACCTATATCATATCGTGCTATCTCTTCCTTAGTTGTGATTGAGTTTATTTACTGCTATGTCACCCCCATTCGGGGAGTATAAACTGTTTAGAGTTATATTGTTAGATGTTGTGACCTAGGACAGCGTTCTACCGCCGACACTGCGGCGTAGGCTGGACGTACCCACGTCTCGTGCCCTTACTCTAGGGTGCGGGACGTGACACATTTTTAGTGGTGGCCCATGCAGGTCTAGACTAGAAGTGTAGTGGTATTCGAACTAGGGTATCACTACAGCCTGCAGTAGAATATAGAACATTAATTTTTAAGGTACTCAATCACATTAGAAAAAATTCTTTTTATTGCCATCTAAATCCTTATTGTCAGATGATCCTTTTGAATTTTAATTGTTCGCCTTTGTTATATCGCTTCTTTCTCAGAAATTGATACTCTTGTTTGGTCTATCTTCAGGATGGTAGAGACTCGATCGCAGCGTACCATTCATGGGGATGCTATAGAGGGATCTGCTATCTCTCAGCCAGTTCAGCAGAGACAGGAGACTGCAGCTCCTGCCATCTCTGTTCGTATTGAGGCTCCAGCAGCAGCAGCAGGGGGTATGCCTCCACCGGCTCGGAGGCGGGACCCAGTCATCGCAGAGGAGCCCTTCCAGCAGCCGCCGCCTCCAGGATACGTAGATACGGCACAGATGTTCGCATATTTCCAGCAGTTCATGGACCGGCAGCAGGCCCGACATGACAGGGGCATGGAGTTGGCCCTTATGACAGTTGCAGCTCGACCAGTGGTTCAGCAGCCGAGGACACCGAGGATAGAGCAGTTCCAAAAGATGAGCCCCAGAGACTTTCTGGGGACAAAGGGGATTCTATATGCCGATGAGTGGATCGAGCATATAGAGGAGATCTTCCGCCTGGCCCGGATACCAGCAGATCTCCAGATTGAGGCAGCAGCTAGCCGGATGCGAGATCTTGCTCGTACCTGGTATCAGTCGGACCCCAGGATGGGGGTAGCTGGACAGACCTGGGAGGAGTTCAAGGGCTTCTTCAAGAAGAAGTTCTTCCCAGATTCAGCACTCAAAGCCTTAGAGTCGCAGTTCGAGAGCCTAGTCCAGGGGAGCCTTTCAGTGGAGGAGTACGCAGGGGAGTTCGGCCGCCTCGGCAGGTTCGTAGAGGGCTTGAGCGAGACGGCGAAGGCCCAGAGGTTCCGGAAGGGTCTGGTCAAGGAGGTCAAGTCCTGACTAAGGGCAACAGGGATGCCACGTTCGATAAGATCTTGTCAGGAGCCTTATTGGCTGAGGATGATCTTGAGCTCAGGCTCAAGAGAGGGTGAGACCCAGTTGGGGGGCAGCAGCAGTGGAGGCCAGGCCAAGAGGCCCCACTTTCAGCACCAGCAGCTGAGGCAGTTCCAGCCGCAGCCGATCCAGCAGAGGCCAGTTCACCAGCAGCAGCAGCCGAGACAGCACCAGCAGGGTCAGAGACAGGGTATTACTTGTGCCTACTGCAAGAAGCCTGGGCATGTCTTCAATGAGTGCCGGAAGAGGCTGGGCTAGTGTCTGGTGTGTGGCTCAGCAGACCACCAGATGAGGGAGTGCCGCATGGGATGAGCAGCTCAGGGGGCAGCAGTTAGAGCTCCAGCAGGCCAGCAGAGGGGACCAGCCCTGCCGACACAGCAGCAGAGGTTCGTCCAGCACCAACAGTAGGCCAGGGGAGGCAAGCAGGGACAAGCTTTCGCCATGGCAGCTGGAGATGCAGAGGTGATAGGAGAGCTGATTGCAGGTTCGATCTTTCTCGACTCCAGTCCAGCTTTTGCATTATTCGATTCCGGTGCTTTACATAGCTTCATATCAGTATCTTTTACGATTAGACACGGTATCATAGCTGAATCGTTGCCTAGGACTTACAAGATCACGGCCGGGGGGTGGCATTATCCTCGTGAGTGATGTTTGTAAGGGTCGGAGTGTAGTTTTGGGAGGCCGTGAGTTGGAGGTGAGCCTGCTCGTAATGCCATTGCCGAACTACGATATAGTACTAGGCATTGACTGGTTGAGCAGGCACCATGCCAGCATTGATTGCAGAGGGGGTAGAGTTCTCTTCAGAGCACCGGGAAAGCCAGAGTTCGAGTACTCCAGACGTCAGGCAGAGCAGAGCAGCGGAGTCTTTTGCGGAGTCTCGGTTGAAGAGCAGGCGATTCCATACCCCTTGATAGCAGAGTATATGGATATTTTCCCAGAGGAGTTGCCTGGATTGCCACCGGACAGAGACATAGAGTTCTCGATAGACTTGGTTCCAGGAGCGAAACCCATCTCTCAGTATGTCTATCGAGTGAACAATAGTGAGTTGGTGGAGCTGAAGAAGAAAGTGGATGAGCTGCAGGACAAGGGCTTCATCCGCTCGAGTTTATCGCCATGGGGTGCACCAGTATTGTTTGTGCCAAAGAAGGATGGGTCAGTACGGATGTGTATTGACTATAGGGCACTCAACAACCTCACGATCAAGAACAAATACCCACTGCCGCGGATCGATGATCTATTTGACCAGTTGAGCGGAGCTCGGGTATTTTCCAAGATTGATCTGAGGTCGGGATATCATCAGGTGAAGGTGAAGAGGGAGGATATTTCCAAGACCGCTTTCAGGATGCGGTACGGACAGTTTGAGTTTTTGGTTATGCCGTTTGGGCTAACCAATGCACCAGCAGTATTTATGAACCTTATGAACAAGGTGTTCCACCAGTACCTGGATCAGTTTGTGGTGGTGTTCATTGACGACATCTTAGTATATTCCAAGACTGAGGAGGAGCACAAGGATCATTTGAGGATAGTGCTGGAGATTCTCAGGAAGGAGCAGCTTTACGGGATGTGAGCACCCTGAATTTCGGGTTGATATTTTTTCATTTTATTTATTTTCTGATTGATCGGTTTCAATAAATAATTTATTCTGTTATTTTTCCTAAGTGTGCTTTTTTGCCTTTGATATTTGGAGTGTCAGGGATGTTCAACTCTGGAAATCTTCTTCACGAGTTTTGGAGTGGACATGATTGCCTTCATGACGGTATATAGTGTCCCATCCAAACTTGTTCCCTTGTGCTCTTTTTGCTTCGCAGAACTTGGGTCGATTTAGACCATTTGATTATTATTTATTTTTCCCACTCTTTTCTTGATCATTTTCACGCGTTACCGTGACTTTTAAATTGGGAGCGCAAGACCAGTCAGTTTCTTGAAACCAACTTCTCATTGATGATCTACTCGAGACGCTCTTCACCCTTGACCTTCGTGTCCCACTCAGACATGTCATTTTGTGCTCCATTTGATTCGCACAACTTTCCCGACACGTGACCCGATTTTATTTCACTCTACGGCGTCACATTCATTTTCCAACTTGATTTGTGGGTCCCCTGTCGACCAAAACCTGTCAGCCCCAACTATGGACATGGCCCACCTTGAGCCTACTATCCGTCTGTCACTTGTGTCCCATTTATTGTAATCTCTTGTACTACTTATTTACTCATGATCATCAACGTCTATTTTTAATTCAATTATTGCTCAATGTCCGATTTTGATCCAATCCGGCTCCACCGAGTCCAGTCCAGCCTTGTGTTGCCCTCCATCATGACGCCCTCATATTTCTTGCCCAAAAATACCAATTATTCTTTCTACTACTATTTTTCTATATTTATCGGAATTTTCTGTTGAATTAAATCCTATAGGAATAACCTATTTTCCCCATTTAATTCCTAGCCATTGATTTCCTTAATTAAATCCCAACCATTGATTTCCCCATGAAATTTCCCACACTCAGCCAACAATTGTTGGCCGGCCCTAATTTCTATGGAGAGAATCTTTTCTCTCTCTCTCTCTTATCATTTATTATCATCATTTTCTCTCTCTCTCTCTCACTTTATCACTACCACACAACCACCCACACACCTACACCAAGCCATGCCGACCACCATTTCACTCCATGGCCCGACCCCCAACTCCGGCGTGGCCTCGCCGCCGGCCACCCTGGCTGAGCTCGGCCACAGCAGCCATCTCCTCCACCTCTCTTCCTCCTCCTCTTCAATACTACTACACACACACCACCATAGCCACCACTCTCCGCCACCTTATCCCCGCAGCCATCCTCGCCGAGGTGCGCCTCGCCCAAGCCTCGCCGGGCCAGGCTAGGCAGCCACCCCCGTCGGGCCAGGCCGAGCCGGCGCTGCCATGCAGCATGCAGCAGCAGTTTTATGCGCGTACACTTGCAGGCGCGCACACGCGCACACGCGCGCGCGGGCCGCAGTCGTGCGCCGCCGCACTGCCGCGTGGGCCGCCGTGGCCCTGGCCGTACACCCCCCTCTCTCCGGCGAACCTTTCGGCCAACGTCCTCCGGGACGCGCCGTCGAGGCGATTCGTGCGTTTTGCACGACGTCCCGTCGTGACGTGCGCGGAATCGAGTTCGTTTTGGCGCTCCGTCGCAGCAACTTCGCACACAATTTCCCGGAAATTCGACCGTTGGATCGGCAATTTCTTCGCTCCGTCACAATCTCGGTATATCCACCTTCATCCCTGTCAATTTTCGTCCGTTAATTTTATCGTTTGATACATGAAAACCGGCCACCAAGTTGACCGTTTAAATTGTATTAAATTTGGACAGTTTCGTGGGGCCAACTTCGTCAGCTTGTATCTACTCCACCGCAGCTCCGTTTGGCGTGCTACCAGTTCTGGTGCGAAGCTGGTATAACCCTCTTACTACCCTCCAGTTTTGTTTCATTGTGAGCTTGTTTGATTGGTTGAATTCGACGCCAAAGTTGGCCGTCCGAATTCGTAATTTCCAACTTGTAAAATTTATTTTTGAACACGGGACTCCAGATTTCATTTCTGACGCCACCATTAGACTCGTGGCATCGTTCTGGCATATTTTCATAAAAATTTGTTAGATTTGGAGAACGTGGGCCCGGGCACGCATTTCGGTACAAAACGGGTCTCACTTTCCGGGTCAACGGGTCATTTTGAGATCGGCTCATCGAAATCAATTCCGGAGATACCATTGAGTTCGTATCATCATTCTGGACTCGTTGACAGGTAGTTTGCTGAGTTTTGAGAACTTTGGCTCCGCACGCATTTCCGTACAAACCGGAATTCCAAGTTCTGGTCAACGGGCCAAAAGGAGATCGGGTCAACGGAATCTAATTCTGGAGATACCGTTGGGTTCGTATCGTCATTCTGGTTTCGTGGACATATAATTTGTTATATTTTGAAGACTTGTTTTCTTGCACTTTTTCGGTGCAAAATGGCTCCGACACGACACGTTTTGACCCGAAATTACCTTTTTGCCCTTGTGCCAAATTGGACCGTTGGGCAGGCTATCCTAGCTAATTTGACCATTCTGGACACGTTGGCGATGTCTATTTCATCGTCCGACAATGTTTGTTGATAGTTTCTCTGAGTTTAACCTTTTTATAATTAATTAATAATTAATTCATATAATGTTCGTATTTTGGGATTAGTACAACGAAACTGAGATCAGCCAATTCCAGTGATCTCACATCGCTGAAATTGACAAGTTGGACACGTGGATCACTATAATAAGATTATCAACCTTACCGATAATCTTCTTATCTCGATTTGCGTGTCGTAAGTTTCGACGTACAAATAACGAAGTACACTTTATATTAGACTAGAATTGACCCTGTTTGACCAGAGTTACCAGTTGACCCAAAGTCAACTGTAAGTCAACACTTGACCTAGTTTGACTAGATTATTGACCGAAGTCGACCTAGAGTTGTTTTGACTTAGAAGAACCTAGAATAATGTAGATTGATTATAGAGATTCATTTATTACAACTTGAACACCTTGTAACTAGGGCTGTCAACGGATGCTTATCGGTACAGACAGGACAATATCCGTATCCGTATCCAAATTTTTTTGTAATATCCGAATCCGATCCGATATCTGAACGGATATCTCTTTTGACACTCCGAATTCATATCCGTTTAGTTTAACGATATCGGATAATATCCGATCCGATTAGCTAAAAAATTCGAATGCTAGTATTCGAATATCCGAAATCCGAAATATTAGAAACTTAGTTATTATCCGAATATCCGAAATCCGAAATATTAAAAATTTAGTTATTATCCGAATATCCGAAAATCGTATTCAATTTCTCTACATATTTGAGTCCTTTCTTCTTCTTTGTAAATTGTAATTAATATATATTGCTATTATATATAAATTATATTATAATTAATTTATGTAAAAGTAAGTTGAGAATAAAATACTTTAATATTCTCTATTAATTAATATATTACATATACATTATACTATAATATAATAAAATTTTGGATATCCGAATCCGATATCCGAATTCGATATCCGAAATTTGCAATTTAAAGTCGGATCGGATATTAACGGATTCGAATACCTTAATATCCGAATTCGTATCCGAAAATGGATAATATCCGAAAAATATTCGGATATCCGAATCCAATCCGAAATTTTGAAAAATATCCGAAATTTCGGATACGGAATCGGATCGGATTCGAATTTTCGACTATCCATTGACAGGTCTACTTGTAACCTGTATTGCTTTAAATAGGACTCTATGGCTTCAGTGGGACCCCCCTATACTTATCAGTTGTTCAGGTTATCGAGACGAGTACATTCTCTGATCATTTCATATCCTGCTTAGAATTATTTCCTGCAGTAGATTACTTTACTTGTACTGTCACGATGGTCACACGGATTGGTACTATATGGATGCCTTCTTGAGATGTTATCCTTAGGGAGCATCGGGTACTACATGTTCTGTGTGTTTCACTTACATGGTGTATCATATGCTTCATTGGTTCTTTGATCACTTACGACATATACTCTTATGATCGTAGAGTCTTCCTAGAATCCTTATCCCATTTATGGGACTACTATGTATCACCTTTGGGGTCTATCACCTTCGGGGTCTATCACCTTCGGGTCTACCACCTTCGGGGTCTACCACCCTTCGGGGGCTGTTACATAGCATCATATAACATAACCTGGCTGGATCCTTGTGTATTGATTGGGGGTACGAAGGAGTAGAAATGGACATATGAATAATACCCAAGTAGTATCTTATCAGAATCTCTTCCATAGTGTCTTATCAGAATCTCTATGCTATTTACATGTCTATATTGTACTCTGACTCACTAGCCACATGTTAGTTCTTTATTTATAGTAGATATTTTTATTACAGCTTTCTCTCTCTGATTACATACTACTTCTTTCAGTACTTGTATCTTACTTTATTGCATGAATATATTTTCTAACCTGCTATGAAGTGTTGAGATGTATTGTGCTCGCTCCTGTCCTGACTGGACCTGTTGATAAATTTTACAGATAGCCTGGGATTGCCTGCTAGCCTAGAGGAGACACATTAGAGGTTGTTTAGGTAGTTATTTCATTTTGTCTGGAGTTGTATTTACTTTGTGGATTATGTATCTGTATTTGAGTTTTGAGATATATTTCTGGGATTATGTATCTTAGACACTTAGACTTCTATCTCCTGTATCTCTTTTGGATTTTATGTTTTATCTAACCTTATCATGCTCTACCTTAGATGTGATTGAGTCTGTATCTGCGATGTCACCCCCATTCGGGGAGTATAAACTGTTTAGTCTTATACTGTTAGACGCATTGAGACCTAGGACAGCGTTCTACGCGACACTGCGGCGTAGACTGGGCGTTGTTATGTTCTCGTGCCCTAACTCTAGGGCACGGGTCGTGACACGGGAAGCTCTCCAAGTGTGAGTTCTTCTTGGACCGGGTGGACTTCTTGGGCATGTGGTGACTGGAGATGGCATCTCAGTTGACCCCAAGAAGATTGTAGCAGTTGAGGCATGGGCAGTGCCGACTTCAGTTGCAGAGATCAGGAGTTTCCTGGAGCTGGCAGGATATTATCGGAGATTTGTGCAGGATTTTCCTGGGTTGCAGAACCGTTGACTCGGTTGACCCGGAAGGATGCTGAGTTCGTTTGGTCAGAGGAGTGTCAGACAGCTTTTGATGAGTTGAAGAAGCGGCTTACGACAGCTCCGATTCTGACATTGCCTTCTGGATCAGGTGGATTTACTATTTATAGTGATGCTTCAGGGAAGGGGCTAGGTTGTGTCTTGCAGCAGCATGGGAAGGTGATTGCCTATGCTTCCAGGCAGTTACGTCCCCATGAGAAGAACTACCCTACCCACGACCTGGAGCTTGCAGCAGTGATATTTGCTCTGAAGTTGTGGAAGCATTATCTGTATGGGGAGCGGGTAGAGATTTTTACAGATCACAAGAGCTTAAAGTATGTGTTCACTCAGAAGGAGCTGCACATGAGGCAGCGCAGATGGCTAGAGTTGATGAAGGATTTTGACATCCTACTTCAATATCACCCAGGAAGGCCAACGTGGTTGCCGATGCCTTGAGTAGGTATCCGACAGCCATGTGTTTGACCATGGATCGGCATTTACTTGCAGACTTAGAGAGCCTTGGGGTTGAGGTGATCGTGCCCGGAGTGCAGATACAGATGTGGGGCATGCAGATTCAGTCAGACTTGGTGGAGGGGATCAAGTCGGCACAGTTTGAGGATATTGCTCTGCGGTGTCTCTGAGAGCAGGTTCGAGCAGGATTGCTGGAGGATGAGTTTTCTCTTGTAGAGGATGGTGCCTTGAGGCACGGTTCCAGGTTATGTGTGCCCAGCGGAGATCTCAGGGAGCAGGTTATGCAGGAGGCCAATAGATCTCAGTACTCTATACACCGGGTGCCAACAAGATGTACCGAGATCTGAGAGAGCATATTTGGTGGTCCGGATGAAGCGGAGGTGGCTCGCTTCGTGACTAGGTGCTTGGTCTGTCAGCAGGTCAAGGCAGAGAGGCAGAGGCCCGGTAGATTGTTGCAGCCGCTGTCCATTCTCGAGTGGAAATGGAAGCATATCACTATGGACTTCGTATCAGGATTGTCGCGCACACCAGGAGGGAAAGACGCAATTTGGGTCATCGTTGACAGGTTGACCAAATCGGCCCACTTTTGCCATTCAAGGTGGGTACGTCTACAGAGAGGCTGGCGGAGATGTATATGCGACAGATAGTCAGGATTCACGGGATTTCGGTCAACATCATCTCAGATCGGGATAGTCGCTTTACTTCCTATTTCTGGAGGAGTCTGCAGATTAGCTTGGGCACTCAGCTCAAGTTTAGTACTGCATACCACCCCCAGACAACGGACAGTCAGAGAGGTCTATTCAGATACTTGAGGATATGCTGCGGATGTGCGTCCTAGACTTTGGAGGTTCCTGGAAGGATCATCTACATTTGGTGGAGTTTGCTTACAACAACAGTTTTCAGGCCAGCATTGAGATGTCACCTTTCGAGGCTTGTACGGGCGTAGGTGTCGTACACCCTTATCTTGGGATGATATTGGTGAGCAAGCTTTACTGGGTAGAGATGGTTGTTGATGCAGCCGAGAAAGTGAAGCTCATCAGGGACAGACTTCGCGTGGCGCAGGACAGACATCGGCACTGGGCCGATAGCCACCGGAGGCCGTTGGAGTTTGAGGTACAGATTTGAGTAGGATTAGATTTAGGTTATTTGTTTATGATTTTAATCATGTTTGTTTATCATAATTAATTGAGACCTTGCTTGTGATTAGGTCGGAGACCAGGTTTTCTTGAGGATATCTCCGACTCGTGGTACGATACATTTTGGTGGAGGTGGAAAGCTTAGCTCGTGCTTCATCGGCCCTTTCGTTATCGGCGGGAGAGTCGATGACGTGGCATACAGGCTAGACTTGCCACCTGCACTTGTGGGGGTCCACAACGTATTCCATATATCACAGTTGAGACGGTACGTGGCTGACCCTAGCCATGTGCTCGATCATTTAGAGATTGAGATTGGGCCTTCTCTCAGCTATCCAGAGCAGCCAGTGGAGATTCTGGATCGACGGAAGAAGGTTCTGAGGAACCAGGTGATACCCTTGGTACGCGTCGCATGGAGGCACCATTCTCTAGGAGAGTCTACCTGGGAGCGGGAGGATGAGATGCGCGAGCGATACCCATATCTTTTTGGACCGTGAGGTATACTTTCTATCCTTCTCATCAGTTACATTTCGCCCTTCAATTTCGAGGACGAAATTCTTTTAAGGAGGGTAGATTTGTCACTACCACATTTCTAGTTTGAAGGTATTTTTGTCATTTTTTAATTATTTGAATTTAATATATTTTATTAGGAATTTTAAATGATTTAATTGAATGGGTTATTTTAAATACTAATTTAATTATTGCCATGTGATTTTGGTTAGCCTAACCTAGATTGGACCTAACCTAGATTAGTCATAACTAGTTTAGTTAGCCATTTTGAGAATTAGTTGGTTTAGTTAATGGTTTAAGTCAAGTTTAGTTAAGTTAAGTGATTTTGCTTAAGACTAGGAAAGAGCCATTTGTTCTAGGCCACCCATTAGCCTTGATTCATTTCTAGCCATAGGATATAACCTAAAAACCCTAACCCTAACTAAAGTGACCAGCCAAGACCCCCCTCCTTGCCTATATAATGCCTCCATAGGAATTTGTGCCTCTTTTTAATTAGTTCTTTATTTTCCTAAAGAATAGGTAAGCCCTTATTTATTTTCTTCATAGTTTAATCAATAGGACTCCATTTTATTTGGGATTTCTTCCATTATGATCTAATCAATGTTCTCTTGCTGATTGTGGAGTCAAATCACAGATTTGAATTAATTTGAGGGATTGGGTGGCTTTGAAGAACTCCTTGGAAGAGAATTTTTGTGTTGAAGAAACAACCCTAGGTAAATTCCTAACCACCCATTAAAATTTGGTTTTAATTGCATATATACCTAGCCCTAGGTGTCCTGGTTCTGTAGGTATAGGGTTTGTCAATTTTCGTGTCTTGTACGTATCCATCGGACACGTATCAGTGTCCGCGCAGGTGTTCGACGAAATGCCACAAAGGGTATTTCGATCGAGTTTTCGTGAAGTGTTTGAATAGGAATTCGTGTCTTGGTGTCGCTTATAGGTTTCTAAGCGACTGAGGTAATTTTGAGTCGTGTTGAGTCACACTGGACTCGTGGACACGCCTACGCGTGCGGACAGCAGTGTCCTGCTGCTCGTAGGTTCGTGTGGGCTGTTCAGGACACGTGGGCACGTGTCATTTGACATGGAGCTCGGGGCAGTGTCTACATGACACTCCCCAAGTCTCGTGTCACTTGGTTGCGTGTCGGGTACGTGCGGACACGTGCACTGGTCACACGAGCTCGTGCCAGTCCCGTTGTGTCTGTGCGTTTGTTCTGGACACTCGTGTGTCCTGTTATAGGACACCATTTGGTTTGTGTGTTATCTTCTAGTATACCCTAACTAATTTCAACCTAATTTTCATCATGATTTGTTGCAATGAGTAGGAAATCGATGTGGTTTTGGTTATGTCCTTTCGAACTGATATTGTGGGTATCAGAGAGTTTATGTGCACTGTTCTTTACTGTCATTTTTTTATTTCAATGATTAATATCATGTAAATTAACTAAGGTTAATGTCTGAACAATTTATAACATGTAGGATGCATTTTATGTTAAGATTTATGCAGGCGGATTGATTTTCAAGGGAAGAGGGTATTTGACTGATACACTATTGTATCAGTGTAAAATATCACTGTTCTTCATTCTATTTCCCTTAATGAGTTATACTCAGTATTAGTTCTGATTTCATTACTGATCAGTAGATGACATGCTAGGTTGTGGGGATACATTGTTTTGAAATGGTTAATTATGGGTTCGAATGAAAAGGGAATTGAACCTGTGAGATGATTGGAAATTCTGAGACTACACAAAACCTGAGATTTAGCCTTCATGTAACCTGAGTTGTTATGGTCGGCTGAATTAGGCTCTTCCTATTTAATTCTGAAAACTGAGACACAAGAGCACTGTTTGATGAACTTGAAATGTGAGGACCTGGAATCAAATCCTGAGATTCATTGGGTAAACTTGGAAATTTGAATAAGGGTTAACTGATTTTTCTATACTATATTGATTGCACTGAGTAGGAGAAAACCTGAGATGGGATTAGGAAAAACTGAACTGTCCTTCTTTCCAAATGTTGAATGTTTTGAGTACTCACTGATTTTCTATGATTAATTGATTCACTGTTTAGGAATAAAACCTGGAAACTGAATTGGTTTTCTTCCCATGTATGCACTGTCACATTTGAACTGGACACACAAGTTGGCACTGTCACCTATCTATATTCCTGTCATACATTTCCTGCACTATTGTAATTTCGGTCACACCCCACTTGACACTCTCTCACCATTCACTCTACACTCACAAACATTAGCTCACATGTTCACTGTTTTCAGTCCTATATTGGACTGAACAACACACAAGTTTCCCTCATATACACACACACATTCCTCACTACACTCTCACACAACTGTCACTCACTCCTTCACATACACACACATTGCCTCTCTAATAGACACACACACGTCTCCTCTCTCTCTATATATACATGTATGTATATATTATGTAGGAATATCTAATAATGCATATGCATATATATTTATATATTTTTTATGTATATATATATATATATATATATATGTATATGTGTATATATGATGATTCCTATATATGTACTATAGCCTATATATATATATATATATATATATATATATATATATATATATATATATATATATATATATATATATATATATATATTTTTTTATTTATTTATATATATATATATATATATATATATATATATATATATATATATAAATAAAATATATATATATCTATATATATATATATTATATATATATATATATATATATATATATATATATATATATATGTGTATGAGCCTATTATGTGATGTATAAGTATAGGTTTATAGAGATAGTAGGGTATTCCTAATGTGTGTGTATTAGCCTAGGAATATAGTCTATGAATGCTTTGTGAAGTAGTGTAAGGGTTAGAATAGACTAGTATAGACTTGATAGGCTAGCATAGCCTTGTAATGGTATGTGTTAGCTAGTTTAGCCTTGTATAGACTAGTATGGACTAGTTTGACCTACTTTAGACTTGTTAGACCTAGTTTGACCATAGTTGACCTAGGTTTGACTTCTTGGTTGACTAGGGTTGACCAAAAGTTGACTTTGGCCTAGATTGACCTAGATTCATGTAGAATGCATAGTAGAAGTTTATTTTATCATTCTGGACTTGTTGTGACTTGTGCTGTTCTGATTAGGAGCCAGACACCACTCCTCGGACAGTATATTCACTTTGGACATTCAGATACCAGGCGAGTACATTCTCTGATCATTTCATATCCTGCTTAGAATTATTTTCTGCATTAAATTACTTTACTTGTTACTGTCACGTTGGTCACACGGATTGGTACTATATGGATCCCTTCTTGAGATGTTATCCTTAGGGAGCATCGGGTACTATATGTTCTGTGCGTTTCACTTACATGGCATATCACTATGCTTCAATGGTTCTTTGATCACTTGTGACATATACTCTTATGATCACAGAGTCTCCTAGAATCCTTATCCCATTTACTGGGTATCCTAGAATCTCCTAGAATCCCCATTTATGGGACATCCATGTATCACCCTTCGGAGGCCTTTGCATGGAATCATAACATAACCTGGTTGGATCCTTGTGTATTGATTGGGGGTACGGAGGAGTAGAAATAGACATGTGAATACTATCCAAGTAGTGTAGCATCAGAATCTTTTCCTAGTGTAGCATCAGAATCTCCTATGCCATTTACATGTCTATATTGTACTCTGACTCACTAGCCACTGTTAGTCTCTATTTATAGTAGATATTTCTATTACAGCTCTCTCTCTGCTTACATACTGTATTTCTTTCAGTACCTATATCTTACTTTACTGCATGATTATTTTTTCTAACCTGCTATGAACTGTTGAGATGTATTGTGCTCGCTCCTATCCTGACTGGACCTGTTGAAAATATTACAGAGGACGAGGAGGAGGCCTGTGTGGATACCTTCTACGGGGCAGCCCTAGACGACACTTGCGAGCTGGACTCTCAGGAGGACCCAGCTCTAGCTGAGGACATCACCCCCATTGCCTAGACTAGCTTAGTTAGGCCTTATCTTATTTTATGTTGTCTTGAGTATGTTTAGCTAGACTTTACTTCTGTTCAGAGATTTTGAGTTGTATATTTCTTTCATATTCAGTAGCTGAGATTTGTACTCTGGATATTTGCTGGGATATTATCTTAGAATATTTTATTATCTGTATTTCCTTGAGACCTATATCATATCGTGCTATCTCTTCCTTAGTTGTGATTGGGTTTTTTACTGCTATGTCACCCCCATTCGGGGAGTATAAACTGTTTAGAGTTATATTGTTAGATGTTGTGACCTAGGACAGCGTTCTACCGCCGACACTGCGGCGTAGGCTGGACGTACCCATGTCTCGTGCCCTTACTCTAGGGTGCGGGTCGTGACAAATCCAGTAGTCATGAAGAGATTTCCCAGCTACAGGTAATCCCGTTATCTGGACGCCCCACTTGGGATCTGTAGCCTGTCGTCGAGTAGGGCACATTTCCAGCATACTGTCATGTGTTGCACCCTTATTGTACTAGTATTCGACCTGGGTAACCTGGATGGTCTGCAGGGCTTGTGGCTGTGGAAGAATCTCGCTGCATCTTGCTAGTAACTAGGCCTGTGATAACCTAGTTAGTTAAAGTATTAAGCCGTACTTATTGCTTGGCCGTGAAATGTTGGATGGAGTTTAATCAGTCTAGACTTGTCTTGATCCTGTACAAGATTATTACATGTCCTATTTTTCTTATATTATTTTGCCGATAAATGGTGAGAGAAACCAAGTTCTGTTCATATGAAGGGTTACATCCCCGGTCCTTGTTTGGTTTACGGGTTATAACCAGGTTATCTGAATAGTCCCATGGTTATCTCATCGTATATCACCGGTCATGCTTTTCCTTAATTATTGTGTTTTATTATGTAATTATATTCTTGTGCTAATTGTTGGTTTTAGTTCCTAAGTGAAGCCTCCTTTGTGGCACTTGCTCTTTCTGGGGTCTGACCCAACTGGTTTTGTATGGCCAGATTCCGGAGCAGCTCCAGAGGATCTACCGACTTTCCAGCCAGATGGTGACCACTAGACGGAATCCTGGCAACGAGTGGGTTTATTTTGGCTCTTCCACTCTATTGTAAAAATATTCTTTTGAGGCGTTTAGACGACGAGCACATGTTTAGCTCGTGTACATTTTACTTATTGTCTGCCGACGGGCTGTAACATGATTGACAGATCCTAGGGTTGATCATGTATGACTAAACTCTTGCTAGTCCTCACATTTTGTAACGACTAGCTTCATGATCAGCTGAATATGTAATGTTTGGACGCCTTACTATTGTATATTTGGTGATCTTACATCTTGTAACTAAACTTACTTGCTTGAGATTGAGACACTAGGCTTGTTCATGACCTTAAGAGACTGATGGATTGTAGTTAAACCCTCATATATCTAGACAGCCGTGACCGTATGGTGAGATAGATTCCATTTCATTATACGTAGCTGGCTATGTCCGCCCCCGCTCTCCAGTATTCTGGTTCTAGGGCGTGACAGGCTCACCACACATTATAATGTACTGACCCTATCTCCACAGGTACTGGAGAAGGCTCAGGCGCACGACCGAACTAAGGCTTTCTGAATTGCTACTACTTTCAAGTTGTTTTCCCTAAAGATGCACAAAGTATTGCGGGGCTTTCAAAGATTGCTACTTAGATTTCAAAGTACTAAAGGGACATGATGTATGGAACGAGAAGTTATTTCATGGCAGCCTATCAGTTGTACTTCTTTTCATGAATCAATGTAGCCGAAGAGGCATTTCAAATAATATCGAGAAAAGTTGTATTCTGACTACAATTATCAATAAAATGAGTATTACTTCTTCCTATACTTTGTCCTTAATATTTATGAAATGTGGCTGGGTTTCAAATGTTTCTAAATGACATAAGTTGCACGTTTTTGCCTTATACAAGTGCAACACCAGACTTGTACGGCATCACGCCTTAGCGAGGACGAACGATTCGGTACGAATCGAAGCGAGGACAAAAGATTCCCCGAATCGAGGCGTGACAAGTTGGTATCAAAGCACGGTTTCAATCCCTCGGATTTCGAAAATGTTTTCAAAAAGGAAGCCTTGATGCAAATTTTCTCGGTTGATGGTGTCGATAGCGCTAACATGAAATAATGTTCCATACAATAAGCCTATAAATATTTTATGAGTACTAATAGAATTATTCTTTTTGTTGTAGAATGACCACGGGTGATAGCTCGAAGATAAATTCATCGTCTTACTCAATGGAGAAACTGATAAAACTAATGGAGGCTCAGAGGAAGCAGAGCGAAGCTCAACATCGCGCGCTTCAAGAGCAGCTTCAGTATCAGTTTCAAGAGCAGCTGGATGCTCAACAAAAGCAAGTGGATAATCTGTCTCCAATTGTCACCAAGCTGACGATCGATCCCAATATTTCTGCAAAGGCCGCAGCAACCGAGATCGTAGAAGTATCGACAGAGAAACCTGAAACACCGACATGGAAGAGAACGAGCTTCAAGTTCTCATAATTCAAAAGCTGCGACCTGTAGTGTCCCGTCCCGCTCAGTCAATCGGCAGAATCAAAACGCAAACGGCGTTCGGACTTAGCCTTGCAACGGCTACTTGGAGACATCGCTCGGTCGAGGCGACCGTTCGCTCAGGTAGGATAGTTTCGGTAAACTTGCCTCGCCTTAGCCTTCACATAATAAATTGTATGTTTTCAACTCGTACAAGTAGGCTTGATAATAAAGAGATGAATCCACATAGATAAGGAAATAATTCCAATGGGTCGAAATGAGTTAGAATATGGAAAGGTCCAACGGTCGGCTTAGAGTTGGTGCACGGCGTGCTTTGAAAATGACACTCGATCCTTCGTCCCGTGGCTTGGGAGAAGGAAAGTTGGTTGAGTAGGCAAAGTTATGAGTACCTAAGTCATAGGCGTCGCCCGCATAAATGCTTCATAAAGTATGCACGGTCCTATCATCCAAAGGCTTGGCATAGCCTTGGCTTGCCTCATGAGTTAAGTTGCGTTGTACGGCTTATGATATAAGTCTAGGCACCCAAATGACTTAGTCGTTTGGAAGTCGAACGCATGCGCGGCACGTTTCCGCAATGCGAGGCTTGACGCAGCCTTTGCTCGTCGAGTCGTTGTGCGTTTAAATTAGACAAGTTATGTTAGGCTATCGGAGTGGTAGCAAGCACGGTCCTACGAGTTCTACGGTTGGGTATAACCACATAGTCTTACGGTCTCAAGGCCCGTCATATAAAGTATGACTTGGGCGATAGCGTCGCGTAGATCAGAAGTTGGTTTGAGGCACGATGCACGGACTTAGTGTTTAAGGCATGAACCACGGTTGATTCAATGAGTTTTGGAGAAAGGACCATCGAATAGGTATTGAGTTGAATGAAATGATATGGTAACATGGAAAGAATGCTCACGACAGTGGGTCGTCGAGGGGTCTCAAATGATAGAAGTCTGGATATTGGTTTGAAAGAGATGGTAACATTGGAAGAGGAATGACTGTGTGAGACGTCAGTTTGTGTCGAGTCTTGCATGGTCATTGGACAACTTGTCGACAAGGAGGAGTTTCCACGAGCGACAACCCTGAGCGCCATGGGTCTGCGTCGTTCCGAAGGGAAACACGTATAGCCATAACTAGACGAACCGCTCAGGTTATTCGGGAACTTTCAACGGGGCTAGCTACTTGCGTTGAAAGGGTCGCTGAATAGCAAGGCTATAGTCCAGGATAGCTTATGATGTTAGTGACCAATTTATATATATGGGTCGGCACGGGCGGCAATCCGAGTGTGTGCCTTTGGATTGAGTCAGTTGAATGTGTGTACAGTTAGAACACAGTGTCTGGGCCCAAGATTTGGCATCAATGTAGGCGACGTGCTTCGGCACGAGATGCGACGTCGGGTCTTAAGTTGTTGGCATATAAGTTGCATAAGTTGGTTTGAGTCATCTTGAGTTTAAGTCAGGAAATGCCGCAAGGCGAAGTCGGTCAAGTAATACTTAGTCCAAAAGTCTTGATTGGGTCTGTTGGTTATCGAAGTAGCAAGGGCCGCGAGGCGGCGATATGGTTAAGTCACATTAAGTTACGAGGCACGATGTGATGGATTTGTAGCACGGTCACAAGGAATTGGGTACTACCGCGTAGTTGAGTCTCTAATTTTATGCTGAAAGGCAAACACGACTTGATAGGTTAATGTTGTTGGCACGAGAAGGGTCTAGAGGTGAAGTATGAGTTAATGTTGTTGTTGCAAGCACGGAATGGTCTAGAGACACGAAATAGGCCAATGCGTTGGTCCTAAAATAATCCTAAGATAAGAGTAGAAAGATAATCAAAAGGGTTATGCTGCACAAAGTAAATCAAACGTGTTGGTTTTGTATGGGTGGGCGAGGAGCTCATTCTACCAGTACAGTTGAGTACTAACACCCATATAGTTTTCATGTGCAGGCACAGGTAAAAGCTCGTGGTGCGGAGCTCGCTTGGATGCGACAACTTTGATTGTCTCGACTTGTCGGTTTGATGCGAAGGAAAATTTGAGGATGCTAGGACTTGCGATTGATGAATGAAATAAATTTGAGGATTGAGTAGATCCAATCCGTACATCGATAATGAATTAGTCTAGACTCGAACAAGAGTTACATCCCAATGAGGATGATTCCCGCGGGATTGTGCAGGGTGATTCATGCCCACCGTGGATAAGCTGACTCGCGTGATCGGAGCACAACATATTGTTAAGTCAGATGACCTTGTGATCGATTTCGTGAATT
>JANAVB010014577.1:0-45173 GCA_029216955.1 Iris pallida | reverse complement strand
ATTTATATCTCGTCGCTCTAGATTACTTTTACTTGATGCTGTCACGTTATCATCACGGATTGGTACTATATGGATCTCTTCTGGGATGTTATCCCCCTTAGCGGGCGCATCGGATACTTTATGACATGTCATGTACATCATGTATTCCTTGTTTCTCTGCGTTATCATGTACCTCTTCTCTCATGTTCTTTCATGTAGTTTCATGTACTTTCAGTTCTTTCATGTACGCATGTTTCCTCATGTGTTTCCTGTGTAACCAAATATCATGTAGTAACGTAACTGGACTGGATCCTTGTGTATTGATTGTGGGGGGGGTGAGTATAAATGGTCATGTGATTTACCATCAGTTACACTCTGTTACTTTTCATGTTCATCATGTACAACCTAAGCCAATTACATGCCATCTCGTACTTAAATCACTAGTCACTTACAGTTCTACTTATCATGTATATATTTCCAGTTTCAATATCTCTCCTGTTTCATGTACATCTTTCAGCGTTTCATGTATCTTACTCTATTGCTTGCTTTATATTTCCTGCTTGATATGAACTGCATGAGATGTACTGTGCGCTCCTGTCCTGACTGGACCTGTTGAAAATATTACAGAGGATGAGGATGAGGATGAGGCCCTTTGTAACCACCTATTACGGAGAGGCTTAGACGACACCTGCGACCTGGCTCCTCTGGAGGACCCAGCTGCAGTTCAGGATACTACTCCCATAGTCTAGGCTAGTCAGCTGCTTTACTTTCTTTTCAGCATTGTTTTGGCTTCAGTTGGTTTTGAGATGTATATTCTTTCATATCTGTAGTTGAGACTTGTACTCAAAATGTTTGTTGAGATGTTATCTTAGACACTAGACTCTTCTGATTATCATTTCATTTTGAGCTCTATATCATCGTACTTTTCTTTTTAGTTGTGATTGAGTTTATATTCTGCTATGTCACCCCCATTCGGGGAGTATAAACTGCCTGGTATATATTGTAGATGTTGGACTAGGAAACGTTCTACCGCCGACACTGCGGCGTAGGCTGGACGTACCCACTTCTCGTGCCCTTACTCTAGGGTGCGGGTCGTGACACGTTTTTAGTGGTGGCCGTGCTTGGTCGAGTTTATGTAGTGGTATTCGAAACTAGAGTATCACTACAGCCTGCAGTAGGAGTAGGATATTTTGAGATACCAATCACATTTGGAAAAGCTCTTAACTTGATTCTTGTTATCAAATTCTTGCTACTTGAATACTTTCTTTTGAAATAAACTGTCTCCGTGATTTATCGCTTCTTTCTCAGCAATTATTTGTTGATCTGTCTTCAGGATGGTGGAGACGGTTACAGCATGCCATTCAGGGAGATATGTAGGGGACTGCTACCTCTCAGCCAGTTCGGCAGGGGGGAGGCTACAGCTCCTGCCACCTTGCCCATATTGGGACTTCAGCAGCAGCTGAGGGTATGCCCCACGAGTTCGGAGGCAGGACCCAGTCACTCCAGAGATGTCTTTCCGGCAGTCGCCACCTACAGGACACGTGGACGTGGCGCAGATGTTTGTCTACTTCCAGCAGTTCATGGACAGACAGCAGGCTCGACAGGATAGAGGCATGGAGTTGGTTGGCACGCACGAGCCCAGCTCGACCAGTAGTCCAGCAGCGAAGCCACCTGGATCGAGCAGTTCCAGAAGATGAGCCCCAGAGACTTCTGGGGAAGAGGGATTATATATGCTGACGAGTAGATCGAGCATATGGAGGAGATCTTCCGCTTGGCCAGGATTCCAGCAGATCTCCAGAGAGGCTGCAGCTAGCCGGATGCAAGATCTTGCTCGCACCTGGTATCAGCCGGACCCCCAGGGTGGGGGTACCAGGGCAGACTTGGGAGCATTCAGGGGCTTCTTCAAGAAGAAGTTCTTCCCAGATTCAGCAGTCAGAGCCTTGGAGACGCAGTTTGAGAGCTTGGTCCAGGGAGCCTCTCAGTAGAGGAGTATGCGGGAGAATTTGGCCGTCTCGGCAGGTTTGTTGAGGGATTGAGCGAGACGGCGAAGGCCCAGAGGTTCCGGAAGGGTCTGGTCAGGGAGGTCAAGTCTTGACCAAGGGCAACAGGGATGCCACATTCGAGTCGATTCTGACAGGAGCCTTATTGGCAGAGGATGATCTTGAGCTTAGGCTCAAGAGGGGCGAGACCCAGTTGGGGCAGCAGTAGCGGAGGCCAGGCCAAGAGGCTCACACGTCAGCACCAGCAGCTGAGGCAGTTCCAGCCGCAGCCGTTCCAGCAGAGGCAGCAGCAAGCAGCAGCAGAGACAGCAGCAGGCTCCTAGACAGCAGCGTTACCTTTTGTCCTTTGTAAGAAACCAGGGCACGATTGAGTGAGTGCCGGATAAGGCTAGGCAAGTGCCTACTCTGTGGATCATCAGATCATCAGTGAGAGAGTGTCCCAAGTCTCGGGACGGACAGCTCAGGGAGCAGGAGCCAGGGCTCCAGTAGGCCAGCAGCAGGCTAGAGGAGGCCAGCAGGGGCGAGCTTACGCCATGACGTTTGAGGATGCTCAGGCAGTAGGAGAGGCGCTTGCAGGTTCTGTTCTTTCGATTCCATTCCTACCTTGCCTCGTTGTTTCCATCTTGAAATTCAATTCCATCTGTTCCTATCTTTCCTATTGTTGATAAATTAGAATTGTATGTTTTGTTGTTGATTTAACCTTTACCGAATCATATGGGCTAGGCCGTAGCCTTACTTGCTAATATGGCAAGGAATTCTGATTTTCATGATTATGGATAGACGCATATGATTAATATATAGAATAATTTCAAAACCTACTATTTCACCTTTCGTTTCAGTCTTTCAAAAATATATATAAATAGATTGGTAAAATGTTTGATGCTATTCTAAGACTTTGAATTGATTAGGGGTGTTTAACCTAGGAGGAGTACGACCATCTTAATTTCGAGGACGAAATTCTTTTAAGGGGGGTAGACTTGTAAAACCTACTTTTCCAAAATAAGGGTAAATTTGAACTTTTGTATTTTAAATCATTAAATATTTGATTTTAGTCATGATATGATTTTTGGTGATTTTTAGTTATTTTTAAAACTATTTAATTGAGTGAAATGTGAATTGGTGTTTTGCTAGTGTAACATTAGTCATACATGACCTAGAAGACTAATCATGACCAATGAGACCTAATCATGTGTTTAGGATTTCAAATTTCTACTTTTAAGCCTAGGGGTATTTTAGTCATTTTGACACTTTTGTGAAATTGTAAATTATATTAAAAATATGTGTAGTTAAATTGTTGAGACTTGACCTAGAAGTTAGCCTAATCTAGATTGTTAATCATGACCCTAGAGACTAAGTTAGAGGGTTTCATTAAGTAATTACATTAGTGAAATATCAGATATTTGTTAAAAGATATTTTAGGCTAAAGGTTAAAGGATGTTACTTTAATTGTGAGCCCTTAGATTAGCTAAAAATTGTTGGGAAACCTTAGCCACTCATCCTAAACCCTAACCCTAACTTAATGGCAGCCAACAACATCCCCACCCCTATAAATACATCCCATTAATCATTTGCACAAATTTTAATTCATTTTATTTGCCTCTTTGTGTTCTTCTCTAAACTTCTCCCCAAATATCCAAATCAACTCCAAATTGAGCCAAACTTCTTGCATTGGGATCCCCTACCATTGAGGAGCTAAGGGGAGCTAGCTAGCAAGGTTGCACAAGCTTTTGGCATCATCATTTGAAGAGGACACCCCCCCCACCTTGGTTTTCATTGAGTTTTCACTCAATAGGTAACATGCCCTAAAACCTAGTAATATTGTGATTCTCTTCATGAATGCATGCATCTAGGTACCAGGGACCTATAGGCTAAGTTTGGTAGGAAATAGATTGGGTTTGGTGTCCGTATCGGACACGTATCTAGGTTAATATTACAGTATTGATGTATTGCCTCTGTGAACAAAATGTTTTTATTTTCGAAAACTATTTGAACAAATTTCTAGCCCTATAGGTGTAGATCACAGAACCCTAGCACTGAGCACGAGGCTGTGTCGTGTTCGTGTCCAAATTGGACACGAACACGCTGTGCACAGCAGTATACTGTGTCCTGCTCACACGTATCTCGTACACATTGCACAGTGCACTTGGACACGAGATTCGACACACATGTTGGGGCAGCACTGACACGAGGCTTCCCAAGTTGCATGAGTCCTCGTGTCGTATCCGACACGTATTCGTGTGCACTAGATTTGCACTATACGCGCACAGTGTGCATTTCAGGCTCGGATACGGCTTGATAAGTCGGACACGGTGACATGTGGGTTCGATTCAGGGTGCTATGCCCCTAGCCCTACCCTAGGCGAACCCACATGTGTGATCACGAGATCTAATTCGTGTCGTCGTGTCCTAGACTCTCTGGAACAGTGCACGACACTATCTGTTTGCAGACTTGTATTTTGTGTAATTTACCTGATTGGACACGTTTGTGTCGGGTTCCTGGACACGAAGTGTAGGGTATGACACTGACACACACTATTTACTTACCAACCCTTACATTGGGTTTTTACAATGTGTTAATATGAGAATTTGGGTTATCCCAATTATTCACTGATACTCTAATAGTTCTTCAGTTTTCAGAATTCAAATGATTTCAATTGTTAATTCAATGTTAATTATGATGTTAAAACATGATTAACATGTCTGATTCATGGGTTTAAATAGATAGGTTCATATGTATGCGTGTTTGGGTTGCTATGAAATCGAATTGGGTTCTCTGACTGAATGTTTAACTGTTTAAATTATGAATTACCTATGGTTATAAAACAGAGATTGTTTCAAATGAAATCTGAGATTTCCCATTGCTGAATCTAAGATTGGTTAAATACCTGAGTTTTAACCAATAATTTAAACTGAGTTAACTATCAACTGAGATTGAAATACAAATGTTAAGAATAGGTTTGAGTTCTAGTTTTGGATTTCAAATGAGTGGTTGAATTCTGTTTTCATGTGAAATAAAATCTGAGAATGTGTTTAGAAACTGAGAATTTCCTATGGGTTGGGGCTTGACAAAACCTGAGATTTCCTATGTTTATAAAACTGAGATTGTTCATGTTTATAAGATCTGAGTTTGGGTTTTTGCCTTAAGGCTAAATCTGGAAAAACAGGTACTAAAGTACACTGGTTTTCCTTGACATTTTTGAACTTTCATTTGGTGTTTCCCATATAGAATAAAACTGAGATTCCTTATGAAATAAAAACTGAGAATTTGTGGATAACCTGAGATGGTTCAACATACTTTTCTTAATCTGAGAATACATAGGTATTTGTGTGTGTTTTATATATATGTAAACATATAGGAGGGCAGTGGAGTTAAAGAGATTAGGAGCTATTTGTGTGTGTATAAGAGAGAGGGGAGTGTAGTTGTAGGCTGTGCATTCCAGCCTTGGAAGCCAAACCCAGCCTTGTAACAGCCCCTAAACAGTTCCTATATACCAGTCCTAAACCTGTCCTTTAACTCTCCAAAATCAGTCCTACACACAGCCCATAGACAGCCTTGTTTAGCCCCTCAAACACCCTACAACCTGTCACCAGGAAACTCCATTTCAGCCCATGTGCAGTCCATACTTCAAGCCCAAATTTCAGTCCCTAATTTCCCCCTTAACAGCCCATACAAATACCAGGTGGCTGTTTTTAACTTCAAATTCAGTCCAGAAATCACCCTTGTGGCTGTCCCTGGATACCCATCTTGCTGTCCAATATATGCCTAAGTGTGAGTATTATGAGCTATTGTGTATGTTTGTATAAGCCTATGTACACTTAGACACATTTCATTTCACCTTGCCATGACACTATACACATTTCCCCTCTCTATGCAAATGTATATTGTATGTATCACATATGGTGTTGTAATGTATTCACATGATAGCCTATAGGTTTATATTCTAAGTATCTTATATAACACATCAATATGTGTTTCCTATTAGTTTATATAAATAGATATGTGTATTCCTATATTAGGGTATATTATGATATCTATTATAATAATATATATATATAATATATATTATATATATATATATATAATATAGATATTTAATGTGTGTGTGGTGTGTGGTGTGTGTGTGTGTGTGTGTGTATTGTATATAAATGCTTTGAGGGTTGTTTTAGCATGGTTGCCTATTGGCCCATGGTATAGCTTGTTAGCCTATGGCCTAGTCTCTTGCCTATGGTTGTGTTTGCTTAGCTAGTGAGCCTAGATTTGACTTGTGTAGTCTTGTTAAACCTAGAATAGACTTGTTAGACCTAGATGGACTATAGTTGACCTAGTTTGACTTCTAGGGTTGACCAGAGTTGACCAAGAGTTGACTTGGGCCTAGATTGACCTAGAATCATGTAGAATGCATAATAGATTTCATTATATCATTTCAGACTTGTTGTGACTTGTGTTGCTCTGATTAGGAGCAGACACCTCTCCTCAGGCAGTACATCCTCTTCGGACTTTCAGTTATCAGGCGAGTACATTCTCTGATCGTTTCATACTTGTCACGATTTATATTCTCGCTCTAGATTACTTTTACTTGATGCTGTCACGTTATCATCACGGATTGGTACTATATGGATCTCTTCTTGGGTTTTATCCACCTTAGCGGGCGCATCGGATACTTTATGACATGTGTTTCATGTACATCATGTATTCCTTGTTTCTGCGTTATTCATGTACACTCATGTTCTCTCATGTTCTTTCATGTACGTTCATGTACTTTCATGTTCTTTCATGTACGCTCATGTTTCCTCATGTGTTTTCTGTGTAACCAAAATATCATGTACGTAACGTAACTGGACTGGATCCTTGTGTATTGATTGTGGGTAGGGGTGAGTATAAATGGTCATATGATTTACCATCATGTACACTCTGTTACTTTTCATGTTCATCATGTACAACCTAAGCCAATTACATGCCATCTCGTACTCTAAATCACTAGTCACTTACAGTTCTTACTTATCATGTATATATTTCCAGTTATCAAATATCTCTCATGTTTCATGTACATCTTCTTACAGCGTTTCATGTATCTTACTCTATTGCTTGCTTTATATTTTCTTGCCTTGATATGAACTGCATGAGATGTACTGTGCTCGCTCATGTCCTGACTGGACCTATTGAAATATTACAGAGGATGAGGATGAGGCCCTTTGTACCACCTATTACGGAGCAGGCTTAGACGACACCTGCGACCTGGCTCCTCTGGAGGACCCAGCTGCAGTTCAGGATACTACTCCCATAGTCTAGGCTAGTCAGCTAGGCTTTATCTTTCTTTTCAGCATTGTTTTTGGCTTTCAGTTGTTGTTTTGAGATGTATATATTCTTTCATATTCTGTAGTTGAGACTTGTACTCGGAATGTTTGTTGAGATGTTATCTTAGACACTATACTCTTCTGATTATCTGTACTTTATTTTGAGCTCTATATCATATCGTACTTTTCTTCCTTAGTTGTGATTGAGTTTACATTCTGCTATGTCACCCCCATTCGGGGAGTATAAACTGCCTGGCATTATATATTGTTAGATGTTGTGACCTAGGACAGCGTTTCATCGCCGACACGCGCGGCGTAGGCTGGACGTACCCACTTTCGTGCCCTTACTCTAGGGTGCAGGTCGTAACAGTATCATTGTATCATCATTGTATAGTGTTAATCATACACTCACGTATGATTAGCCAGGCCAAACATTGTATCAAGTTCTAAGCCGATCACATGTTGAAACTAATACTAAACTTACATAGATATAGTTCCAGATTTTTGTACATGATATATACTGTTTTCTTGTTCTTATATTCAGTTACAGTCTTGACATGCCTTACCATGATTCATGTACACATTATTTACCTCGTATATTCTCTCTATTTACTGCTATATTTTCAATATCGTCTAACTAGAACTGTTATTTGAGATTTGTGCTCGTTCCATCCTGACTGGATATGTTGACAAAATTTTAGGAGTAGTTGTGCCACATTTGTTGGACTGCAGGATGATTCTAGCTGAGGTGGTTCTCACTGTTCCTCTATGTGAGTTGCCTAGTAGTACCTTTAGTTGTCTTGTTCTCATTCTTTATTTTTCCTGTCTTATGATCTTTCTAGTAGTTCTAGATGTTCTTGTGTTTAGTTATCTTTCTTGTCTTATCTTCCTTAGATGTTGGTTTGTGATTGAGTACATTGGTAGATATTAGTAGTTCATGGACCTTCTAGTTGTAGTATATTCTATTGGGTACTAGACAGCGTTCTACCGCCGATACTGCGGCGTAGGCTGGACGTGACCCACGTATTCGTATCCGTATATTGCGGGTGCGGGTCGTGACATAATCAAAAGGGGATAGAAAGATATCGTATCTCTATTTCAAGGATCAAAGATAGGATATGCGGGAAAAATAACTTACAAAAATAACAATCTTATTAATACCCCATGTAAAAATCTAATTTCTAAGTTGCTAAACTAATTGAACTCTAAGTCTCTATAGAAAATTAAGGCAGCCGCCAAGGTATTAAACTAAACCTACTTGGAATCATAGATCATCTAAATTAAACTTCCATTCGTCGTTGTATGTAATGCATATGCAAAATGTATTTCAAATTTCAAGTATTTCTCTCGATCAAAGCATCTTACAGACATCAACTTCCAATTGTCAGCCAGTCTTCCAAAACTGACTACATCAAAATTACAATCTTTCCTTGCCATAGTAAATCCTTAGAAAATTCTTTTAAGTTGATCCATGACTAAAAATAAAAAATTTTCAATTCTTGAAATCAATTGACAGATTTACAATCATTAATCATTTTTAATCTTTAACTATGCATCTATCAACCGTTCTCATCCAAACGCATTAGCAAAATACCACAGAATCCCAATCGTTCTTACCATAACCAATATGAGCCTCCAATGTTTGGTAGAAATTGCAAATTCAATTGCTCCTTTCCAAAGTTGTATGCTAACGGTCTTATCTCAATTCCTTTCTGCTTATTCTTTCTCTAGAACCTATCATTCCAGTGCTCGTGTTATTCCTTCCATGGCTATATCCGTCTCTTCTAGGTATAGTAGTCATCTAACCATAAAATTTGATCCTCGTCAAGTGTTTCTTTACTTGATCATTATATTCACCTGTATATATATTATATATATTATATATAATATATATATAATATATATAATATATATATATTATATATCCAAATTCACTTCCTCCATGGGAGAACATTACCAAATCCTAAACTCTACCTACGTTTCGTCTATCTTCGGATAACTCTTCCTTTAATCATAAAACTTAAAACCGCCAAATACCTTCATTTGTTTGAATGGGGTCTAGGTACTGGTGAGCACTACCAACAGTTATAACTCGAATAAGTCACAAGTCAAGACATACCACTCTCTCAAGACTAGCTTTCTCAAGGTATTCTTCTACCTTTCCTACCCTTTAGCTAATATTGATCCCAAATATGCCCTTACTAGAAATGAGATAGGTAACAATCTATGTTTCTCCCGCATATAGCTATCAACTATTAACATAAAGTCATCCACAAGATGTATCAACTATTAATATATAAAGCTAACCACAACTATCCACAGCTTCCAGAATATGTAACTAAAAATAATAATAATAATAATAATAATATAATAATAATAATAAATAATAATAATAAATAATTAAATCAATATAAAAAATATATATACAACGTACTAAGGTTGAAACAGGAAAGAGATTAAGTCAAATAGAGATTGATATGGTCCTAAATAGTTCTTGGAAGATTAAGTAGAATTTTAGGAAATCTATTCCTTCAAGCTTGTGATAAGAGGTTTATGAAAATAGAGACAACCGGTAGAAATGTAAATCCTCTAATCGGCAAAAGTCAGAATAATTTGATGGTACTAAAATGTTGGAAAATAGTCCTAGAAAATCAAGTGGAATTTCCATATGAATCCTATAGAAATGATTTCTGAAAATTTAAACTAGTCGCTAAGATTCCAAATGATCCAAAATTTAAACGGATCAAGACAATTCTTGTAAAGTTATCAATGGTGATGAGAGGCCAAACATGATATATTTGTAACAGGGATATAGTCTCAATAGTACCCGAAATCATACATATCCGAAGTCATTTTGCCTCTAATTCATGCCTCGCCAGAGTGCACCTGACTGCAGTAATTTTTTTTGGCTCCATAACTTGAATAATAATAGGTTTCCGGGTAGTCTATCAACTTTATCCATTTTATGGCTGAGCAACGTAGGGACAAATCTGATGCATTTAGGACATAGTCTCAATAATATTCAAAACCTACCAACACCTGAATCACTTTAACTTAGAGTCTATGCCACGCCAGTGCGCAACTGGCTGCAGTATACTCGCAGTTTCTATAATTCAAATAGATGGTTGCGACGCATATGTGCGAAGCCATATTAGGTCACTGAATATTTTCTTAACTTTGTCCATGGGAATTTCAGAGGGATAATTCGGCAATTCAAAAAATTTCAATGACTAAAGAAAATTCAATATTAGGATGGGATCAATTCTCTGACCGTTCGTGCTTCATGATACTCAAGCATTGAGTTTTAAAAGCTTTCTAGGCCTTGAACTGATCAAGAAGTTCTTAGAGAGAGTAAGGTTTCAAGTTGAGTGGAGGAAGTCAACAAATGAAAGTATTCTTGGTCTTAGAATAACTTAGGAAATATCAATCAATATTGGAATTATTTTTGGAAAATAATTCCCTTGGAAGATTCGTGAACAAGCTAATTTGAACCAATTCCTTTGGTAATAACTAACCTTGGGGCTTAATGGTTCAGAAGAATTTGGTTCGGGATTGATCCCAAGAAAGTCAATTAAAATAATATCAAGATAAATGGTTGGATACACTAGTCGTAAAAAATACTCTGGATAGATACAAGTTTACCAAGTTTGCTAAAGGAGAATTTGAAACTCTAAATAGTGAAATAGATCTAGATTCTAAATAAAGATGGAGAAGTATGATTTGCTCAACTAATTGAAAATTTTGAAATAGGTTTGTTGAAGAAGAAGATTGGAAAAATCTAATCCTAATCCATAAATAACAAAAAAGTATGGATGCTAAGGAATGCTGGAGTATGATAAGGATATGGAGGAAAATAACCTCTGATAGCCAAGGGACACTAAAAGATATATAATATCAAAAAAACTAAAGTAGATAGTAAAATAGACCACCATACAATCGGCCTATGCAGGATAAGGTTTAGGATACAAAACATAAGCAAGGTAGCCTACCAGTCTATAACAAATAAAAATATTTATTTATAATATATTTCGGTCCTATGTTGTGACAAATCAATGTTCTAGTGTTCTAGTTGTTTCTAGGTATGTTCACTTAAGTTGTTGATGGACATGCATGGGCAACCACTAAAACATGTCACGACCCGATCCCAAATTATTGGGTCGAACCGGATCATGCCCAGCCTGCACCGTTGTGAGACGGCGGCATTAAGTTGTTCTATATGCAGGTATTCACAACAATATCTATATATTTGTCACAACTCGAATATACGGAAATTTTAAAACTTTTATTCAATATTTGAAAAATACAACTGGAAATGAAAGAACTGAAATAAAGTGCTGAATTCAAAACAAAACTCAAAAACAATAAAACTAGAAAACTGGAAACGACTAGCTAAGCGATCGGCTCGTCGGCCTTAGGTCCTGCGTCCTCCAAGGGGGACTCCAGCAACACCACGTGGTACAAAACGGGTCATAGTAGCTATTCACTACCAGAATAAGTCGTTTTAGCGACGCCTAAAGACGTCGCTAAAACGACAATTTTTGTCGCTAAAATTATTTAGCGACGAAATTACCGACATTTTGGCTGGTCACAGAAATGTAAGTCGCTGATCTTCAAAACGTCGCCAAACGTCGCAAGTACCGACGTGTACCAACGTATATATACGTCGGTATATTACCGACGTCTACCGTCGTGTCGTCGTTGTATTAGCGACGTGTTTGACGTCGCTACGCGCGGTAACTTTACCGACGATTACCGTCGTGTCGTCGGTGGTTTAGTGACGTGTTCAAAGTCGCTACACGTCGGTAAAATCCTGGAATTCCTGGGATGATTACCGACGTGTACCACGTTTACCGACGTCCTCCGACGTATATCGACGTCGGTAAACGTCGGTAACCTGGAAAATATTGCAGATTTACCGACGTTTACCGATGCAAACTTACATCGGAGGACGTCGGTAAATGTCGGTAAACGTCGATAAATCTGCAAAAAAAATAAAAAAATAAAATACAGAATGTCCATTTCTCCCTGCAGTTTAAAAAGATAACCATTTCTCACTGTAGAATAGGATCCAAACAATCACAGAATGTCCATTTCTCGCTGTACACAGGTTTCAGTCCCTATAACCAAGTCTACAACAATCACACAATGTCCAGTTCTCAGAATGTCTATTTCTCACTGTACACAGATTTCAGTCCCTATAAGCAAGTCTACAACAATATCACTTCACAATACGAAGCATTGTCGACTACTTTCAGACGATACTAATCCAAAATGGTATATAATAATCCAACACGGCCGATATCTATCGGATATGACTGATACCAAATCGATAAGGCCAATATGAATCCTAGCTATACGGTCGATACAAATTGGATAGGACGATACCAATTCGCTAAGACCAATACCAACTGATACGGCCCATACCAAAATGATAGATCGATACTAATCCGATACGGTCAATACTTATAAGTACCTATGGTCCAGGAGGTTGATCCGCTAGTACATCCATGTACGATCAACGAAGTAACGATCTATTTCAATTTGGATGTAAAATCTGTATCGTAAGACAAACTAAACATTTCACATGCTTAATTGCCAAGTATGGGAACGAATGGCTCAGAACACAACCCAAATTCATTCTAGCATACATTAGTGTGAATCATCTATGTTCTGTACATATGGTGTAGTATATGTTCTTATCGTATCTAGTATCTGAAGGATATAACAGAATCAAGATGAACTCACATAATGTATACTAAGACATCATCTACTACTATATAAGATATAGTGATAGGTTGTCGTATCATCATTGTCGAGGGATGAGGGTCAGAGGACGTCGATAAACGTCGATAAACGTCGCTAAATCTGCAAAAAAATAAATAAATAAAATATAGAATGTTCATTTATCCCTGCAGTTTAAAAAGATAACCATTTTTTACTGTAGAATAGGATCCAAACAATCACAGAATGTCCATTTCTTGCTGTACATAGGTTTCAGTCCCTATAACCAAGTCTACAACAATCACACAATATCCAGTTCTCAGAATGTCTATTTCACATGCTGTAGGAGCCAAGTATGGGAACGATGGCTCAGAACACAACCCAAAATTCATTCTAATACATTAGTGTGAATCATCTATGTTCTGTACATATGGTGTAGTATGTTCTTATCGTATCTAGTATCTGAAGAATGTAACAGAATCAAGATGAACTCACATAATGTAATACTAAGACATCATCTACTACTATAGAAGATATAGTGATAGGTTGTCGTATCATCATTGCAGAGCGATGAGGGTCAGATGACAGTCAACTTTATCTACGGCTACATAGTTTCTGCCTCGCCAGTCGAATGGCTGCAGGGACTATGTCCTGATCACCATGTCGTAGCGTAGATTAATGCAAATGGAGCTGGAGCTGGAGCCAAAATACAGTTGGTACTAACCTCAATAAAACAAACACTCTCACAGCTCAAATACTAACACATGCTCATGCTTACTCTTGTGACACTCCCTTTTAACGCAAACACACCTATATGTTCCTTACACATGTTGCCATATTACCTGTAAAAATAGGAAACCCTTGTTGTCTAAAATAAGACACAATTCTACAAAGAGAACCATACTGTAGAACTCACACTTTAAGACAATAGATGAAGAAACTTGTATGGAGGATCGTCTACTTTATTCATGGAGTTGTCATAGGGTGTTGAGTGATGTTATTTATTCTTTTCTTCTTCTTCTTCTTGGGATTTTTGAGTATTGGATCTTGAGACATATATAGCTAGAACTTACGAAGAATGGAGTACCATACTTCAACAAATAGATGTTGACTAATTGGTTCATATACTTCAACAATAAAGAACTAGGGGTTTAGTGAAATTTTATTAATCTTTATACTCCAGTGATAGTTCTTGGTTTGTGCATAGTTCCAGATGTAGGACGGATATAGAAGGCTTTTATATAATGACAACTTATATTAACTAACATTTCCTTTCTCTTTTACTTCTTGTTGTACTTATGTGAGCCCCAACTTAAACCTAGGAAGCACAAAGATGCTTCAAACTGGTTAGTGTCAAACTTGTATTAGGCAAAGACACTCACCAAAATGTGTATATGGAGTTCTTCTCGTCCTGTCCTTTCTGCTTTGTGTCCAATACACACCTATACATCATAACTAAAACCAATTCTATTACAGTGGAGAGAGACCTCTAGTGTACCCTGATGGCTCTTGGATTTCAGAGGTGTTTGAATAATACTATCAACCCATTACACAAACAAATTGTATTTCTCTTTAGTAACATCAACCCTCTAGAACAAACAGATTGTATTTCTCTTTAGTAACATCAACCCTCTACAACAATCTAATCATACTTATTCGCTTCGATTCCGTCGAATCAATAAGTCGCCACGGACGTGATATCGTATAAGTCTATGTTGCACTGTACAAGTTGTACTCGTGTATATTTATAAAATAGTTATTTTTGTAAAAGTTTTGCAGCGGATAAAACAGATAAATTGATAACATAAAACAAATAAATTGATATATAACTACATAGGTGTTGCTATCATTTTTTGCAATGCAGCAATCCTTAAAATCTCCAGCCATTGGGGATATTGGTAAACTAATATACCTAGATTACCCAAAAGTACACTTGCGAACTAGGATAAAATAATTAGTTGTGTACTAAACGTCTCTAAGTGTAGGAATGTTGCAAGGTGAAACAATGTATCAAACACTATATCGAAACCCAAACCCAATATGCAAATCCAAATTAATACGAAAATACACAAGTGTAAGTAGGGGATTAAGTGTACAGAGGTGAAATACATATATATGCATGCTTGGGGGGTGTCCACGTGTCCAACAAATGGACACAAAATGTCCAAAACCTCACGAACACACTGTATCAGTGAACACATGGTCATAATGTGTCTTCGTGTCCATTTTGGACACAAAAAACACTTCAATTAGGGTTAGGGTTTACCTTCAGTCTCCTTGCGGTGGTGGAGGAGGAGGAGGAGGACAAGTTCAGTGGGTGGAGGAGGAGGATCTCGCGGTGGAGGAGGAAAAGGGGCTCGCGGTGGTGGAGGAGGAGGAGGAGAAGGGGCTCGCCGGAGGGAGGAGAAGGGGCTCGTGGTGGAGGAAGAGGATGAGCGGCGCCGGAGGGAAGGGGGTCGGGCTGTCGTCGAGGTCGGGGGAAGAGGGGCGGGAACAAAAAATTTGGTGAGAGGGAGAAATAAAATGTCGGACCGAGGAAACCCTATATTACCAGCAATTTAGCGACGTCCGTAAATACGTCGCAAAGCGTCGACTTTCCTGTAATATTCGGCGACGCCATAAGCTATGCGACACTAAACGTCGCTGAACCAATAAAACTGGCGACGTTTTCCGACAAATCAACGACGTTGGTTTTATTACACTAAAGGTAGTCGCAATATGTCGTTGTTTGTCGCTATCAGCGACGTATTGTGACGCTTATTTTTGGCGTCGCTAATTCCGAAAATATTAGCGACGTTTTAAGTTGGCGTCGCTAATTTTGTCGCTGATATGGCTTATTTTGGTAGTGATTGTACAATAGCTCAGCATCCTCAATGTCACCTAAAAATGTTGTCTCCAGTCAGGAGGGAGCAAGTACGAATATTCATCTCATATTTTAAGTAATAATGGAAAAGTGCAGTCTAAACAGTTGAAACAATATTTTTCAGCATTTTAACAATTGAAAACAATGTGATTTGAAAGTGTAATCGTCTATGACCGGCTTAGGTTATACAATAGCGTCCTAGCAACGCGATACGGCTTATCCCCGTGTGTAAGAGGGGTAATCTCGCACAATCATGCAATATGGGGGGGTATTGGTCATAAACGTTACACTATTCCCCTAATCCCCACAATCAATATCAATCAATATTTGAACCCTAGGAGAGGGTTCCGTGTAGCAATGTGGTTTAAACATGCAGCTTAACAATTACTAAATAAAATACAAGAAAACATAAACGTAGCTTGCCTCTGTTAATTGACTGGATCGGGAATGTCGATACCGAGGAGGAAATCAAGTACGTCTTCGAGATCCTACAGTTGAGAACCTTGGCTTAGAACCATAATAGAACCATATCTAGTGTGCTAGTTACAATCTCTAGAAGTAGACCCTAGTCAGGTTTTAAGTTATTTAATAATCTACCGAAAATCTAGCGTCGTAAATACGTTCGTTATCTTTTTAATTAAGATAAGTCGGTTACTGATTAATTGGAAAAAAATAGCAATTACCAGTTAATTTGGCAAAACTTTGTATTTTAAATATATATATAAAACTAGACTTTTTTTTTAAATGAGAAAACATGTGAATTACTAGATTATTAATTATGAGAAAACTTATTAATTTTTCTTTATGAAATAAATATTCATTTTTTTATATTCTACGCGTTTAACGACAAAAAACAACATTCCAGAAAAATAAGAAAAATGCTACGCTACACAATACAGGGTCATAGAGAAATAAAGGAAAACTGGGCTTATCCCCTTTACAAATTTTTACATAAATTAATGAATTCCTAGGGCGAGCTCTGAGTGCCGCGAACGGTCCAAACAGTAGGCCGAAGCCCTGCACCAAATATACTAACAGTAGTACCAGTTCCAAAAATAATTATAAATATAAATATAGTTGTAAAATACGTCTCAGACTTGGTCCAAATGTCATGTTGCTGGCTAGCGCCTCAACGTACAGGAACCCTGTAGCGTTTGCGCTTCGCCGAGGCTCATTCGACCGATACGGTCGTTGCCTAACGAGGATACGAAACTCTAAAATCCACTTTCAAATCGACAAAACCACTTTTGTAATTCGTTTGCAAAATACCGAATTTGAAAATAGAATCCCATTTTAAAATACTTTATTTTTGAAAACTTTCCCGAAAAATTTGGGCAGCAACTCCTCTGTAATTGGGACAACCCAATCCTGGGACGGTGCCAAAAGTCAACATAAACAATATCCCGAACCAGGAAAACAACCCAAACCATCCATAATAATATTCCACACAGAAATAATATCCCACAACCAAACACAATAAAGATAAAAGTCGGAATAAATATAAAATCGAAACGTAACCGAGCTAATCGGAAACGTATGCATCAAGCGTAAAACCGAACTACCGAAATATATCGCCGCGACGAATGTCGCGTGTATCCCCGCAATAGAGTCAAAACGATCCCCGCAACGGGGTCGAGACCGCGTCATCACAGACTACCTACGGAAGGGACACAGGGATACGAAAATTACCCTCGGGTGCTCGGCTAGAGCTCTCAGATGATAATAAAGAAAATAATCCTTGCAAGCACGGAAAAATCTCGAATACTGAGACAGCAGCTCGGAACGCGGAATCGAAAAACCTGAAACCACAGCAGTCCCAAAACAGAGCGTCCACGAGGCCGCGGAACGCAACCAGAGATGCTGGCTCGGGGCCGGGCACGGACAACGGGTCGGGGGTCGCCGGACAGTGGCCGAGGGGCGCGACCGAAGGAGATGCGGCCGAGAAAGGCGCTGGATGGGGGCTGGGCGCGCTGGAGGCCGGCGGAGAAGGTCGCGGGGTGCTGGCCGGACGGATCTAGCCAGAGGAAGCGGCGCCGGGGCTAGGGCACGGGAGACGGGGCACGGCCGGGTCGGAGGCGCTGGGTGTCACGCCCCGCTCCCGTAGGAGCGATCGTCCTCGCTAAGGCGTGATGCCGCACGAGCCTAGATTGCGCTCGTGCAAGGCGGGTTCTATAACGGCCGATTTCAGCGACTGCGACGGGGTCGTCGCACAGAAGTCCCATGCAGATACATTGAACATGCAGCAGAAATTTAGAATAAAACACAAGTTATTCAAAGAAGCTTTTTTATTGATATTGGAACAAGGTTACAATGGGGTACAAGGCCAAGATTACAATCACTCAAATCCACTCATCTCACATTACAATCACTCAGCTCTCTCTCATCTCTCAAAATACATTTGCTTGAGCCAGCGGAAGCTACGGAAGGCGACGTCCATACATTATGTCCCGTATAAGTCTTTACTCCATGCGGCCCACGCTTCGAATCGCCAAGGAACTCCGTGCCTCGACGATCTAAGCGAACTCCGTGCCACGAGCTTCTACCTGTGCCTGCACATGGAAACTATGTGGGTGTCAGTACTCAACTGTACTGGTGGAATGAGCTCCTCGTCCACGCATACAAACCCAACACGTTTGATTTACTTTTGTGCAACTTAGTCCCCTTTATGATTGTCTTTCTACTCTTACCTTAGGATCAGTTTTAGGACCGACGCCTTGGCCTATTCCGTGTCTCTAGACCATCTCGTGCTTGCAACGACAACGTTAACTCATACCTTACCTCAAGACCCTTCTAGTGCCAACAACGTTAACCTATCGAGTCGTGTTTTCCTTACGGCTTAAAATCAGAGATGCAACTATGCGATGAAGCTCCATTTTCTGTGTGACCGTGCTATAAAACCCTTGCTGAGGCCGTGCCTCGTAATTCAGTGAGACTCAACCATATCGCCGCCTCACGGCCCTTGCCGCCTAGCGGCCCTTACTACTTTGACCACCAACTGACCAAATCGAGACTTGTGAACTTATGGTCACTTGACCGACTTGCCTTGCGGCATTTTCTGACTTAAAAATTGAAACAATTCAAATCCAACTTTTGTAACTCATATGCCAACACATGAGACTCGACGCCATATCTCGTGCTGAAGCACGACGCCTATGTTGAAACCCAATCTTAGGCCCAAACTTTGTGTTCTAACTGTACACACCTTCAACTCAACTAAATCTAAAGGCATACACGCGGTTAGCCGCTATTTGCCGACATCTATATGAACTTGGTCACTATCATCACAAGCTATACCTTGACGTATAGTTTTGTTAATCGGGATCCTTTCGACGCAAGTAGCTAGCCCCGTCGCAAGTCCCCGCTTAACCTGTGCCAAAACCTTACGCACGACTATACCCTGTTCCCTCCTAGGCCGAGTCGGCCCCTTGGCCAAGGGTTACCGCTCGAGGGTTCATCGCCCTTGTCGAAAAGTTGTCAAATGACCATGCAAGACTCGACACAAACTGACGTCTCACACAGTCATTCCTCTACCAAAACCAAGACTTCTATCCTTGAGACCCCTCGACGACCTACGGTCACGAGCATTCCTTTCCTTGAGACCCCTCGACGACCCACGGTCGCGAGCATTTCCTTCCTTGTTACCCTATTATTTGGTTCAACTCATGAATGCCTATTTGATAGTCCTTTCTCAAAACTCACTTTGAATCAATTATGATCATTGCCTTAAACACAAAGCCCGTGCATCGTGCCTTAAGTCAATCGTGCTTTGCGTGACACTCCTGCCCAAGTCGACGGGCCTTGAGATCGTGGGACTACTTAATTTGACAACCGCAGAATAAGCAGGACAGCAGTTGGAATGACTTAGGTCGACCGGCATAACTTTGCCTAACTTACTCAAGCCTACAACTTAACCCGAGGGACGAGCAAAGGCTATGCCAAGCCTTGCGCAGTTGAAGCATGCATGCTTTATCAAGCATTTATGCGGGCGACGCCTATGACTTAGGCTAACTCTTAGCTTTTGCACCGAAGACTAACTTTCCTTCTCCCAAGCAACGGGACGAAGGACCGAGTATCATTTTCAAAGCACGCCGTGCACCAACTCTAAGCCGACCGTTGGACCTTTTTCCATGTTCTAACTCATTTCGACCCGTCGAAATTATTCCCTTAGCTATGTGGATTCATCTCTTTTATTATCAAGCCTATTGTGCAAGTTGAAAACACACGATTTATTATGTGAAGGCTAAGATGAGGCAAGTTCACCGAAACTACCCCACCTGAGCGAGCGGTCGCCTCGACCGAGCGACGTCTTCCAGCAGCCGTTGCAAGGCTAAGGCCGAACGCCGTCGGCGTTTCGATTCCTCCGATTGACTGAGCAGGACGGGGCACTACACTGGGGATCGACCGGAGTTGGGCGCGGCCAAGAGACGGGCCGAGAGGGGGTGGCGCCGGGCGGAGATGGCGAGCGGAGGTCCTGCCGAGGGGTGGCCGGGGAGCTGGAGGCGCGCGCGGAGGCTCGCTGGACGGGGCGTGGGGCGGAGATCGTGAAAGCTCTGGAGTTTGGGGGGAAAAAGAAATTGAGTGAGGGAGTGGGAGAGTTGAGAGTGAGGGGAGGAGAAGAGTGGGCTGGGATTTTATGGAGAGAGGGGAAAAGAAGTTGTGGAGAGGAGTGGGTTCTGGAGAGATAAGGGGGCGTGTGTGTGTGTGTGGCCTGGTCGTGGGGAGACCAGGCCAGGCCACAAGAAATTTCTTTTTCTTTTTTTTAATTAAACTATAATTAGAATTTATATATAACCAAGGTTAATAATTAATTCAAGGGTTTAGGGTGGATTCGGGACTGGAAACAAAATTGGGTTCAGGAAACGGGGTCCGGTTCGAGTTCGGTGTCGGTGTCCGGACTCGGGGTTGGACTCCGGACACGAGATCGGGGACAGGGCCACAATAAAAAACCCAATGATAATTTTAAAAATAATATTTTCCTAATTCTGACTATTAAATAATAATAATAATAATAATAATAATAATAATAATAATAATAATAATAATAATAATAATAATAATAATAAAATAATAATAATAATAATAATAACTAAACTAATTATCTAGCTACGAAACACACTGCAACCGAACTCAACAACTGGCAAAAAACTAATAAATTGAAAATCAGGATTTTACAGACCTAAAATGGACTTACTGGACAGCAAGTCCATTTTAGGACTGCCCAAATTTCTGGCAGTCCTAGTAGTGGATAGGATTGCCAAAAATTTTGGCAGTCCTGGCTGTCGAAAAAATCTATTTTAGATATAAATATATTTTAGAGATAAAATTTTCAAATAAACCTATTTTAGAGATAAATCTCTCAATTTTAAATCTATTTATAGTCTCTCAATTATCTACTATGTTTAAAAAAAATCTAAATTTTAAATCTATCTTATAGATAAATCTCTCAATTTTTTTCATTAATAAATCTTCATAGATAAATCGATCAACTTTAAATCTATTTTATAGATAAATCTAGTTTTGGCCGTCCTATTTTAGAGATAAGTCTCTCAATTTAAAATCTATTTTAAAAAACTCAAAATTTATCTATTTATTAAAAATCTCAATTTCTAGCAGTCCTTGATACTTCTAGGACTGTCAGAAAATATGACAGTCCTAAAGTCGACTTGGCCAAATGTTGTTAGGGTTTACTTCGATCATAAAATTAGTTATAAGTAATTGAAATAAACATTACATTGTATGTTTTCCATCATGATAATTTATACTTGGATTTTGGGAATAAACATTACAAGAAGAATATGAGAGAAAAATTAGGGTTTTGGGAAGAGAGCCTTCGGTGCCATCGAAATTGGTAACGAGAGCTTGGGAAATGAGTTAAGATGAAGAAGAAGACGTAGCTTGGGGAGGAGGAAATGGTGGAGAAGAAGAAGAAGAGGAAATGGTGGAGAAGAAGAAGAAACCAAGGGTTTTGGAAGAGAGAGTGAAATATTGAAATGAAGCTCAAAATTTGGGTTTGGGGTGTGTTGGGTTGGAACAACCCAATGAGTAAAAAAATGGACTATCCTGAGTAATTTTCTCTCAAACCTGGACTAGCTCCAATCCGGGCTAGTCCTAATCAACTTTTGATGTGCCCTTATAAATAATCTATTTTTTTACACAGCAGATAAACATATTTTATGGGAGAGGAGACATATTTGGTATACAAATCCACCATATTTGCTCTTTAGCTATTGGCCTGTCAATATTGCAATCTGTTGCATACCGTCTCCTGTGTTCATACGCTCATTCCTTTACCCCTTCTTGTGTGAAATCCACTGCAGGACAAGTTGCACATGATATGTCCTAACATAAATTTTCATATACAGTAAAGAAGTATCACTAAATTACAAAAAAAGAGGATAAGTTTGGTGGAATTGTAAATAGGGTAACAATGCGACACTAGAGTTGGCGTGCTACATAAAAATCCGGAAAGAGGGGAGACGCGCCATGGAATGTGGCGCGTGCCGGGGGACGCGCCATGGGTGATGGCGCGTGGCATGCAAATTCTGAGAGGACGCGCCATCAATAATGGCGTGCGCATCAGGCGTGCCGCCATGGGATTATGTGTAAAAAAAATAGTTAAACGTCCTTGCGTACCAAAGGCCATGGCGCGTCCATCATTTCACTCCTCTCTAGGCCCCTGGGTTGAGACTAACAAACAAACCTCTAAAATAAGTTTCTCGGTAAGAATGATAATTTCACACGCCATCATTTCTTTGTAAGAACTACTCTCTAGGCCCCTGGGACCCACAAGGAAGTAGTTAGAGCTCGTTTAACTTTTTTTTTTTTTTTTTACAGATAATCCATGGCGTGAAATTATCATTCTTACAACTTACACGCGCCAAAGGCCATGGCACGTCCTTGCGCGCGCCATCATTGATGGCACGTCCCCTCAGAATTTGCCTGCCACCCGCTATCACCCATGACGCGTCCTCCTGGCACGCACCACCTTCCATGGCGCGTCTCCCCCCTCTCCAGATTTTTGCATGGCACGCCAATTCTAGTGTCGAATCGTTATCCTATTTACAATTCCACCAAACTTATACTTTTTTTTGTAATTTAGTGACACTTTCTTTACTGAAAATTTCTGATATCTAACTATGTGGTAATGGTGTCTGCTAAGGCTGGGATTGGAATTGCATATTATGTGTGTCCTAAATCAAACCTAGTTGCAAAGAGTCTGGTTCCATAAGATTAATGGATGAAGGGCACTCCACTCTCCCTCTCCGAAGCCATCACCTCCCTCACCCACGACCCCTTCAACCCGTCAACCTACGCCCAACTCCTCCACCAATGCACCACCGACCACCGCCTCCTCCGAGCTGCCCACGCCCGCCTCCTCCACCATTCCATTGCCCCCTCCAATTTCCTCGCCACCAAGCTCATCTCCTTCTACTCCCGCTCCGGCCGCATCCTCGACGCCCGCAACGTATTCGACAGAATCCCCCAACCAAACCTCTTTGCCTACAACTCCATGCTCCTCGCCTACAATACAATGCGATCTCCCCATCCCCACTCCTCCGCTCTCCTCTCCTCCCTCCCGCCCCACCTCAAGCCCGACGCCTTCTCCCTCTCCGTCCTCCTCAAGTCGTCCCCGCCCTCGCACCTGCTCCGACCCATCCACGCTTTCGCCCTCCGCAACATTCTCCTCTCCGACCTCTTCGTTGCCAACGGGCTCATCTCCGCCTACGGAAAAACTGGCAACCTCCGGTCCGCGCGCCTCCTGTTCGACACAATGCCGAGCCGGGACATCGTCTCCTGGAACTCCATCATTTCCGCTTACGCCCATTCCGGCCATTACGACCAGTGCCTGCGTCTGTACCATATTCTCGAGAATGGGGTTGACGGGGTCCTGCCGAACGGGGTCACGGTCGCGTGCGTCCTCCACGCCTGCGCCCACCTACAGGACCTGGTTTCCGGGATGACAGTCCATAAATCTGCGGTGGACAGCGGGATTGTGTTCGATAACGTGGTCTGGAACTCGGTTGTTGCGTTCTACGCGAAATGCGGAAGCTTGGACTATGCGAGGGCTCTGTTCGAGGAGATGCCGGAGAGGGATGCGGTCAGTTACAACACGCTGATTTCGGGATACATGAGTTACGGATTTGTGGATAAGGCATTGGGTCTCTTTCGACGGATGGCTGACCCGGTCATTAGTAGTTGGAATGCCGTCATCGCTGGTTTGGTGCAGAATAAACCGGTACGAAGGCGTGTTCGAGATGTTTCGGTTGATGCAGGTTTCGGGTTTCCGGCCGAATTCGGTTACGCTGTCGAGCGTACTTCCTGCCATCTCGTTCTACTCGAATCTGTTGGCTGGGAAGCAAGTGCATTGCTATGCCATCAGGAATGACTGCGACCAGAACATATACGTCGCCACTTCACTGATTGATATCTATGCTAAGGCCGGGTTTGTAAATGGGGCTCGTCGGGTCTTCGATGGGACAGAGGACAGGAGCGTTATTGTTTGGACCGCGATTATATCGGCTTACCTCGTCGCACGGCGATGCTGATGCTGCTGTAACGATGTTCGACAAGATGCTCGAGTCCGGAACCCGGCCTGACCCAGTGACTTTCACTGCTGTACTCGCCGCATGTGCTCACAATGGAGCAGTTGACGAAGCACATCGTATCTTTCGTATGATGTCTGAATTTGAAATTCCTCCGGAGGTTGAGCAATATGCTTGTATGGTGGGGGTCTTCAGTCGCCGTGGACTGCTTAGAGATGCGGTTGACTTAATCGAGAAAATGCCAGTTGAGCCGAATGCTAAAATGTGGGGATCGTTGCTCAATGGAGCCGCAGTCTTCAGGGATGTTGAACTAGGGAGGTTTGTGTTTGAGAAATTGGTCGAGATCGAGCCGGAGAACACGGGGAATTACATTGTGATGGCTAATCTGTACTCGGGGGCTGGGAGGTGGGAAGAGGCAAAATTAGTGAGAGAGACGATGGCCAAGATTGGACTTGCCAAGATTCCAGGGTGCAGCTGGATTGAGATGAGTAATGGGTTGCAGGTGTTTGTAGCTAGGGATACGTCAAATGAACGTTCGGAGGAAATATATATGACGTTGGAGGCACTGGTAGGGTTGATGAGAGAAGAAGGTTATGCTTGTAAAGTGGAACTGGATGAGGAGAGTGGAGGATGAAAACTAACCTTTCAAGCATCAACAATCACTTTCCTAACGGTAAAATTCTTGATATATTTCATATATATGATAGGAAAATGAATTCTTCTGTTCTTGAGATAGTTCTAGATGGATTAATTCTTGGTAAGAGATTCACCAGGCAAAGTGTACACCAGTTAAAACGAAACTTGGTGAATAGAGAAGAAGGTTATATCTTTTTTTTATGATCTTGAATTCACTTGGAGTCTAATGTGTTAGAGTATGATAGAGGACTGAGTTTTTTCTGTAACCTTTATTAAGTTTGTTTCATCTGAACTAATTCTTTGATAAGAGATTCACAAGCAAATTGTATACGTATAATTGGTAAACTCTTTTTTTTTTTTTTTTTTTATAAAAGATATGATTCACTAGGAGCTAATGTGTTAGAGAGATAATAGAGGACTGAGCAAATGTAACCTTTATGGTATTTGAAATATGTTGATAAAGGATTTTAACTTTTAGAAGTGTCTAAGTTGCAAATGTGCATAATAATATCCTCTCTAAAAGTTACTATTTCTTTATTAAAACTGAAATATGGTAAGAATTCATCCAAAGAGTACACTGTTTGAATTGTTAAATTGGTGAATAGAGTATTAATTGGAGGCTGGAAACTAATCTTTCAAGCATCATCCATCCTTTAATTTCAATTCTTGACTTCACTCGGGGTCCAAAGCATTAGAGCATTGAAAGAGGAGTCTTTATTGAGTTTGTCTCATGTGACTAATTCTTTGATAAGATACATCAGGTAAAGTGTATAGAGTATTTGGAATTCGTAGTTAAAAGATTTTACTTTTTTTTTTCAGTGTGCAAAAGTGCAAAATAAGATCGTTTCTAGCCATTATTCTTTTGTAGCATTTAAATTCTCAAGCAGGAACTGAAAACTGACTTTCAAGCATCCGACGTCGTTCCTCAAAATTTTTTTTTTTTTTTTTTGGTATTAACCCGAGGTTCCATATATTAGTTAACATGATAGAGGGCTGACTTTTTGTTTTGATTGTTATTGTTTAGGTGTGTTGGTTGGTGAGAAAGGAAAGGAAGAAGAAAGAGAGAGTAGATCTCATCCTACTTTTTTTACATGGGAAAGAAAGTTAAAAGAATAGGAGAAACCCATTCATTATCCCTTTTCCTCTTGAAACCCTGCGAAAACAGATATATATATTTTTTCATTGGAGCCTGCTCCTTCAAACCAATCTCCTCAGACCTCACTCTGTTGCCCGCCTTGTTTGACACAATGTTGAACCTTGCCAGAGAAAGAAAGAAACCTTTGTTTCTCACCCTAACCTCGCCAGGGACATCATTTCTGCCATCATTCTCACCAGAGAACAGCTTGTGGTTTCTAGTAAATATTTGGTAGGTCTATGTTTACTCTTCTCATATGATTTGAAAAGAACTATCTTTATCCTTACATTGCTCTACTTGCTAATATCTACTATGATTGGGTTTATCCTTTACTAGTCTTATACTTGGAAGGTGATTGAATATGGAGGTACTCTGATGCTCTTAGCTCTTTCATGGAAAACTTAAGATTTTTATCAAAATTTTCTTGTGAGTAATACATAAATCTTGTTTTCCTGAATTGCTCATATAGGAATTGTAAAAAACAGAATCCTATTAGTGCATTTGGTGTCCTTTGGTTTGCTTCGAAGTATGTAGTTTTCTAATGCATTAGCATGGTAATTACGATATACACTTGTGTTCTGTGCCAAGGAGTGTCACTTATGCTCAATTTCACACCTAAGAATTGATTAACAGAAATTGTATGCTAATGTGACACATTGTAATAGATGAACCTACTATATGGTCAGGAAAGGTACTCGTTCCATTTAATTACTTATGTTTTATTGAATTTTTACTTATAACTGCATTATCTAGATTTATGTAACTTGGTTATATTTGTTCTTAGAAACCTTTCAAAGCTAATTATGTTACTTCTAATTTATTTTTCCTTTTAATAATCTAACTTCACTACATGGTATGATTTACTTTATTTTTTAATTTATCAGGAACATACAAAACTAATTGTTATATTTCTAATTTTGCTCATCTTTTTGATAATATATGTTCACTAAAATGTATGACTTAATGAGCAAACAAAAACAAATGCTATCACAATAGTTTTTTGTGTCTTTTTTAATAGTATTATTTTGCAACAATTAATCATTATTAAAAATAACATGCATATATCAAGTCATCCAATGCCCTCAATTATATTTTCGGTACTTATAGTTACAAAATAAACTTGTGTAAGAAGTGAGCAGTATCTTTGGATAGTTTGTGCCTAGGGATTGGGAAGAGAAACGGATAGAGGGATTGAAACTGTGGGATAAACAATTTTTTCCAAATATAATCTTAAAGGCTTGGAAAGCATCAGATTTGTCTTTGAGCAAATAAATCTATAGTTTTCTTGAGTAATCATCACTACCAAAATACAGCATCAATAGCGACTGAAAATTACGACGGCGTAATCAGTCGCCAATTAGCGACCGACAAGCGACTTACGGGCAACGGATTTTTTCACTTAAATTTTTTATAAGTTTAGCGACGGATCAGCGACCATTTAGCGACGGATATGTCAACCGACTGATTAGCGATAGATATATATACGTCGATAAGCTGCTGTAAATGTCGACATTTCCATGTAGGACGGCGTAGTGAGACTAAAAATTTTCGTCGGTAATTTGCTGTGAAAATTCGAAAGTTACTTACATTTCGAAAATTTTCCAATCCTCTCTCACTCTCAAAATCCTTCTCTCTCCCTCCCCTCCCTCCCCCCCCCCCCCCCCCCCCCCCCCCCGACCGGCGATCACCCCCCCCCCGACTGCGGCCCCCTCCGGTGACCCCCCTTCGGCGACCCACTCCGGCTCCCTCCCCCACTCCGGCCCCCTCCATCTTCTCCTCCTCTGATCGAACCCCCTAACCACCCCTCTTCTCCTCCTCCGTCGATCCCCCACCTCCGGCGACCACCTCCCTTCGGCGTGCTCCCCCACTCGTCCCCCCCTCTTCTCCTCCTTCGAAACCCCGTACACCCTCCCTCTTCTCCTCCTCCGTCGTGCCCCCCTCCGGCGACCCCCCCTCCGGCGACCACCCCCTCCGGCGTCCCCCCCTCCGCCCCCCTCCGACGTCCCCCTTTCTCCGAGATCCTCTCCGTGACCAACCTCTTCAAGGTCCGAAACCTAAACCCTAATTTGCATTTATTTTTTTTATGCTTTATTTGTGTTTTCTCAACATGTTCTAGGGTTTCAATTTCAATTTCGTGTTTGAACTTTATCGGTATAGTAGTGGGTATAGTAGATAAATAGAATTTATCGGTATAATAGTTAGAAATTTGACGGGACACGGACACGAAATAAATAGGTGTAGTAGTTTAGATTATAAGGTAATTGATTAATCAATGCGATATACTTGAGTATCATTTGATACTTGAATCAACGTGATACCTAATTATACTAGGTTTGTTTTATGAGTGAATGTACGTGAGGGGTACGTCATACCAAGTTATACTAGGTTCGTTTTATGATACCAAGTGATATATAGCATCTTAATTCTTGGTGCAGAATCATTCCGTGGATTAGAACAATGAGTCGATACTTACTTGACCGTTCGTGGATGTAAATCGGCAACATGAGAGATGATTGGCTTGACGGACGATTTCAAGGCGGACGTCGAGCAATTTCTCATATAGCAAGTAGCCATGCCGATTTCATGGATGAAAGGCGCATAAAGTGCCCTTGTGTCAAATGTAAGAATATACCATTTAGAGAGGTGTCACTCGTGAGAGAGCACCTTACAAGAAGGGTTTCATGTCGAACTACAACGTGTGGATTAATCAAGGAGAATCTCCGGCTTCGCAATCTCAGTCCTTCTTCAATACCGAGGTGAGAGATTCTACTCTCGGAGATCATTTTGAATATGGCAACCAACAACTTGGCACGTGAGATGGTATTAGATTTTGCTGTGGCACGTGAGGATCCGAATCCTGATGCAAAGGAGTTCTACGATATGTTCAAGCATGCTGATACTCCGTTTTATCCAGGTTGTGATTCTCATTCGGTATTGTCTGTGGTGATGCGGCTGTTGAACCTTAAATCTGATTTTAATTTACCTCAAGAATGTTATGACCGGATAATTCAGCTTGTAAGAGAGTTGTTGCCAAAAGGATCAAATGATTTGCCTGAAAGCTTCTACAAGTCGAAGATGATGATGCGGAAACTCGGATTGGGCTACCAGAAGATAAACTGCTGTCGAAATGGTTGCATGATATACAACAAGGAGAATAGTGATAAAGACAAATGCATTTTCTGTGACGAGGACCGGTACAAGCCAATCTAGGGCAAAGAAAAATCAATTGCCCGGACGCGGATGCCCGTACAAGTACATGCAGTTCTTGCCAATCATAAAGAGGCTGCAGGGATGTATATGTCTGCAAATACTGCACAACACATGACATGCATAACAAAGACGGAAGATGGATGAAGGAGAATTATCTCATCCTGCCGATGGAGAAGCATGGAAGCATTTTGATCGGTGTCATCCTGATTTTGCTGCGGAGTCTAGGAATGTTCGATTGGCTTTATGTTCTGATGGATTCACTCCATTCGGACAGTCGGGGATGCAATACTCTTGTTGGCTGGTGATTTTGACCTCGTATAATCTACCACCGTGGATGTGCCTGAAAACTTCTTACATGTTCCTCACACTTATCATACCCGGTCCAAGAAATCCAAAGAAACATCGATTTCTACTTGCAACCGTTGGTGGACGAGTTGAAACAATTATGGCAGTTTGGCGTCCAGACGTGTTTATATCGATGGAGCAGAACTTTCAGATGAGGGCGATGCTCATGTGGACCATCAACGATTTTCCAGCTTACGGGATGTTATCGGGGTGGAGTACTCATGGTATTATGTCATGTCCGATATGCATGGGGAAGAGTAAGGTATTCCGCCTTCAGAATGGAGGAAAGGCGTGTTTTTTTGATTGCCACCGCTTTTTCCTTCGTCACATTCGTGGAGAAGGAACAGAGATGACTTCAGGGCTGGTAAACGGAAAGTATCTCTTCCCCCGTTGAGATTAACGGAAGATGTAATTTGGGAAGAGGTTCGAGATTTACCAACTGTCATGGAAAATCCAGGATCGGGCCATCACATTGAAGGCTTCAGACAAATCACAATTGGATGAAACGAAGTATCTTTTGGGATTTGCCTTATTGGTCGGACAATCTCATAAGAAATAATCTTGATGTCATGCATATTGAAAAAAAATATTTGACAACATATTTAATACTGTGATGGATATTAAAGGAAAAATGAAAGACAATATTAAACAAGGAAGGACTTGAAATTATTTGCAAGCGTCCAGAGTTGCATCTGTCGCAAAGGTCCAATGGTAACTGGGTGAAGCCTCCAGCACCATTTACATTGAGTAAATATGATAACTGATAATATGTAAATGGATTTCAAAGTTGAGATTTTTGACGGTACGTATCGAATCTGGCGAGATGTGTCGATCTCAACGAACGCAGGTTGATAGGGATGAAGAGTCATGATTGTCACGTTTTCATGGAGCGATTACTTCCTATCACTTTTAGAGAGATGCTACCTTCTCATAGTGGACTCCGCTGGCCGAGTTATCTATCTTCTTTAGAGTTGTGTTTAAGTAAGTTGACGGTGCAACATATGCTAGAACTTGAGAAGAAAGTTGTAGTGACGTTGTGCAAGTTAGAAAGGGTGTTCCCTCCCGGCTTCTTTGATAGTATGAAATATTTGCCGATTCATCTCCTATACGAAGCACGTGTCGGTGCTCCCGTCCATTATCGATGGATGTACCCATTTGAGAGGTATAAAATAATCTTCTAATTTGTAATTTTTTTATTTAAATAATTCTAATATTCAATATATTTCTTATAGATATCTAGGTCACCTGAAGAAGAAAGTGGGCAATAAGGCTCATGTAGAAGCTTCAATATGCGAAGCGTACATCATTGAGGAGGTTTCTAACTTCTGCTCGATCTACTTCGATACTCATGTCCGAACAAATCGGAATAGAGCGCCGAGGAATGATGAAGGTGATATCAATGCACCGAACAAAGGGATCCGTAATCTTCAATGTGGGGGGCAAGCCGACAAGTACGACTAAATTACGGTGGTTGGATGATGATGAGTTTGAGGCCGCACATCGGTATATATGCCTCAATAGCGGTATCCAAGAGATGGAAGATATTGAAAAGTAAGCGACACATTTAGTCATTCTAAATTCGATATTAGAAGTGTGCTAACGTTTCTCCCTATTATTACAGTACTTTTAGAGCTGAGATTAGAATGGAAAGACCTGATATTGATGATGATGATCTTGCTAGAGAGGTCGATATGAAGTTTCCGTCATGGTTCCGAAATTATGTAAGGATTATAATCATTAGCCATTCTAAATTTGATATGTTACTACCCACACTCTGTCTAATGATTTTCTGATACTACCCACACTAGGTCTTCCGTCCTGGTACACAGTTGCAGAACAAAGGGCTAAGAGCAATTGCTATTGGACCGAGCAAGAAGGCGAAGTATTGGAGCGGATATACAATCAATTGCTTTAACTTTAGAACTACTGATAAGCCTATCAATCATTCATTTGTCGATGAGGAGGCTAAATACCAAAAATTTGGGAGTTTGTGTGAGAGCCTCAGTCTATGACGCCGATCCCGAATTCGACTACTACGGTGTTCTAAGAGATATCGTAGAGATTGAATATTCTGTTGATACGAATATTGTTCTTTTTAAAGGTCATTGGTTCGACACAACACCCAAGCAAGGATGAAAGATTGACAAACAATTTGGCTTTGTTGATATAAAACATGGAAAAAGATATGGAGGTTTTGAACCATTTGTGTTGGCTAGTCAAACCGTTCAAGTGTACTATACGAGTTATCCTAGCCGACGGCGCAGTACCCTGGATTGGTGGGCTGTATGCAAAAAAGCAAGAATTACATATAATGTTGGGGATGTAGCCTACCAAGAGGAAGAGGTGGTCAAGCCTCAACCACATATATAAGTTTGGCTGGTGTTGAGGAAGAGGATTTAGAAGATATGGAGGTTGCGGTAGATGACGTTATGGAGGTTAACGTTGATGAAGAATTGGACGATGTTGAGGAAGAAGTATTGGAAGATGAAGATGAAGATGAAGATCATAGTGATAGTGAAAATGAAGAAGCAGAAGAAGACACTTCAGAATCAGCGATGATTCAGAAGACTCTTGGGAGGATGAATCAGACTTGTACGTACGTTTTAATTTAATATACGAGTTCCATTAGTATAATGACATGACAGTAGTTTTTATTTTTAACACATCTTCACTTATTATTTCTTTCAGATTTTTCTATGGCGCCGAGAGGTCGACGTTCACGTTTGCAGCTTGGATCTTCATTAAGTCCGCCGAGAGGTCTTCATCATGTCTGCCGAGAGGTTTCTATCACGCCCGACGACCTAGATTTACTGTACTAGTACTTCTTGTATTAAAATATTTTGGATATGTGTATTAATATTTCTTATATTAAAACATTATTCGTATGTGTGTATGAAGCTAATTTTGGATATGTGTGTATGTGTTGTATTAAAACATTTGGGATACGTGTGCATGAAACTGAGAATTTGCAGGAAACACAAATACTGATACGTGTGCCTACTGTAAAACTGTCGACAGGGATAAGGACTGCTGGAAACACGAATACTGATATTGTATTTGGAAACTGTTATATGATTATGTATATTGTGTGTGTAACTGTCGACAGGGATGTGGAGTGTAGGAAACACAAATACTGACATGCAATATTGTATTTAGCGACGGAATGGCGACGGAACATCGACAGAAAATCTGGAACATTGCAGGCTAGCGACGGAACAACGACGGTTTTTTCGTCGCTACATGCCTGGAAAATTTACTTTGCAGGCTACCGACGGAATAACGACTGTAGTTTCCGTCGCTAAGGTTCTGGAAAATATTATATTCCAGTATAGCGACTAAATAGCGACGTAAGTTTTACTTACTATTCCGTCGCTATGTTCCTGTCTGACACAAAAAGCGTATCGAAAACATCTTAGCGACGTAATTTTCCGTCGCTAGCCCGTCGCTACTCTCACGCTGAATTACGCCACTGCAACGTCGGTAGTTCGTCGGTAACTATAGCGACAGAGTTTCCGTCGCTATTACGTCGCATTTTCCAATAAATAGCTTATCGCTAAATGCGTCACTAATCAGTCGCTATTTCTGACAAACTAGCGACTGATTTAAATTAGCGACACGTGATTTCCCGACAAACCATTTTCGTCGCTGATATGTCGCTATTTGGCTTTAGCGACGGAAAAAACGACTTTTAGCGACGGATCCCGCCGTCGCTAAAAGCCTTTTTTTTGTAGTGGATGAAATATCGATTACCTTCATGAGTTGTAACTGACATTGGTCCACATAAATCTGAATGAACAAGTTGAAGTGGCTTCTTGGCTCGCCAAGTGGATTGCAACATGAATGAAGATCTCGAGAACTTCCCGATTTGACAATCTTTACAAACATCATCAGAAGAATAGATTTGAGGCAGCCCTTTGACCATCTTCTTTGTCACTAATTGCTTCAAGCTTCCATAATTCAAATGACCAAACCTGTCATGCCATAGTTTGGAGCTTTCACTGTCAACATTACCGAAACATGACAAGTTAGTGGTCTGTAGTGTAGGGGACACAAATTATTTTCTACAATAGTAATTTTTGCAACAAGTTGACTATTCCTTGACAAGAAACAAGCATTGTTTCTGAAATGAATATCAAACCCTTTTCTTAAGAGATGATCAGCACTTAGAAGATTGCTTTTTAGCCCTGGAATGTAGTATACATCTCCCATCTTCTCAATACTTTTTGATTTTGTTTTGAAAGTTATTTCACCTACACATTCTATTTTGTGATCTGTCATCACCAATCTTCACTTGCCACGATTATTTTGTTAAGATTGTAAATAATTCTTATTTTCTGTCATATGTTTGCTAGCACCACTATCAAGATACTACAAATTATCCAAGTTATTATCATGACAAGTAAGCAACAATGTGTCTTGATGGTTACTTTGTGCTTCATGAACGTAGCCTGCTTCTTTTTTCTTGTCATCCTCTTGTTTATACCAGCATTTATTGAATGTGTGACCTGGTTTGTGGCAATGATAGCATGCATTTAATGTAGCCACGACCTCTTCCTCTTTGTGAGCCTCTTTGTGGGTATCTGGAGTTGGAATTTTCTTCTTCTTTGCCATGGAAATTTGAACTTCACCCTCGAAAATTCTTGCGTCTTCCGCGTCTACGGTTCTGAGAAGAACCACGGCCTCCCGTAAACGTGACATTGGACTTGAGCTTGATCAGGCTAAGAAGAAACACTTTGCAGACATCTTTTGTTAATCCAAAATTTATGAGCTTCTAATCTTCCTTGTAAACTTTCCAAAGACAGAGATGCAAGGTCTTTGGTTTCTTCAATAGCAACTACAATATGATCATATTTGCTTGGTAGACTTCAAAGAACTTTTCAACAACTTTTGAGTTCCTAAAATTTCTCTATTTGAACTCATTTGATTCATAATAGAGTTCACTTTTGTAAAATATTCTTCAATCTTTTCATTATCTTTCATTTCTAGCTTCTCAAATTCACCCCTCAGAGTTTGCAAGCGTACCTTTTTTACTTGGTCTTGGCCATAATATGCTGTCTCAAGAATTATCCACGTCTCCTGGGAGCTTTCTGCCTTGTATATTTTCTCACAGACTGGAATTTCAATTGTTTGATAGATTTGTAAGAGCTCCTTTTTGTCTTTTATCCTTCAACACCTTTGTTTGTGCTTCGGATAGTTGACTTTCATTTGCTGGTTGCTCCACTCCTTCAACGACACTCCATAAATCTTAAGATTCAAGGCATGGCTTCATGAGAATGCTCCAAATAATCATATTTTCTCCATTGAAGCAAGGCACAAGAGAGACAATGTTGTTATTGGAGGTGTACATTTTTTTTCTTCTTCTTTGACTCTGATGCCACTTTGTAGGATACAAAGAGGATGATAACACAAACGAGGATGTTTGATTCAAGGGGTTGAATAAACAACTTTGTTTCTTGCTTGCTTTATTTTTTCCACACTACAACCATAGCTATTTATAGGACTTAAGATACATCAAGGACAATGAACACGACTCTTAATGTTCCTAAATACATTCATGCATGTAATAATGAACTTGCTCTTTCTAAATACATCTGCTACAATAAATTTGACTCTTTCTAAATGCATCCATGTATACAACAATGAATTTGGTTTACATCTCCAACATTATACAGTAGATTTTGCTTCCAAGCATTGTATTGAGAAAAATAATTATAAAGCATATAGTGATTGCTTTCTTTCACTCACTCATGTACAAGAACTTTATGCCAAGTATTGTTAGAAATTTATTATACCCTGTCGATTCATGAGATGAAGAACATAAATTAAATTGCGGAAACATACCTGAATCCATTGCTAAGCTTGATGGATCTTGAAGCGGTCGTCCTTTTGTGGAGTTCGATCTTCCAACTTGCTATGACCCTTAATGACAAAGAAGAATCCGAATCCTTTGTCCCTCTCTTTCTGTTGATGGGGATGCATAAGAGAAAAAGAGAAAACCTCTCTTTTGGTGGCCGTATAAGTTGGGGACCATAACCCTAATGAATACATATATTTATATGTTTTGATATTTCTAATTTGGCCCTTCATCAAATTAGAATTATCTCCGGTATCTACACATTAATTCCATGACATTTATACCCTTAAGCCAATTTTCAAATAGACCACTTTAATTTGGCTTAATTATTTAGATAGCCCAACACAATTAATTTTACATGTGTGGCCCCATATTATTGAATAATCCAACAATCTCCCACTGGGTCACATATGTAACCTTATAATTGTGTTAACCTTAGTGAGCTCATAAATTGCTATCTTAATCCTTAAGGTATATCCGGACAATCTCGCATTAACCATATCAACATAGGATCAAAGCGACATTCGTCACATATAGCGTAACTAAACCATCAATGGTCTCATATACCAATATAGTTAAATGACATAGATCAATCATGGATGCGTAACATGGAAATTACACGCAATGTGATCAATATATGTCTATTTTCAACTAGTCCTCCTTAACTTTAGTGAGATCAATACTTTAACATAATGAAAACAAAATGAACTGAATTTTCATATATCTGATCAGATAAATATCCAAAATACTTTAATACACAAATGTGTCCAAAACCAAATAGCACCCAAATACATAAAATACAAACTCCCACTATATTACCATTTTAATTAACACCCATATGAGCAGTATGCTCATGAAAGACCTTGGATGATATTTTTGTGAGTGGATCCGCTAACATGGAGTTTATCCTAATGTGCTACATAAACATTTTAACCATTCTGAATTCTTTCCTTCACAACTAGAAACTTTATGTCAATATCCTTGACTTATACAAGTTTCTATTGTTAGGAATACAATACTGCTGATTTATTGTCACACCATAATTATTTGGTCTTTTAACACCGTACTGTAGGTGCAGTCTTGTGACAAAATTTTGCAACCATATTTCCTGAATAGATGCCTAACAACATGTTATAAACCTTGTTGCCATGGTAGAAGAAATTATGAGTGCATGTTTGACACTAATCTAAAATATATCTCCATCAATCAACATAACCTGATGTGGATCTCCTGTTGTGTTGGCATCCAGCAAAATCGGAGTCGGAATACCTTATGATCTCCAAAATTATCCGATCTCCTACAAAGAGCATATAATTTCTTGTTCTCTATTAATTACTTTGGCTGCTACCCAATGATCCATCCATATTTGCTTAAATATCTGCCTAACATCCTAATATGTACGCAATATCCTGAAGCGTACATACTTGAGCATACATTAGACTCCCTACAACTGATCATAAAGGAAAAATCTATTGTATTTTTTTAATTTAAGGCTAACCTTAGGACACTTGATTGAGACCGAATTTATCTCCTTTAACGAGATGTGTCACCTGGTTTGCATTGAATACTTTAATCAATATACAAAATTAGAAAATTATTCCTACTCCCACTGAACTTGTGATACACACAATCTTCAATAGTGTTCATCTCAAAACCAAACGAGATAATCACTTGAAGTACCTTTGACGAAGAAGCTTGCTTGAGTTCATAAATAGATTCTGACAGTTTGCGAACCATATTCTTTGGGTCTTCTGACACAAAGTTTTTTGCATGCACCATAAATTGTTTCGTCGATGTTACCATTGAGAAACACAATTTTGACATCCATCTAATGTAACTCAAGATCAAAATGTGCAACAAGTGCTGTGATGTTTTAAAAGAGTCTTTCAAAGATACCGAAGAGAAAGCCTCTTTAAAATCAATCGTTAACTTTTGAGTAAAGTCACTAGCTGCAAGACGTACTTTATACCTCTCCACATTATCCTTTCGAATCTTTCTTGGTTTTAAATGTTCATTTTCAACCAATGAACTTCGTATTTTTGGTAATATGACAAGTTCCTAAACTTTATTGTCTTGCATAGACTTATACTCCTTATTTATTTCCTCAATCCACTTTTAAGAGTTGGAACTTTCCATGGCCTGACGGAAGATAATTGAATCACCTTCCAATATTTCACTTTTTCTCACGTTCCTAGAGAAATATGACAATATTATCCGAAATTATATTTCTCCTTTCTCTTGTGAACCATCTTAACATTACCGATTCTTGAGGTTGTTGAGTTTGTTCCTCAGAAATAATTACCTTATCTTGAATGGGGGTGCCGCTACATTATCTTGTCAAGGTATCTCAACAACGACTTGTAGAGGTAATTCGACATTGTCTTGTTGAGGCTCCGAATTCACTTCTTGATCAATGACAGGTACGAAATTCTGCACATCGTCAAAAGTGATAGTAGGAATCACAATCGCTTCCTCCTTAAAGAATATTTTGACCATAAATTTATTGTACCCTGTCGATTCATGAGATGAAGAACATAAATTAAATTGCGGAAGCATACCTGAATCCATTGCTAAGCTTGATGGATCTTGAAGCGGTCGTCCTTTTGTGGGGTTCGATTTTCCAACTTGCTACGACCCTTAATGACAGGAAGAATTCGAATCCTTTGTCCCTCTTTCTGTTGATGGGGATGCAGAAGAGAAAAAGAGAAAACCTCTCTTTTGGTGGCCGTATAAGTTGGGGACCATAACCCTAATGAATACATAATTTATATGTTTTGATTTCTAATTTGGCCCCTCATCAAATTAGAATTATCTCCGGTATCTACACATTAATTCTATGACATTTATACCCTTAAGCCAATTTTCAAATAGACCATTTAATTGGCTTAATTATTTAGATAGCCCAACACAATTAATTTTACATGTGTAACCCCATATTATTGAATAATCCAACAAGTGTCTCTAGCTAGCATTCTTAAAAGGTTTCTGGGATGAAGACATTGTTGGGTTTTGGTCTTTTTCAAAGTGAATTTTAGTCCCACATCGGCTAGACCAAAGGACTTGTATCTCTATAATTAGCTTGCTAGTTTAGAGATGCACATGTGGTGTGGAGGTGCACATGGGTGTGCCATGTGGGGTTATTTTTCTAATGGAAAAAAGACTAAATCAACAATTGAAAGCATTCATGCTTTTTGCTCTTGGGAAATTTATTTCCATGGGAGCTAAGCCCCGTAGGGGCTTAGCGACTCGGACTCGGACTCGGGCTCATGGGCTCATGAGGCATAATGTGGCATTTTGTTGGCGCATTTTACACTTAGCACGTTAGCATCGTCGCTAGGCGCATAGTGCGCTTTAGTTGCGCTCGTTGCGCGAGCCACTTGCGCTGCCAGGTTGCGCGCCAGGGTGTGCGCCAGGTTGCGCACAGGTTGCACACAGGTTGCGCACAGGTTGCACGGGTGCGCTGGCTGCGCGTGGCACGCGTGGCGCACGTTGCGCAAGTGGCGCAAGGTGGCGCAGGTTACACAGTGGCGCAGTGCGCGCAGTGGCGCTGGTTGGCGCATGTAGCTCAGTGTACGGAGTGCAAGGAGCGCAGGGTGCGCGCAGTTGGCGCAACTTGCAGCAGAACGTACGTTTGCACGTTCTGGGCGGTTGCTGCATGTTCGGGGTAGTTTTTACCACGTCCCTAACTTTGTGGCAACCGAGCAGTTGCTGCAGGGCCTATATAAGGCATTCTCTCTCTCATAAGGCAAGAGATACAAAAGAAAAGAAGCCACCACAGAAAGTTTACGAAGTGTTTTTTAACACATGTAAACAGAGAATTCAGAAGTGTTTTTTAACACCTTTCTGATTGGAATTTGCTTGCGAATTCCAACAGCCTTCGAGAGAGAGGAAAGGCGCCGCACCAGCGTTGCTTTTGCACGAGAGTTCGTGTCCATCCGAGGAGTCAGAAGAGCAGGAGTGTTCCAAGTTCTCCGACGAACTTGCTGGTTCCTGGAAGCTGTTCGTGTAGGACGAATAAAGCTTTGAGCAACGGTGATTATTCACCCCAGCAGGAGTTCTTCCATCTTTTGCCAGTCACCTTCTTCATTGCTGCCAGTAATTCTGATTGTATCTTCTTTTTAGAAGTACTACGATCGATTGCTGTGGATTAAGAAATCTTTTTATATTCTCGTAATACTAAACGAGCTCTTTTTAGATCTTCGTTATACTCGCACAACCTTCCTAGAAGTGTTGCGTTGGAACATTGTTTTTACGATTGTTTCATCTTCTCAGTTTTCCATCGAAAAATTGTACCCCGGTACTAACAATCTCAAAGCTTTATTGCTACGATGGAAAACGTTAATGCTTCACTCCTCAATACTGACTTTTGTAAGTTAGAAAAGTTTGATGGAGAGCATTATCAAGTCTGGAAGAGGAAGGTTTATCTCACTCTTCAACTCAGAGACGTTGATCACGTGCTTCTTGAAGAGGAACCTACCGTTCCAGATTGGGTCTGCTGCCGCAATCACTGCGGCTACTAAACTTCAGGCCAAGTGGAAAGGAAGAATAGCATTTGCAGGCTGCTTATCCTGAATGCTATGGAGGATTCCCTAGCAGAATCCTACAGTAAGAAGACAATTGCCAGAGATATATGGGAGTCTCTGGAGAAACTGTACGAAGAAGACAAGAACAAGAGTAAGATATTTGTGGTTGAAAAATATCACAAATGGCTCTTTGAGGACGAGAAGTCCATGTTGCCGCAGGTAAAAGAATTTCTGAAGCTGCGACAGAAGTTGGAAGACGAGGCAATGCCCTCCCTGACAAGTTTGTTGTTGGAGGGATTGTCTCAAAGCTCTCCGCTGGGTGGAGTAAGTTCTATGCAAACATGCATAGGAAGAAGCTTGAGATCTGCCTTGAAGATCTCTTGCAGGAAATCTATGTTGAGGACCAGATGCGGGCTCAACTGAAGGTGGATGCACTGTCCAAGCAATTGGCTAACGCCAATCTGGTTCATACCAAGGAACCAAGGGGAAAGCAGACGGCTTCCCACAGCAAGAAGAAGGACCCTAACAATCTAAACGTGAAGGGGACTTCCTTCAAGCGAAAGAAAGCAAAGTCTCAGATGCCTTGTTTCAAGTGTGGCAAGAAGGGCCACTTCAAAAGTGAATGCAAAGCAAAGACCAAGCAATCAGAGCAAGGAGAGCCTAGTAAGGTATCTATGATCACTGACGTTGTTGCTATGATTGTGCAGGTTGATGCAGTAAAGACTGACTGACTGGTGGGTAGACACTGGAGCCTCCTGCCATGTCTACTCCAGTAAGGAGTGGTTCCCACCTACACACCTACTTCTGAAGTGGTTATGATGGCGAACCAGGCACAAGCTGAAGTGCTCGGGATCGGGACGGTGGTGTTGAAGCTGACTTCGGGGAAGTCTTTGACGCTTCAAGGCGTGAAGCACGTACCTGTTATCGCCAAGAACCTGATCTCAGGAGGCCTACTCTGCAACGTAGGCCTCAGGATGGACATCAATGCTGGCCAGATGGTGATGTCTATCAAGGGAACATATTTCGGGAAAGCTTTTTATACCGAAGGAATGTTCAAAATTCAGCTTGTAAATCAGTCCAATGTAATTAATGTGATTAATGAAATCACTCCTTCTGCTTATACTCTTTAGTTGTGGCATAATAGGCTAGGACATGTTCATTGTAAACGAATAAACAAAATGTCTAGTCTAGGACTTATCTCCAAGTGTGGGGGTAAGGTAGAGAAATGTGAAGTTTGTGCTCAAACAAAGATCACAAGGAAACCCTTTCCTCGGGTTAATCAAAGTACAGATCTTCTGGAGTTGGTACACTCCGATATCTGTGACTTCAAACGGTTCTCTATAAAGGCCGGGATGAAGATTTCATAACCTTCATCGATGACTTCTCAAAGTATGCGTTCGTCTACTTGCTGAAGGCTAAAGACGAAGCATTTGAGAAGTTCAAGGAGTTCAGAGCCGAAGCTGAGCGGCAGACTGGACAACAACTCAAAAGAATAAGAAGTGATCGAGGTGGGGAGTACAGGTCTCATGAATTCGCATTATTCTGCAAAGAATATGGAATTGTCAATGAGACTACGACGCCGTACTCTCCTCAATCAAACGGAGAGTAGCAGAGAAGAAGAACAGAACGTTAACAGAAATGATTAACTCAATGTTGTTGACTGCTGGCCTCCCTAAGTGCTACTGGGGAGAAGCTGCATTGACGGCCACTTTTATTCTAAATAGAGTGTCTCATGCAACTTCAGATGTTACCTCATGAACTCTGGTTCAAGGTCAGACCTAACTGAATATCATTCGAGTGTGGGGGTGTCTGGCGTATGTCAAGCTTTCAGATCTAAAGATTCAGAAGCTTGGGACGAGGACTACTAAGACGATCTTCTTGGGGTATGCCGAGAAGAGTGATGCTCGAAGATTTCTTGATATTGAGTCAAATCATATCATTGAATCTCGCGACGCAGAATATTTGAAGACAAATTTGCAAGGCACAAGAATATTATTCTTGCGGATGCACCGGAGAACAATGAGGGTGCGCAGGAAACTGAAGTCTTCAATGAAGATGTGGTCCAAGAAGATGTTGTTGTTGAAACAACGGTTGAACCAGATCTCGCTGAGCCGTCAACGAAGCGAGTGAGGAGGCCGAAGGACTTCGGAAGTGACTTTGTCACCTATCATGTGGAAGCAGATCCGCTTACCTATGATGTGGCGATGAAGACCAGAGACACGATTTTCTGGAGGGAGGCGATTGACAATGAAATTGAATCCATCACCTCCAATAACACTTGGGTGTTGGTTGATCTTCCTGAAGGAGCAAAACCCATCGGATGCAAATGGATCTTCAAGAAGAAGATGAAAGCAGACGGAACTATTGACAAGTTAAAGGCTAGGCTAGTAGCCAAGGGGTTTCTCAGAAGCAGGGAATCGACTACTTTGACACATATGCTCCAGTAGCCCGGATGACTACCATCAGAATGTTGATTGCTCTCGCAGCGATGCATAAGATGGTGATATATCAGATGGATGTGAAAACGGCTTTCTAAATGGCGAGCTGATCGAAAAGATTTATATGCAACAGCCAGAGGGATTTGTCGTCAAGGGTCTTGAAGACAAAGTCTGCAAGTTGGTGAAATCTTTGTACGGTCTTAAACAGGCTCCTAAGATGTGGCATGAGAAATTTGACAAAGTTATAAGGTCAAATGGCTACATGGTCAGCGAGACGGACAAGTGTTTTATACGAAGTTCGTTGATGGAAGAGGTGTGATCGTTTGTCTGTACGTGGACGACATACTTATCCTAGGTACGGATATGAGCTGTGTCACGGAGACAAAGAAATTCATCTCGAGCAAGTTCAGTATGAAGGACTTGGGGGAAGCTGATGTGATCTTAGGGATCAAGATCATCCGGACAGACACTGGACTAGCGCTGTCACAGTCTCATTATATTGAGAAAATGATCACTCGTTATGGGTATCAGGATCTTCCAGGGATCGATACGTCGTACAGGTGTGATCTGAAGCTGAAGCCTAATTCAGGGGAAAGCGTCAGGCAGCTGGAGTATGCAAGCGTAATCGGAAGTTTGATGTATGCTACTACTGCCACAAGGCCTGACATAGCTTTCGCCGTGGGAATGCTGAGTCGTTTCACGAGCAACCCAGGTGCTGAACACTGGAAAGGTGAAACGGGTTATGAGATATCTCAAGAAAACTCAGACATACGCACTGTACTACAGCGGAGATCCGCCGGTAGTGGAAGGCTTCAGTGATGCCAGCTGGTGCTCAGAGGTGGAGAGCGAGAGGTCCACAGGTGGATTTTTACAATGGATGGAGCTGCTATATCGTAGAAATCGAAGAAGCAGACTATGCTCTCGCGGTCATCCATGGAATCTGAGTTCTTTGTACTTGATACCGTAGCCGAGAAAGCAAATGGCTTCGGGAGCTCATGTATGATCTTCCAGTGGTTGTGGGCACAAATACCGACGATACCGATATACTGCGACAATTAGGCGACTGCGGCGGTGGCATCAAATGACCTCTTCAACGGGAAGAAGAGGACTGTGCGATTGAGCACAGGGCAGTACACGATCTTATTAGAGAGGTGTAATTGCAGTGATTGATGTTCGGAGTCAGAAAAAACCTGGCAGATCCGTTCACCAAGGGCCTCAAGCGCCAGCTGGTCGATGACTCAGCATATTCCTACCATAAAATTTTATGCTATTAGTTCAAAGATTTATCTACTAGGCATCTAGCTTTTGGTTCAAGGGAGGACCATTAACTGGAAGAATATCAAGAATGGTGGGTACATGTTCTATTGGGCATGGAGAGGTTACGGACCTACAACCACTGTTGTCTACTGTTATTTCTGCGGAAAACGGATCCTGTGGGAAGGTTGGCTAAATGCCTTAATGAGTTCTCAGGCATAGTGAATGCCTGGTGTGCTATACAGGAAGCACGGTAGTAGAACAACACTACAAGGAGTGAAACTCCATGCTACAGTGGGGTGACCACAATGAGGTTCCTATATGTGGGGTGCTGCCCAGGAATAGGATAAAGCCTCGGCTTTGCAGGCCAGTCACAGCGGCGTAGCACCGCAAATAGGCAGTTAGCCTAATGTTGTATGTTAAAAATAAAGAGGGTGTAGTCGCACTACAAAGAGGAAGAGTTCCTCATGTTACAGTGGCACGACACCACGATGAGGTACCCGGTTAGGGATAAAGCCTCGGCCTTGCAAGCCATGTCGTTGCGGCGTAACACTGCAAGGGAGCCTAAGGCTTCATGCTGGATAGTTTGGCACTACAAAGAGGCTGTTGCCTCATGCTACAATAGTATGACCACTACGATGAGGTTCCCGGTACAGGGTAAGGCCTCGACTTTAAGCCATGTCATAGCGGCGTAGCACCGCAGGGAAGCGCAAAGCGTTTCATGCCATGTCTCTTTATAATGAACTACCTATAGTGTAGGGAAAAAGAGATATCAGGCCGTCTCTGAGGGTAAACTTGTAGACGCCCAAAATTATACACTGAAACCAGGCTGGCCAGGGCCTTTAATGTGTAGCCAGAAGCACATGTAACTACATTATGTGAGTGGAAAGAATTTCAGCTATGATGCAGAATTCAAGGCTTAGTCCATTCTTGTTATAGTCTGTTGTTTGAACCATGCAGGAAGATTCAAGTTGTCAGCGACATCTCTCCTAATGCATGATGGACAGTTACTGTAGGGAACACTTATCCTCATATATAGAGATGTGGGGGATTGTTGGGTTTTGGTCTTTTTCAAAGTGAATTTTAGTCTCACATAGGCTAGACCAAGGACTTGTATCTCTATATATTAGCTTTGCTAGTTTAGAGATGCACATGTGGTGGGAGGTGCACATGGGTGTGCCATGTGGGGTTATTTTCTAATGGGAAAAAGGCTAAATCAACAATTGAAGCATCATGCTTTTTGCTCTTGGGAAATTTATTCCATGGGAGCTAAGCCCCGTAGGGGCTTAGCGACTCGGACTCGGACTCATGGGCTCATGAGGCGTAATGTGGCATTTGGTTGGCGCACTTTGCACTTAGCACGTCAGCATCGTCGCTA
>JANAVB010014576.1:0-60097 GCA_029216955.1 Iris pallida | reverse complement strand
CTACCTCCCAGTGCCACCCTCTTCCGTCCACACCCAACCGCTCATCGCCAACCCCACCACACGTCCACCCCGAACCACCACCAAACACACACCCTCTGCCACCAACCCCGTCACCCGACCCCGGCTAAGTCGGCCAGCAGCCAACGCCAACTTCCACCACCATCATTAGCCCCACCGTTTACCTCTAGTACCCCGCCGCCGCCACAACCCAGGTCATCAAATTCGACCGCTAAACTCTCCTGGCCATTGCCACCTACTTCAACACGGCTCCACACCATCACCAACATCATATCGACACCACCACTAGAAAATAAAGAAATATAAAATAAGCCCCTGACCTTCTCCGGCCGGACCCCAACTAGCACCGCCACTAGATCCGGTGCTGCCCTCCCAAGCCTCACGCCTTCCCGACGAGTTTGAGCACGGACAGCCCTTCTCCATCAACGAGCCATCTCCGGCCCGATCCACCAGGAGACGGCCGACCGAGCTCCGTAAACTCCTTCACGCCGCTGCCTAACATCGACCATGAACAGACACCAGCACCGACCCCACCCTTCGAGGCCGCGCCGCTCAGGGCCGATGCCATTTTTATCCGGAGCTCCGCCTTCATGTCGCATCCTCCGACGCCGCAAGCAGTGCCTCCGCGAGGCTGGTACCCTGGTGAGACTCTTCCGAGCTCTTCCCATCTTCCGTCCCTCTCTCCAGATTCTCCCCAACGATCTCCCTACCCCGCTCCTCTCTCCATCTCTTTATTTTGTTTCCACTTTTATTTTCTCTTTCCTTTCCCTTCCGAAGCTTTGGATATATATGTTCTTTAATTATTTATGTTAAAGCTAATACTCACTTGACACAATGGGAACAACAACACATATGTTTTGTTAATATTTATTATTATTAATATCTCAATTTATTTTAAGGAGAGCACACAAATGTTGTTGTTTTTTTTAATTAATATTTATTGATTAGTATTATTATTATCAATATCTATTTCTTCTATATACACGATATATATTTAGGTATTCAAATTTTTATAAAGTATACTATTTTATTAGTTAGTAGGAAATATTCTGAAATAAGGTTATAACATATTATTATTACTGGGTTTGGGTTGTTTAAAAGTTCCACCTACCATATTAAATATTTTATCTATTTTAATAGACTATCCTAGAAATATTGTTTGACAAAAATTAAGCTTTTAGATTTTCAAATAATTGTCTAAATTATTTTGATATAGTTGTCTACCTAAAAAATTTATTTTGACAAACTTAGAGTCTTTCCTAAAAACGTTTTCTTGAACTTCACGTATTTATGTGGAATATTTTTACTAATATAGTCTTCAAATTATTATATACTTTCTAAAACTAGTATAAGTATTTGTTTACTCCGAAACTTCCTTTGATTATCGCCATTGATCGCGATTAATCGTGCGTATCTATTTTCTCACAACTTCGGACCCTTACCCGTTGACCTCGGCTATTGAACAAAATAGGACTTGTCGGATCATCGCACCACACCAGGCATCACACCAGGCAAGATACCTTGCCATCACTGTTTATTTATTTGCTCATTAAACTGCATGCATTTATTTGTTTATTATTATCTTTTCTTTAAAATAACTTGTGCTAAATTGTCATATTTAGATTTTATCTACTGCTTAGTTCTATTTCATACTACTTAATTATTTCTTGTTCCTTAAACCTAGACTTAACAGACCACTTGCATTCATTGGCCTTGACATATGTTTGCCACGAATCACGAGTTGCATATAGATCTCAGATGGGTGTACTGAGTGGCCAGCGGTACATATTGGACGAGCATTAGGTTATGACTACTACTAGGATTGCATGATAGACTAGTAGTTATTAGAGTTAGAACATTGGGTGGGGAGAATACAATTGGGTGTTGACCTCCTCCCTATCTATCGTAGACTTGCTCGCTACTAAGGAACGATAGGTAGACTATATACCGTAAACTCGCTCGATACTGAGGAATGGTATATAGTATTGAGATTCGCTACTGAGGTCCTGCTTATTTTATCTTGACTTGATTTGGAGGTTATGCGAGCATGCGCTATTCTTGATTGCATTACTTAGATTGGTTAGGTGACCGTTACCCGGTAGGTATAGGTACTTTTGGTTTATGTACTTATGCCTGACCATGACTTGGAACCATATCTTGTCGCGGAGTAGTTGCCACACCTTGTCCTTGTTTGGTTGTAGGTGTAGTTAACTGCTTCGATGATAAGGTACTGAACCTTGTTATGGTTCAGATTATTTTTGAGCAGCTTTATATTCAGTTTATGGCATGTTGTTTATTGTATCTTGTTACGTCTGTCTGAGGGTACCTGGTGAATTCTCCAGGTGTGGTTTGTGACTTTCTGCAGGTGCTTAGCCAAGGACATGGTTTACCCTCTTGCTTCGAGATGATTGCTTGGATTGTCTTTTGCTTCGCTCGACAAATTCATTGTTATATATTTTCTCTTTTAGTCGGTAGTGGATTTGTCTCCGCCCAACGATTTGTAAAAAAAATTCATAAGTGTATTATAAATTCTTTCTTCTTTGCTTATGAGATTAGTATCATGGTTACTGCATTTTACAGTTTATGTATACATATGTGGTACATATATTAGAGTATACGTCGTATGTATATAGCTGGCATGTCTACGTACTTAGTCCTAAGTATTTTAGGACTGGGGCGTTACACTCCTCCAGCATAACGAAGGGTCGGTAATCAACCCAAGCTCGTTGTTCCAAAGCAGAACACAGTCAAGATGTTGTTCAGGTTTGAACCCATCATGCCAAATGCTCCAGTACATCTTTTGAAGTTGTTCTCCACCATGACTAAAACTTCTTTGAATGAATAGATTTATAACCAATAGTCGACTTATGCGAGGTCTACGGCCGTCCGAAGCTAAGTTGGGATCAAGCATGACAGAGGAGTGCCAAGAAGCAATGAACAATGGCTTTCGCAAAATCTCCCCTTTATAGGCGGTGTGTGGTCCAACCCACACGCTACGTGGCAGCAAGTCAAAGGCTCTGAGTTAATTGGATGAACCAGAATTCATCACAATGAATCTGATTTTTTGAATCCCCTGACTAAGTCTTTCAGAAAAACTATTGACAGCTATCGAGTTGCTAGTTGTCAGATAGCAGTTGGTAACTGTCAGTCAAAGGCACGTCTCCTGCGACTCCAAGAAGCGCAGCCTCAAAGTCGTTCAGAAGCGCAGCCTCAGAGATGTCCAGAAGTGCAGCCTCTGTGATATCTAAAAGTGCAGCCCCAACGGCGCACAACTTCTTTACATCATGGCATTTTTCAAAAGAAGACCATGTGGCCAGTGTGGCAACCGTATCTCTTTAGATATTATCAAATCCAATTTATTTAAACTGAACGAGATCTTTGAATGATGTATACACGACATATGACATTGACTCGGTCATGTTTATGAATGGGTGCTAACCACCCAAGATTTCGACAACATGCAAATCACAACAACTGCCACGTGTCAGCTCAGCAGCAGCTCCAACGGTGCAGTTACAATAGATTTAGCTATTTTTTCGTGCGTGCAGCACTTCTACTTTCCAAGAACCCCTGCACACATCGTATATATGCCTTCCTAGAAATAGAAGAAGTCTTCCTTCATTTGGGATCCTTCAACTGCTTCTTGATTGGGAAACCCAGATTACCACTCACAGACATTCAGAGAGTCAGAGCAAGTTCTTCTCATCGTCAGATCGTCAACGGAAAGGAACCACCATAGTGTTTGATCTCCCTCGTCATACTTTCCCAGAATCAAAACTGTACTTAGATTTCCTATTTCAGAATCTCTTGTACTTCTCTTGTTTGAAATACAAAAAGTTCATTTAACTTTTGTTCATGGCAAACAAAATGCCGACTCTGTTGGGGACTTCCTTCTCATCCGACAAGAAGGTAGTGATGCAATCTGATAAGAACCTGCTGGGGTCGTCTCAAAAGATTATGGTCGTATGCTTCGATCAGTAAGCTTTTGAAGATCTCCTGTCTGAAGGCAACTCGAGTTCTTCGAAGCGGCTAGTAAAGCCGAAGAAGACTCGACGCACCTGGGTGCCCAAGGCTGCTGTATCGAATGGCAAGACTGAAGGGAATGCGCTCCAAGCTCCTCTGAACTCAGGCATACTCAACACGCCTTCATCTACTACTGTTATAATTTTTCATTCAATCCAGTTGCTGGGAAGCACAGCGAAGGCTGCCACTCTCAGGCTGCGTGCCGGACGAAGGCGCGGCTGAAGAAGAAAGGCGTAGCACCCCACTCGCACACGAAGATGGCTGTACAGAAAGGAACCTCTGTCTACGATAGACTTGCCTACCCCTGGGTAGGGCTATATTGGACTCTAGTACAATGCACGTTCTAGGGACGTACAAAGAAATCCAAGACAACACACGCTCGTGCAACCAACGTGCTATACAACAGCTAACCGAAAGCATGCGCTGACAGTAATACGTACAGCTGATGGTAAGATGTACAGAACTGGTTTAAGTGCTTCGATGCCTCAACCGACACATTTCTCAAAGTCCTCCTGTCACTAGGGCGCTCACGTGTAGGAACCAAGCCAGAGGGCAAATATTATGATGAACCATGTGATTAGTATGGCTGCAAACGTAAAATGGGTCAATATCACAAGCAATCTTCTTCGTATGGCCTAAGCATGTCTCATGCGCAGGAATTGAGTCATGGAGCGCATTCTTCACATCTTCACTCATACGTGCAGTATGGCTGCATGCGAAGTGAGTGTAGATGAGAATACCTCTCCGTGTGACTTGCGTAACATGATTTCTCACAAACGTAAGGTAAGGGAGGTCTCTGTTACGCATAATGTGCCCGTCTCAGGGTACACTTGTGCTAACATAACCATCAACTGCTATTGTAACCAAATAGTAGCTTCTCTACCAAGAAGGCAGTAGGTTTTTCAATGAATGTGACTAGCGGCACCTATTAAATAATGACTCGGTAAGAGGGTGTCGATAGAAGAAGAGGATGAACTCCTGATCGACTCGTACAATACTGTATGAAGAATACCTGCCCACAAGAAGACCTCCAAGAATCCTCCTATTTTGGCTAGTGCATCCAAGTCAAAAGGCCAACTTGGAGGTAGCAAGCTGGCGGTGCCCAGCAGTGGTGTGTTCCAACACACTCACTCTAAAACTAAGTCCTTATCATAGGGCACGTCTTCATCAACAACACAGGCTGGGGGTAGCCAACTCCTACGATCTACGACAGCCCATCGTTATGACCAGACGAGGTTGGGTAAGGGACTGACACAGACGCCTCTGGGTATAATTTATCAACAAGCTGGGTAGCGACTACTTCGAATCAGAATACGACCTCAGCTTGCCCTCTTCCCTCAAGATGGTGAAATACAAGGGTCTGAGCCCGAAAGTGAAGGACCTATTGTGCCTTCTACTTCCTACCATCTGATGTCGGTATACATGACAGGGGGTGATAACACAGGAAGCAGTGAGGGTCCAAACCACCAATAATGTATAAAGGCCCTGGAGACAGGCATGCGTTTATTGGCAGAGTCCATACAAGCCTTGTCTCAGGTGGTCTTCGTACTCAAGGATAGAATGTCACCCCATGCCCTTGCTCCACAAATCCGATCCAGGACAAATAGGGAATCTAATACACCTTCGTAAGTGCCTCCCCTGACAGAGAACTATACACTTCCATGGTCATCTGACAATCGATATCCGGCCCGCCAATGTCAGACGACATACAACAAGCTCTCAGAGAGTTGTATGCTCGCTTCGATGCTAAAGACAAGCGAGAATCCCTTCAAAATCTGGGAATTCTGCAACCATATCCCAGTGAGTAGGACATCATGGTGTATCCTCCTAAGTACAAACTACATGCTCTCACACCATTCAATAGAAAAGATTCTCCATGTCGATATCTGAGGTACTTTACCTCTGTGATGGGGCATCTACTAAAGGACGACGCCTTGCTGACTAATCTATTTGCTAGGGTATTGCAGGGGGTAGCGTATGAGTTATTCTGCAGTCTCCTCAACAATTGTATCTCGTCTTTTGACGATCTGAACCGTCTTTTCCTCTCTCGGTTCTATGAGGCTGGAATGGACATGACGATGTCCTCTCTCATAGATATTATCCAGAAAGAAAATGAGCATGTGCGCGCTTACATCGAGCGCTTCCGCCAAGCAACCCTGAGGCTTCCACCTGGAATGCCCGAGCCTGTGATTATGGATTCATGTCACAAGAATATGCTTCTAGCAATCAAGCTCTGGCATAATGCTCCATGCATAGAGTAGACGTCGTTCATTGCACAGGTTGATAGTACTAAAAGGAACGTCCGGGATGCACGCTTGCTGGGGTTGAACTTCCCTACACTTAAAGGCAAAGGGAAGCACCTATCTAGCAACAACCCTGTCAACACCAACAAGGACAGAAAGGAGAAACAAGCCTTGACTGTCAATATTTCCAAGGGTTCAACATTTGTGAACCAGAAGCCAGCAGAAGCGCTAAAACGAAAGGTAACCTATTCCTTCAACGATGATGATGTGCTGGAGCTCTTCAACGTACTGATAAAGGATGAAAAGCTACAACTCCCTCCTCCCAAGCGTCCTGATGAAGTAAGAAAACTGGATAATCCCAAGTACTGTCATTACCACCAGTTTGTCTACCTCCTAACACGTGACTGCTATGTATTAAAAAAGCAAATTCAAAGGCTCATTGATGCCAAGGTCCTCTTGCTGGACTACGAGGACAAGACGGTCACCGCCAACATAGTGACCCTCCAATTGGATAGCTTCCCGAAGATGGAAGCCCAAGATGGTGTCATCCCTATCCCCAAGACGACTATGGAAGTGGTCAACCATCTACCGGCCCATGACATTGCTCAGGGCCTCATCCCGCTTAGGACACCCGAGGCAAAGTTATGTGGGTCCATCTCGATCTTATCCTAGACATGATGCCACCTACAACGCACTTTGTTAAAGGTAAGAAATCCTAGTTGTATCGTACAGTTTCTGCCTCGACCGACGACGCCGAAGTTACCACTCGCATGGCTTACCAGTGAGAGGATAACCAGGCTCTGGAAGAAGAGGTATCTCTGCCTGCTGCTGCCACTACACCTGATACTTCGGAGGCAGGTCCATCTCAACCTCCTACAGCAGATAAGCAGAAGCAGAAGGAGGTTCATTTTGACAAACCTCTGAGGAAAGACTCGGCGGTAGGTCCGATCAAGCCCTATAACTTTGATATATTGGCACAACTTGCCAATACTTCAGCCAGGTTGTAGCTCTTCGAGCTCCTTCGTCTCTCTAAAGAGACTCAGGACGCCCTCAGTGAGGCGTTACTGAATGTTGATTCTTTCTTCAGCCAGGTCCAGCCACCCAAGGAGGATCCCATCGCCTGCCTATATTGCCATAGTGTGGTTGAGACAATCCTGAACATCACTTTCACTCATTAAGACATACTGCTAAAGAATAATCGGCACAATAGACCCCTGTACTATACAGGGATATTGGTACCATCAAGGTCGATCGCATCCACATCGACCACGGCTCTTCCTTCAGTATAATTCTTCAGAGTTAGTTCCAGACCTTAGGGATACCAATACCCCGGCTGACCTATGCAACACTATAATCAGCAGTTTCAACACTGAAAAGAGTGATCCCTTGGGCAAGATCTGTCTCAAATGCCAAATAGACGATCTCCAAACGGATGTGATTTGCTATGTCATTGATCTAGACATATCCTACAATATACTGTTGGATCGACCATGGATACACGAGTACATGATCATACCCTCGACCACCCATTAATACATAAAGTATGTGGCCAGCGATGGGGCCATCAAAACTGAGTTCGTTGATATTGACCCATTTTGAGGACTCGAGGTGTATTGTACTGATGCTAACTTGTATAAATCAATCCCTTAGTATGAAAATGCCAATGACGCGGACGATGAAGCAAAGATCGCAACGGTTGCTAAAGAATCGCTGAGAGTTCGACTGAAAGGAAAGCCTCCCCAAATGTCGGATCCTCTCATTCCCAAGCTTCGGAGAAAGGCTCCTACACCTATGTCTGTGACATTGCCAGTAGGAACTCAGGAACCTATCCGGATCAAGCTCCCTCGAAAGGCCCCGAAAGCAGCCATGAGGTCACAAGATCCTCCGGCTCCAACTCCTTTAGTGGTTAAGCTAAAGTGAAGGCCTCTACCACCTTCTCCCATGGTGGCCCCGGTCCTCACGGATGAAGAATTAGGGGACTACATGTATGCCAATGCTGGGGCATCCTTTTAGATGATAATCCCTCGGGATAAATTTTGTATTTCATTAATATAAAGTTATCTTTGAATTATTCTTGTACACACTAGAATGCTATGTACTTCCTACATAATGCTCTGGGCATGTTACAAACACAAGAGACAACCGCTAATCTCGTAAGTCGAGTTGTCCCATCCCGAGGCACCAACTTCATAGTCCCAGCGAGAAAGGTACTCACTCCGATTCTATTATGGCACAGCTACCAAAATGATGTATCGTCGTTCGTATGATGGAATCCTCCTTTGATGTTTATCCAATATTAAAGCAAAAGAAGCACTCCAGGAACCACACGATGGCACATGTAGAGCTCACCAACCCGGTCTAAGTTGTAAGATCGACTACGGCGTATGGGCTACTATTGGCCCACCATGATGGCAGATGCCGTTGATTACGGTAAGAAGTGTCGAGTATGTCAACTATATGCTTACTTCATTTACCAACACTTCGAGTTCCTACACCCCACTGCGCCCATTTGGCCATACGAAGCATAAGGGATGGATATCATCGTACCGATTAGTCCTCCATTCACCAAAGGACATCGGTTCATCCTTGCCATCACTGACTACTTTTCTAAGAGGGCGGAGGCGATACCATTGGCTGAGGTAAAAACCTCAAATGTGATCAACTTCGTCAAGCATCATGTTATCTATCGCTTAAGAGTTCCACAGAGAATTATCTATAACAATGGCCCCCAGTTTGTGAGCCATGCATTTCGTCGATTTTATGATAAGAATCGGATATAGAATGTAGCATCGACGGCCTACAATCCTGTAGCGAATGGGCTAGCCAAAGTATTCAATAAGACAATCGTAAAGTTACTCAAGAAGGTCGTGTCTTCTAATAAGCATGACTAGAATAAAAAACTCGGCGAACGTCTATGGGCAACTGTTCGAACACCCACTGGCAACATGATATTCTCTTTCGTCTACGGAAGCGAGGCGGTACTCCCCTTGGAGATCCAGATTCCATCTCTGTGGGTGGCTGTCACCAACCAGCTGACAAACGGAGATAATCAATGATATCGACTACAAGAGTTGGAAGCATTAGACGAAAAGCGCCTATTAGCTTGGCAACATATGTGCTGTATCAAGCTGAGATTTTTGAATCCTTCAACAAAAAGGTCAAGGAAAGGACATTTCAAGTTGGCGACCTGGTGCTATCAGTTCGAAGGCCGATGGTCATGATTCACAAAACAGCTGGCAAGTTTGAACCCAAATGGGAAGGACTATTTATCATAGAAACGGTGTATTCCAATGGTGCTTACCGATTCGCCAAGCCTAAGGGAGATTTGCTAATCATGCTGATCAACGGCAAATTTCTAAAGAAATACTATGTCTAATTTTGAGCGTGCATTTCTAAGGACGGTCATATTCACATTACCTCTGAATCACCTCCCTTATCTCACCATGTTTGTTTAAACCTCTGACTGAGATGTTATGTCACCATATCCATCTTACCTCTGAGTAGACATTCCTACCAAACCAACCTCCGATTAGTTCCTTATATCCCCGTAGAGTCATTCTACCATGTTTGTATAACCTCTGAGTAAGAGAATTCGTCTGTAAAATTACGTGTTTACCATGTCCATATTACGTCTTAGTAAATATCCCAACAAGAAAACATCTCCAACAGAGTTACGCTACTACAAAAGTTCATAAGTGGTGGACAAATAAATAAGTAAAATCAAGACTTTTATTTCTTTCAAAAGGAAAAAAAAGTTATGCTACATCAAAATAAAAAGCCTTTTTAAGGAAGGGGAACAGAAAGAGAACAGTAAAGTAGGTGTCTAAGAGGGCCGGCACGATAGGCCACTGATCCGATTCCTCAAGAAGGTAATTCTGGGTCCGACGGATTCCTTTGCCCGACGTTCTACTTTCTGACGTCTAGCTGCATCTTCTCTAAGCTGGGACACGCCTCGATAAGCAATCTCCAGCTCTACCTAATGAGCTTCGGTAATCTTCTACTCTTGGACCAAGGTCTCAGATTGCTGACGAAGGAATCTATGATGGTTCCTGGACTTCTCCATTTCGCCCTCTGCGGTTGCCAGCTTCTCCTCCAAAAGTCAAATTCATTCACGGAGGCTTTCACACTACACCTCCAGGGTTTCTTGGAGACAAACTTAGACCTCCTCAGCCGTGACCACCTCTCGACCTATGCCTCGATTTCAGTAATCGGTGCGCAACAGCTCCTCGCTCCAATTCATATTGGGATAGCTCAGCAGCCATCTTCTCTAGCTCCGCATCCACTATGGATGAAAGATTACGCTCAAGACCTTGAAGCTCTAGAAGACTAGCTTACAACTCCGTCATGGAGGCCTCCAGGGATTTACCTTTCACCTCATACACGAGATAATCTCGTAGTGCCACCAATTGGACTATTACCATTGACCGAGCCAGCGCAAACATTCGTCATGTTGTAAAACACTCTCTATACCCTGCCTAAAAGCACTATAAATCATACCGAGGACTAGATTGGCGTAATAGTTATTGTCATCCATGGCCATTGGAGTCATCGTAGGTGCTACGGTGGAAGGCCCTGGGGCAGGAATATGAGCAATAGCAGCCGCAGTCACTACAGGACTAAGGATATTGTCGGAAGAAGTAGCCATTGCCGAAGCAAAGGTTGCCAGTGGAATAGCAACACTAACTCCAGGTGCTATTTGATTTATCTTTTGCACCACCATTTCAGAGGTACACCCATGAGTAGCTCCATATGGAACATATGTTAGGTCGGGACCTTCCAAAGTTGAAGACTCCTCCATCTTAGGGCCGACTTTTCCCCCTTCGGCCACCGTAAGACCGACCCTGGGTATCACGACAAGCATGTTTGCAGTCCTCTTCACAGGGGTTTCTTCTTTATACACTGCCATCAACTCCAAAAAGTCCTAATTTTTAGTAGAAAGTAAAGTCGGAGCAGGCGGAGAAGCCTCTTCCAACTCGACAGCCTCAGCGGCTTCAGTCAGCGATATCTTCCCTGGAACAGTAGTCTTCTCAGCTCCCATTGTCGTGGGCACCTCACAGTCAAAGACCCCTCAGCGGGAGCAATTCCTTCTACCCTCACGGAAGGAGGGCCTCCAGTCGGTACATAGGTTGCAACCCTAACCTCCGAACGTAGTAGTACTCGAGGAGGTGCCCTAGCAGCAGGTTTCTCGGAAGCTCCCCGAGGACTTCAAACTCACAATCGGTCATATTCTTCTTCGACCGTCTTGACTTCTTCGCTTGCTACATAAACAAAACAGTAATAAGCAGAGGTCTCAAAATTTGACAAATTAAAAATACATACTACATATCTGTGAAGGAGACTCAGAGGATGGGGCTTTCCCCACTCAGTACATGGTGAAGACTGGTGCTCAGATCCGGTCGCTTGTGAGCAGTCCGCTTGAATGTCTTGAAGGGTGTATTACTCACCTCCGTACGGGCCTGTAATTTCAAAGGGAAACTAAGGGCGTCGCATCCTTCCTCTCCTTCCGGGAGGTACTGGATCCTTCCGAGATCCTTCCCCTGATGACGTAAGATGTCGAAGATGCGTAAAGATGACCTAAGAGGCCTCCATCATTATCCCGACAATAAAACTTTGCTTCCGATCATAGCCCGAAAAAAAGTTGTTTGCCAAGCAGTAAACTTCACGACGGAGTATAGGATATCGGTAGTAAGATCGCTTATGGGGATCTTAAAGCTCGCTCCAGTGCACCTGGCATTATAATAGTACCATGCACGTGCGCCATCCAGTAAACTTCCCTCATAACCCAAGCAAGGACTCGGGTTATCCATCATCGTTTGGCTATAGTCGAACTACCGTGCAAACCGACTCGGCAGATAGGGTTCTAGGTATACCCAATTCTGGCTCTGATAAACCAAATATGATGGTCGAATGGACTGCAGCCAACGAAAAGTACCATAGTCAGAGTGCTCATCTCTTCGCCCCGGTCTTCCAGCTCATCTTCTGCATAATAGCCTGAGTAGGTGGGCAAAGTCCTATAGAAGTTGTAGCTATCCAAGCTCCCTAACACCATCTATAGAAGTTGTAGCAAACCCTCGTCTGTGCCAGGATCTCTTAATCCGGACAGTGCAACGCCAACCAAGCCGTTAAATAATGGCAAGGGAGTTCATCTAGAGGAAATTCGTCATATTTCCTGCCATGCTCTATTATTTTCCTCGAGAGCTCCTGTAAGCCTCGTAGAGTATTACAAACCATGGCTAGAAGCAAGCCAGCCTATATCCAAAGACCAGCTTTACAGCCGGCATGATTGTTCGACGTAACAAAAGATTGAACAAACTTTTTGTCTTATTGAACGTATAAGGTATCTGTGTACAAAGAAGGAAGTCCTAAAGGATATTCTAAGTATAGGGAGAAGAGGTTTCTGGAAAGTGTGACGGTGGAGATCGAGTACTGTAGTGGCTTCTTTACTCTGTTGACGATCTGACGACGAATCAACCTTGCTATGGCTCTCTGGCACCTTTGATAAGACTCTGGGGTCACCGATCAAGAGGCTGTCTGGATGAGAAGATCCCTTGAAGATGGTTGGTTGGTTGGTTCTTTGGTTGATAGGTAGATGAGGGTGGTCGACTCTTCATAGATAGAGATCGCTGCTCCTTTGAAAATTGTCGATTGTTAATGTTTTCTCCCTCTTTTTCTCTTTTCTTTTGGTGAAAGAAGAACTCCTTCTATTTATAGAGAACCGAGTATATGCGATGTGCATTAGGGTTCCTGAGATATAAAAGAATCTGTCGTCATTGTACGGTACGGGCTTCTAGAGAACTGACACATGGCGGACATCGAGATTTCCTTCAAACGAGATCTCTGGTGGTTATAAACATAACCGAAGGAGGTAACACGTGGCGCGTGCCGATTTGCTTGCTCGGATACAGCCGAGTAAATCTTGGGATTTCATCCTAGATTTGGTGTCTAATGATCCTCGTCTAAGATTTAAATCAAACTGATATGATCAATCATGATTTAATCCCAATATTCACTGTAAGAGGCGGTTTGAACAAACCAATTGGGGTGGACCCATGCTTTCGGTGCCTCTGGTGAGGACTAAGTGCTGCTGTGCTTCGGGGTGACGAGTAGACCGTACTTCTGGAGATGACAAACCTTTGTGCTTTCAGGCGACGAGTGGACTTGGCTTCGAATGACGACGAGACTTCTGCGTATAGAGCAACTTATGAAGCTGTGGGGGCTACTAGAGTCACTGTGTTATAGGCGACAAGTAGACTTGTGCTTCAGGTTCGAGGTTATGTGCTTTTGGAGCGACAAGTTGACTTGCATTGGTTGCGATGGGAGTTCCAAGTCTCTTGTAGAGAAGTGACTTAAGATTCTAATCTGGAGCAAATGACTGCGCCATAGAATGGATGGTATGAGCATATCACCATCTTGCCTTATACGACACATGTAAGTAGCTGCTCCTATAAACAGTAAAGACGTTAGCTGCAAAAGGAAGGGTATGGCACCCTTGCGCTTCTGAGATTGGCACAGGTAGATAGCTGCACCTCTGGAGTCAAGGCACTGGCTTCTGGAATAAAAGAACGGGAGGGGGGCCTACCACCATCTTTTTTTGAGGTTGGCACAGAGAGGTGGCTGTGCCTCTGGCTTGAAGGTTCTGGCTTTTTTTAAGTACTGGGTTGCTATATGCTTCTGTAAGGATGCGCCCACAAGAAAATCAGAACATGCATCGGTGGAAGTCAATCCCCAGTGTGTGTATTTAGAAGAAGGAAGGCTGTGTTCGATGAAGATTGCATCCCTTGTAGATCCCTCTAGGCTTATGTCGAATTTGTACTAGATCCTTTGTAGAAAAATAGAGTTAGTCCCTTATATATGTCCTATGTCTGTACTAGACTTTGGTAGACATGACAATGAAGGAACTCCTCTCCATATCTTCTGTTTTATCTTTTTAGCACTGAGCCTCAGTCTTTTGCATCTTCTGCGCTTTGGCGAAGGGATGTCTTCAGCTAAGATTTTTCATGCTTCTATAAGACCCCTTCAAAGTGTCCCGAACTTGAGTCAAGCTCGGGATACTTTAAACAGAAGCATGAACACGCATCGGGACTGTACGAGCTGGGTGATGGCTGGTGTCACGCCTAGCTCTTAGGATTAGTTGTCCTGAGCCATCATTTTAGAGTATGGGATCCTGATGCTTCTTGATATTGGAGCCTCTTGCGTCTTTGCAAGGATCGTGAATCGCTTTAGCAGAGGAGGTTCAGAGTCACGTTCCTTTGGTCCCTCGCAGTATGCCATCTGTCATTGAGTGGAGCTTTAGCTTAACTTGTAAGCTTCCTTCTGACCGATGTCTGGCTTATGCTTGGACCAGACGAATAGTCTACATAAAGGACTATCCTCCTTTAAGAAAGACTCAGCTGCTTCAATAATGGCCTTGCTTGCTCGATGTTTAGCTCCTGACGACCCAGGAGTTTGCTTGAGGCGGCCGTCGGTAGCAAATCTTTTTATCCAAAGAAGCTGTAGTATAACTACCATTGATCTCGAGACGTACCGTGTCCTGGATGTTGTGGGCATCAATAGCATCTTAGACTTCTGCTTCCTGGGTTTGGATTGCTTGCCATTCTGACCAAGGAATAGCAAGGCCTGCTGCTGTGGTTGCTCTCGCCAGCCAGCTGGGAGATAGGGGAGTCCTGTGTTGGTCATCATCTCCGGCTCGGGCCAGTAGCAGTTTCGGGCGATGGCTTCCTTTTGGCCAGAATTGATTGGCTCTGTCACCACTCGCCCACACTATTGAGAGCTTGTACCATAATTTTAGCTTTCTTGCTTCTGTGTATAACTACGAAGAGTCCGTAATAGGTCTTTGTATCCACATATTTTAATATGTAGAAGCTTTCTTCTTCCTTTGCTTTTGTCTCCAAATAAAGAGGTAATCTTCATAATGATTTGGCTGACCAGAGGTAATATGGACGTGGTAGGCTTGATCTTTGCCGGGATATAGAATAACAATCCAGAGGTAATATGGACGTGAATTATTTTCTAGACCGTCGGGATAATCATAGAACTGATGCAAGAAGAACGACTACTCAGAGGTAATATGGACATGGTAGTCGTGTCTTCCAGGCATAGAGGAGCAATCCAGAGGCAATGTGACATGAAGTGCTTCATCTACTTGAGAGAATATATAGGAGGGAGAGCGAGAGATCCCTTACCAGAACTCATGGGCACCCTTTTTAGGGATGTGGGTGCCTATGTTGGTTCTGTCTTCAGACGTAATACTTCTTTAAAAACTTGTCGTTGATGGGCATCATTAGCAAGTCCCCATTAGGCTTAGCTAGCCGATAAGCACCGTGGAGTACACCGTTTCTATGATGAACGGTCCTTCCTACTAGGGCTCAAACTTCCTAGCCGTCTTATGGGTCATCACTATTGGTCTCCGTACTGCCAAGACGAGGTCGCCCACCTGGTAGGATCTTTTGCGGACCATTTTGTTGAAGGCTCCAGAGATACGAGCTTGGTAAAGCTCAATCCTTTGTTGCGCGAGCAAGTGCTTTTCATCCAACGCTTCTATCTCTTGTAACCACCTGGCTGATTGTCTTCGATGGTTAACTGATTAGTGATCATGTTAGCAGACAACATCTTCTTAAAGACTTGATCCATGCTGGTATCGGAGTCCCAAGTTGAGGAGTCAAAAAGTGTGAGTGCTCATGACTTCTTCTTTGAATCTTCTGAGGTGGTCGTAGGTATAACATACCCCAGCCCTCGACGAGTACGTTGGTAGTTATTTTCAGCTTTTTCTATTAGCGTGAATCTGTATGGGAAGACGCCGGCCTTTGCCATAATTGAGCTCCTTGTTGCTATTCAGGTCGTAGCCATCTTCTGAATAAGGTTTATGGCCTGTGTCATGTAGCGGTAGAACTATTTTGCGGCTGTCGAGGTCTCGACCTTTCAGAGTTATTCGCTGCGGATGCTCCAATCGACCGAATATGATGGATTCTTCTTATTTTTTCCTGGCTGAAACTACGAAGTAGGCACCTCGGACAGGGACAAACCGGCTCACATGGTTGGCAGTTGACTTAATTTCGAGGACGAAATTCTTTTAAGGTGGGTAGAGTTGTCACACCCATTTTTCCGTTGTACGTATTTTCAGTATACGTATACGATTTCTGACATTTGTCAGGTGGATCTAACTAAACTTGTCTTACTTAGCCTAGTATTGGTTTAATCTTGACTTAGTTTATTTTAATTTGGTTCGGTTCAATTTGAATTGGCTTGGCTTGGTTTGTTTTGGTTTGAGATTGAGAGATTTTGTATAAAAACCAACTCTTTCTCTCTCCTCCATTATTTACATTTACTTCTTCATCTTCTTCATTTACTCCTCTCATCTACCAAGCCCTAGGCAAGTGCAACTTGCTTCATGATGGATCTCAAGTTTTATTGTTCTATTCTCTTCCTTACTTGATTCTAAGCCACTTTAGAACTTGACATTTTTTGGTTTGATGGATGGATTCCTGTAGATCTAAGTTTATAACTTTTTCAGTTTTCCTTGGTTTTGATCTTTAAAACTTGGTTATTTTCGAGATCTAATGGTTTTTTGTAGGAAATTCAATTATACCCAATTTTGGCTTTTGAATCGTTGATTTCGACTTCGTATGAGAAAGTTATGCCATTTTCGTATTCATGGGTTCCCCACACCTTTTGGTGCTGTCGGGACGATGAACAGTGTCGCGCGAAGTGTCGCGCTGCCGCATGCTGTGCGGCGTGCTTGTGCGCAACATGCGCGTAGGCGGTTTTGCTCGCGCACGCAACACAACTTGCGCGCCGCTTGCCGCGCTGCAGCACAACGTGTGCCGTGCATGCATGCAACGTGCGCCGTAGGCGGTTTTGCTCGTGCATGCAGCACAACTTGTGTGGCGTGTGCCACACTTTCGCGTAACGTGCGCCGTGCTTGCGTGCAACGTGTGCCATAGGCGGTTTTGCTCGTGCGTACAGCGTAACTTGCGTGCCACACGCGATTTTCTATCGCGCAACGTGCTCGTGCTTGCGCGCAACCTGCACCGTAGGTTTTGCTCGCACATGATTTTCCGCGCACAACATGCGCCGTGCTTGCACACAACCTGCACCGTGGGCAGTTTTGCTCACACACCAGTGTGCAAATCACTCCAAATGACTGCTTTTGTCCGTTTGAGCTATTTTGTAGCTAAATCTTGAAAAACTCAAAACATAAAAGTTAGATCCTTATCTTAGCTTCAAGAATCTTCATGTCTCACTTTAATCAGAATTCATATGTACTTATGGTTTTAGTTACAGTTGGGTGCTCTCGATCTTCTTTGCATGTTTTCTATACTTGGCATAAATTGCGACGACCCGACTAAACCACTAGTTGGCATTGAACTAGTAACTTGGAATTGAGCATGATAGTTCTAGGCTATGAATCAGAACTTAACATGAACATGATAATGTGATCTACCTTGACATGATAATTTTGATAGTGGTCCGTTGTGACGCACTCTTGACATGATAAGTAACCTAACATGACATGTAAGCTTTGAATGCTGTTTCGACGGCTATCTCAACTCATTAAGTAACTCTTATCTTGACACCGTGGATGATTATGATGTACAAGCTACATGTCTCGTCTTACATTATGTCTAGGACATGGATTTCAGATTACCACGGTTAGGGATTCATACTGAATCTGACTAGGATAATGACTAGATTGATCAAGTAGCTCATAAAGAGATTTCTCAGTCACAGGCAATCCTGTTATCTGAGCGCCTTAAGTGGTCTTTTAGCCTGTCGTCGTGTAGGGTGCATTTCAGCACACGGTCATGTGTTGTACCTCCAAGTCACCTAAACAACTCTCTCAACCTGCGTCATGATAATATGGATAGTCTGCAGGACTTGTAACTGTTGGAACATCTCATTGCATCTTGCTAGTAAATAGGCTTATGACAACCCTAGTTAGTTAAAGTATCAAGCCGTACTCATTGCTTGGCCGTGAATTATGAATGGAATCTAGTCTAGTCTTGTCTAAACAGTGCCAGTTATGATTACTTCAGTGCATTACTGTTTATGCTTTACTCTTGTCAATAAATGGTTAGAGTGTAAGCTCTGTTCAGGTGAAGGGTTACAACCCCGGTCCTTTTTTGGTTTACGGGTTGTAACTTGGTTATCGAAATAGTTTCTTAGTTATATTATCGTTTGTCTCCCTATTTTCCTAACCCAGTTTTCTTGTTATTATTTATCTTGTGATATAATATGCTGGTTTAGTTCCTAAGTGAAGCCTCCCTTGTGGCACTTGCTCTTCTGGGTTCTAACCCAGCTGGTTTTGTTTGGCCAAATTTTGGAGTAGCACCCGAGGATCTACCTGTCTTCCAGCTAGATGATGAACACCAGACGTAATCCTGGCAACGAGTAGGTTTTATATTTTGCTCTCCCACTTTATTGTAAATTATTCTTATGAGGCATTTAGCCGCCGAGCAAGTTAGCTCATGTTGAAACTTTTATTTCTGTCTGCCTACGGGCTGTTACATGATTGACAAATCCTAGGGTTGATTATTTATGACTTAAACTCTTGCTAGTCTTTGTATTTTGTATGACTAGCTTCATGATCATCTGAATATAATATATTTGGGACGCCTTACTTTGTATGTCTGATGATCTTACATGTTGTAACAATTACTTGATTTTTGAGATTGAGACACTAGGCTTGTTCTTGACCATAAGAGACTGATGGCTTGTAGATAAACCTCATGCATCTAGACAGCTATGACCGTATTGTGAGGTGGGTTGTACTTCAATATACGTAGCTGGCTGTGTCTATCCCCACTCTCTAGTGTTTGGTTCTGGGGCGTGACAAGTACATTCTCTGATAGTTTTTATTAGTTTGATATTTACTATATCTGTTCAGTTATAGTGTTTACTTGATTCTCGACACGAGAATACACGGACTAGTATACGTTAGATCCCATCACGAGATATTATTCTCGGTTTACCTGGTATATTGGTATATTGTTCGATATTGTTTCTTGTACTTGTATCGACACCGATTTGGGAGGGGACATAGCGCCCTGCTTTTAAATCCCATGTCATGACGTATCATGGTTGGATCCATTATACAACTCAGGGGATTGGAGAGTTATTAGAGGTTATGTGATCAATATTCCTCTTGTAACTACTTGTGCATAGCTTTATCCTCGCAACACGTAGGGTGTGGCCTGACCTGATACTATTAGAATGATAGATTTTATTCTGGTCGGCCTGATCTCAAGGTTTACCTGTGATTGTTCTTGTGTATAACCGATCAAATGTAACAGCCTGATCTGGACCCAAGCCGATCACATAACGCTACATATCTCAAGGCACTGTTTATATTTACATTGTACATTAGATTTTCCGGTACTGCTTTATATTCTAGTATTTCACACCATGACATGATATGCAGTTTACTTGTACTATGTTACTTCTAGTCTTTATATTCTATCTTGTATTCAATTATAACTGTTTCTTATAGTATTTGTTAATTCATTGGAACTGTAGTTGGCGTTTGTACTTCGCTCTAATCCTGACTGGATACGTTGACAAAATTTTACAAAGAACTTGGAGGATCCAACTAGCCTAGAGGAGACACCAGTAGTGCTTGGAGTAGACTGCTAGGATTATTGGGTTATGTCTTTTAGTTTCTTGATATATATTTGATTTGTACTATGTTTGGTATTGATAACACTTAGCTCTTTTCAATTCTGGTTTGTATTGAACTTTGAGATCCTCTATCTATTAAATTTTTGTGCTGATATCCATCTTAGTAACTTTGTGATTAAGTTGTGATTATATTCCTCCACGGAGATGATAGGTTATATTCATTGTGTCTTAGATGTTATATGTTCTAGATGACCTATACAGCGTTCTACCGCCGACTCTACGGCATAGGTTCGACATACCCACGTGCTCGTGCCCCTAAACTGGGTGCGGGTCGTGACACGAATTATGCCTGAATTCTGTCTTTGGAAAACATATAAATAGAGAAGAAGTTCTACCATTTCAAAACACCTCTCTTCTCTTCTCTCTAAGCCTACTACGGTATTTCAAAGTGTTCTAAGCTTCTCATTTTCAAATCCTAAGCCAGTTACAATCCTCAAGTCGATTTGCCAGTGCGGTACGGTCTAGAAGTTTCAGAGTGATTGTAATCAGAGGCTTGATTGAAGAAAGATACTTCACAATTGAAGTTGGTCGAGTACTTCGGATCAAAGCTTGTGTTGTAGAAGTTGCAAGAACTTCGCATGAAACTTGTGGCATTTTTCTATAGTAGATTTCAACTAAGCTGGAGTTCTTCCGACTGGACTAATCCTCACAAGAGGGAAACCAGTATACATCCTTGTGTTATATTTGCACTCTGTTCTATACTTTTACGTTTACATATCTGTGATAGATTATGTGATCTTGTTGCTAACGATTTTTTTAATAGCTAATTTTCTGCTGCCTACTCTATTCACTCCCTCTAGAGTATAGCGCTTTACATCTCGTTCCTACAATTGGTATCAGAGTTGGTTATACAGGTAAAGCGAGGTAAAAATATTATTATATTCTTATCAATACTGCTGTTACATAGATCGCTATATCACACATGGCAACTGTGAAATTCATAAGTGAAGGCCAAGCCACGAACAGACCCCCACTGTTTGATGGTACAAATTACACATACTGGAAAACACGCATGAGTTACTTCTTGAAATCTATAGATTTTGACTATGGTCTATTGTGATTGATGGCTATAAAAAATTCCCCTCATATTCTTGTTGATGGAGAATTGGTTGAGAAACCCCATGACAAGTATACTGAAGCTGGAAAAAAATAGGCCAGTCTTGACGCACGACCTATTAACGCTTTATTTTATACTTTAGATAGAACTGAATTTAACAAGGTGTCTACAAGCACAACATCCAATAAAGTATGGAAATTTCTCGAAGTTGCTCACGAAGGCACGACACAAGTCAAGGAGTCAAAGATCAGTAGACTTACTCAAGAGTATGAGGCATTCAAAATAATGCCAAACGAATCCGTCACTCAGATGTTTACAAGATTTCTAGATATTGTAAATCCTTTGTCTTCCCTAGGCAAGGAATAATAACCATGAGAAGATTCGCCAACTACTACGAGCTCTCACGAAGAACTGGATTCCAAAGGCTACAACAATTATTGAAGGAAATGACCTCACTACTATGTCTCTTGAAACGCTCATGGGTAAGCTACTCACTCCGAGCTGAAACTTCAAGACTTTGAAGAAGTTCCACTAAAGGAGAAGTCAATCGCCCTCAAAGCTCAACACAGAAGATCTGTCGAAGATGATTCCAACGACAGTGACTCTGACTCTGAAGATCAAGCTCTGCTAATAAAGAAGTTCATGAGATTCAACCGAAGAACAAAAGAACACAACAACAACAATAGCAACAAAGAAGGTCCAATCTGTCACAGTTGTAAGAAGAAAGGACACATCAAGAAGGATTGTCCGTCAGCATCATCATTAACCAGGAAAAATAACAAGTATGAAAAGGGTTACCTGAAGAAATCAACATCCAGAAGGTATGCCAACATAAGTATATCATAAAAGTAAAGCTAGCGACTCAGAAGATGAACAATCAGATGAAGCTGCAAATGTATGCTTAATGGCATATGATCATGTGGAACACCCTATGTATGCTAGAAGAAAATGGATCCTCGACAGCGGTTGCTCAGGGCACATGGCCAGTGATGCTTCTTTATTCGCAACACTGTCGAAGAAGAAAGAATGATACGTCTCCTTCGGTAACAATCTTAAAGGGTATATAGTAGGTATCGGCAACATTGTAAGGCTCCCTATCCTGTGAGTAAAGATGTTTGTCTAGTAACCGAGTTAAAACATAACCTACTCAGCATAAGCCATTTAGCTGACGTATGTTTTTTATTTGTTGGAAGATGCTAACAAAGCAGGTAGATGCTTAATATCCAAGAATGATGAGAGTCAACTATGGCATATGGGACTCGGTCATGCAAACATGGACACAATTTCAAGACTATCCACGATGAAATTGGTACGAGGCTTACCGGACATACCTTCAAAAAGGATACGGTATGTAGTGAATGTGAAAATAACAAAGCTACCCGATCCACATTTAAGTCCAAGTATGCTATAAGTACCACTAGACCTCTACAATTATTGTATATAGATTTATTTTGGCCTAGTAGAATTGCTAGCCTAGGTGGTAAGTTATATGTATTTGTAATAGTAGATGATTTCTCTATATACACGTAGGTATATTTTCTCGCACGCAAAAATGTTGCATTGTCGAATTCGTCTCCTTTTGTAAGAAAGTTCAAAATGAGAAAGGATTATGATCACTCTTATTCGAAGTGAACATGGTGGCAAATTTAAGAATGCAGAATTTGAGCAATTTTGTGACACACGGTATATGTATGAGTTCTCCTGCCCTAGAACTCCACAACAAAATAGAGTTATGGAACGTAAGAACGGACTCTATCTAAAATGGCTAGAGTTATGTTAAACCAGTTTAGTCTACCTAAATACTTTCGTGCTGAAGCTATCAACACAGCTTGTTATATTCTCAATAGGGTTCTAATTCGACCTAAATCAAAGAAGACTCCCTATGAGTTATGGTTTGATAGAACACCCACAATTTCTATTTCAAAATGTTTGGTTGCAAATGTTCTATTCTTAATAATAAAGATAATTTAGAAAAGTTTTACGAAAAGACCGATGAAGGTATAATTTTAGGTTATGTGGCCAAAAGAAAAGTGTACCGAGTCTTCAACAAAAGGACCATGATCATCGAAGAGCTAATGAATGTCACTTTTGACGAACTAAATTAATAGACAATCGATGATGATGATGATGAAGACATCAGTACCGAGCAAAGCACCTGCAGAACCATCAATTACAACACCTACAAAACCACCGAGCAGAGCACATCCAGAAAAAAAAACCAGCTACCTTAAGAGTCTGTCAAAAAGAATGAAGTTTATGGCTGACCATCCCAAGACTTGATAATATGGGAGATTACCATGAGTGTAAGTACCCATTCCTCTAACAGAGATATAATTTCCTGTGTTGCATTTATTTCAGAGCTAGAACCCAAAACTATTGAAGAAGCATGTAGCGATAATTTTTGGTTAGATGCTATGCAAGAGGAATTAAACCAATTTGAACGGAATCAAGTTTGGAAACTTGTTCCCAAGCCATTGATCATTCGGTCATTGGCACCCGCTGTGTATTCTGAAATAAACTCAATGAGAGTGGTTTAGTCACTCGTAACAAGGCCCGACTCGTAGCTCAAGCATACAACCAAGAGGAAGGTATCGACGAAGATGAGACCTATGCCCCAGTTGCGAGATTAGAATCCATTCACATGTTATGTGCATTTGTATGTTTTCATAATTTTAAACTTTTTTAAATGGACATCAAAAGTGCATTTCTTAATAATTTTATAAAAGATGAAGTTTATGTAGCTCAACCTCCAGGATTTACTGATTTCAAAAACCTTGATTATGTTTTTAAGTTGAAGAAAGCCTTATACGGTCTGAAACAAGCCCCTCATGCTTGGTACGATCACTTAAGCTCTTTTTACTTGATAATGGTTTTTCAAAGGCAAGGTTGAACTACACTGTTTATAAAATCTTTGAAAAGAAACCTTCTCTTAATTCAGATTTATGCTAACGATATTATCTTTAGAACCATTGATGAGTCTCTTTGTCAAGAATTTTTAAAGTGTATGCAGAATGAGTTTGAGATGAGTATGATGGGAGAACTCAAATTTTTTCTTGGACTGCAAATCAAATAAACCAATAATGGGGTTCATTAATCAAGCCAAGTACACAAAAGATTTACTAAAGAAGTTCGATCTGGAAACCGTCAAACCTCTTGGCACTCCGATGGCAACTTTAACTAAGCTTGATATATGAGCAAGGCAAACCTGTCGACATATGTAAGTATTAAGGTATGATTAATAGTTTACTTTATTCAACTGCTAGTCGCCCTGATATAATGTTTAGTGTTTGCTTGTGTGCACATTTTCAAGCTAACCCCAAGGAATCACACTGTGCGCAGTTAAGCGTATCTTCCGATACCTTAATGGCACTTCTTCTGTCGGCTTATGGTATTCCAAAACTACATCATTTGACCTAATCGGTTACTCGGATGCTAATTTGCTAGATGCAAAGTAGATAAAAAATGTACTAGCGGTACGTGTCATTTCCTAGGTAAGGCTCTAGTCTCTTGGCTTAGCAAGAAGCAAAATTTTGTCGCATTATCAACTACTAGGCTGAGTGTATCGCCGCAAGATGTTGTTATGCACAAATTTTATGGATAATACAAACCTTAGAAGACTTTGGTTTACAGTATTCACACATACCTATTTTCTGTGACAACACTAGTACTATTAATTTGACTAAGAATCATGTATGTCATTATCGCACTAATCATATTGAGATTTGATATTTTTCTTAGAGAGCATCAAACAAATGGAGATATAAACCTTGAATATGTAGACACAGAGAACCAATTGGCTGACATCTTTACAAAATCTTTAGCGGAAGATCGTTTCAATTGTTTACGTCGAGAATTAGGAATTTTAGATGTCAATAATATTAATTAATTTTGTTTTATTAATTATTTTTTAATATGCAAAAATTTTTTGAGACAAGCCTACAAAGGGTCTGCCTGTCACCGAAACGGTACTTAAGCGTTCCCCTGTGAACCTTCGTTAGCTAGCACAGTACCCCTACAGCTAATCTAAGACAATCGCTGCGTAACAAAATTTAATTTGTAATATAATTAATTATATTAATTAAATTTTAAAATAAGTAAACTTGGAATTAAATAATTGAAAAGGGTTGATGAATATAAAGTGACATTCTTCTGCACAAAAATACCTCAACAGAACCCCAGCAAACTCGCACCAAATTTGGACCGAATTCGGCCCGAGTTCTGTTGGTGTCGGGTGTTTTTAAGTCAGATTTGAATGTGAACCCTTCTATTCATCACCCTTTCTTCTCCAAAAAGAGCAGTAGCCGCGCCTAGCACTCCAAAACCCTGACTTTTCTACTTTGATTTCTCTCAAATCCTTTGGGTTTTCCATCCAAATTTTGGATTCATGGATGAAATCTCGTTCTCTTCCATATACTCAATTTTCAGAAGGTATAACTTGCTTTTTTCTCTATTTTAATTTAGTAGATTTATATACTTTTCTATAAATTATGCCTAGGATTCACAACCCCTTCAAGAGAAAGAAGATGGCGGCTAGCGAAGAAGCCTCGTCTTCGGATCCAATCCAAGGATCGCTCTTTTCGCCCGTCCAATCGGACGACGGGGTGTTCAATGAGTTTTTATTCGAAACTCATGACCAATCTCCATTATGGTATATAGATTTCTCGGTTCGCAACATATTCTCTGGCGCACTGATCAAGTGGACTATCTTTTCGTCATACAGAACTTATTTAAAGAATCAGGATTGCATAACCTTTTCACTCACTCATTTCCTATTACAATCAATGCTATTCGACTATTTTACTCTAATTTCAGTACCCTTGACACTTTTACTGTTAAGAGACATGTTGTTGGAATTGATATTCAATTCAATGATACCGACCTAGAAAAAATCATTGATATTCTAAATGAAGGTGCTTCGCTAGACGATATTCCTGAATTTGAATTTCTCGGAGACACGAATTTAAAAAGTTTCAAGAATGAACTTTGTTCTCCTGATCGAGTTCGTACTGGAAAGTTCAAAAGCTGCACATTTGAACTTAGTTTCTATGAATTGTATCGCATCATGTACTCCACTATCTTTCCTAAATCTACTTCCAAAGACGAAATGACCACCTTTAAAATGTCTGCTTAATATCATATTCGTAAGGGGATTCCTTTTTCTGTCCTCAAGACGATTATTAGATGATGGGTCGTTGTCGTGAAAGGCACAGGAACCTTGCTTATGCGATGATTCTTTCAATCATTTTTCAGCACTTTGACATTGATCTATGCACTTATGCGCGTGACTCTGAGCCCAAGTATCTTCAGCTATCTCGTCGTAGCACAGTTGTTCCTCCTACTCCTACTGTACCACCTCCACCTCCTCAAGATTATTCTATGTCTTTTGAGGGTCTCCACCAGCATTTATTTAATATGCGGCATGCTCAGCTGGATGAGCATAACTCATTACGAGCGTTTGTAACTGGCACATTGAAGGAATGTGAGTTCCGAGATGCTAGTCGGTTTCAGGCCCTAGCAAACTCCTTTACGGATCTGCATTTTGCACAAACTGGTCTGTATGCCTGTTCTCTTCTACGAGATCCTATTGTTTCTGGCTACCGCTATGAGGATGAGGTGGTTCGTCACTTTTTTAAGCCCTGTAACGCTTATGGCTGGTACCGTGGTTCTGGTGCTACTCCACACCATTCTCATGGAGGTGGCACTTTTGGAGCTGGTCCTTCCGAACATGGTGGCGATGTTGATCGCGATGACGATGATGACTCTGTTTAGTTGCTGAGGATTTTTGATCTAGACATTGTTGTATTTTATCTAGATGGTATCTGATTAGACACTATATTTGTCTATATATACTTGGAAATGCTTCAATATTCCAAGATAGTACTTTATCTTTTATTTTTATTAGCACTGTGACTGTTTGCTGAGTTGGTATATTTCAAACTCTAATTAGTATGCATTTACTATTTCAGTCAGTATTGTTCTCTCTTTTACTCATAGTATGCACTTCTCATTCTATGCATAGCTTTACTTATTTTAGTTTATGCTTCCTTCATAGAAGTGCCTGTGAAATATATGTTACTCATTATATATTTTCTATAATTAGCACTGTGACTGTTTGCTGAGTTGTTGTATTTTGTCTAGATGGTATCTGATTAGACTCTATATTTGTCTATGTATACTTGGAAATGCTCCGATATTCCAAGATAGTACTTTATCTTTTATTTTCATTAGCACTGTGACTGTTTGCTGAGTTGATATATTTCAAACTCTAATTAGTATGCATTTACTATTTCAGTCAGTATTGTTCTCTCTTTTACTCTTAGTATGCACTTCTCACTCTATGCATAGCTTTACTTATTTTAGTTTATGCTTCCTTCATAGAAGTGCCTGTGAAATATATGTTACTCGTTATATATTTTCTATAATTCTTCAACGTTTGTTTCTTAAGCATGAATTGCGGTGGAGCTTCTCTCTTTGCAATTTTTTTTCTAAGTGACAATGAGGGAGAAAATGGATCTAACATCTTTTGCAGGATACAAAAAGAATTTGTTTAAGTGGAGACAGTACCATACAAGTACAGTACAGTACAGTATCTTACAAATTTTGATTTTTTTTTAAATCAAGATCGAGATGTTATATCGGTCAAGGTTTGTCAATTATCAAAATAGGGAGATTGTCGGCCCATTGGTCATGGTCAAACCTAATTTTAATAATTGATCAAACCCTGTCTCGATATAATGGCTACTTGGACAATTGCTGAGAACTGCTACTGCTACCGTTCCAGACATGAAGCTATTTTGCCATTGAGTCTGTATTTCTATTATCAACATAATTTTCATAATTTATTGAGTCTAGGAATACAATGTACACCGAGTCGTACTAGTAAATAGGCTACCCCAAAATATTTTCAAAATATCCTTTGTTTTAAAAATAAGCATATTTACATAAGCTCCTAACTGTTTGACTTTTCAAAAAGCCTAATACCTGATTTACAAAACCCTAATTAAATCAACTCTAGACCAAGATAATTTGGCTCGAGTTCGCCCCGAGTTCGGTTAGTGGACGTTGGATTTTGAACTCAGTCTTCCCGCAGTTACGGATGCAACGGCTATCTGGCAAGATTCTCTCAAAGAATTCTGCCCAAATTCTACCCGAATTCTGCCCGAATTCTATCTTTGAAAAACCTATAAATAGATAAGAATTTCTACTATTTCAAAACACCTCTCTTCTCTTCTCTAACCCTACTATGGTATTCTAAAGTGTTCTAAGCTTTTCATTTTCAAATCTCAAGCTAGTTACAATTCTCTAGTTGATTTGCCTGTATGGTACGGTCTAGAAGTTTCAGAGTAATTGCAATCATAGGCTTGATTGAAGAAAGATACTTTACAATTGAAGTTGGTCGAGTACTTCGGATCAAAGCTCGTATTGTAGAAGTTGCAAGAACTTCGCATGAAAACTTGCAGCATTTTTCTATAGTAGATTTTAGCTGGAAACTGGAGTTCTTCCGACTAGACTAGTCCTTACAAGAGGAAAACCAGTATACATCCTTGTGTTTGTGTTTGCTCTCTGATCTCTACTTTCACATTTACATATCTGTGGTATATTCTGTGATATTGTTGCTAATGATTTTTGAAATAGCTAATTTTTTGCTGTCTACTCTATTCATCTCCCTTTAGAGTATAGCACTTTACATCTCGTTCCTACAAAGAGCTGGTTGACTTCTATGCCATGTTTAGTAGCTCTCACGGCACGGCACAAGCCAATATCCTTCAGCTCGGTCTTGTACTTTCCCGGTATCCATAAGGTCAAGTTATGCCATTTAGTGTCAGTATGGATCTAACCTTTGACCCGAAAAGCTTCTTTTGGGTATGAGACTTCCGCCGCTAGAAGTTGTTTGGCGAAGAGAGAAGCCCCAAATGGATGCACGTCCCGGGTAAAATCACTAAGCATATGGCCAGGACGCAGTACCCGCAAAGTATATGACAGACCGTCACGAGCACACCTAAAGGAGTCCCACTTCCTGGAGCGTGTGTCCAGCTTAAAATGGCTTGTCATCCCACTTCCTGGAGTGAGATGGGGGCAGGTCCCATTCCATGTGCCACTTTTTAGTGAAGCCAAAGAAGACCGAAAGCGGGAGATGTCGGTCGGATCGTCGAAACATATAAACTGAGGTTGTAGTTACCAAAGTACCAATCTCCTTTAAGCTTCAAGAGGTCTGTCTCCTTCAAAATCAACTAGTCACTGAAGAGGAACTGAGGTTTCAGCATCTCACCCCCTAAATCACTTGCAACTGATAACTTGCCTCGATCCATCATGCTACGGAAGTAGGTGAAGTGTTGTTTGTGTATTCTAGTCAATCGTTGCTCTGGTTGGCCTCGGGCGATCAACTTCCTTGCACGGTTAACCACCTCCTCATCAAAATTCTTGCCTAGTGAGTAGACCGATGAGTCAGAGAGGATCTCGGCGAAAAGGAGGATAGTCAAAGAAATTGCATAAAAAACAAACGAAGTCAGAAAAAATAAATACCAAATATTTTTTACAAAAGAAAAAAGAAAAAAAGAGCAAGATGTACAGGCATTATTCAGTAGCCTTGCGCATCAACAAGCTAAATCTCTGCACAGGCACTATTCAGTAGCCTTGTGCATCAACAAGCTAAACATCTGTGTTGGCACTGTTCAGTAGCCGCATCAGCAAGCTAAACCTCTATACAGGCACTGTTCAGTAGCCTTGCACATCAGCAAGCTAACTTCTGTGCAGACACTGTTTAGTAGCCTTGCGCATCAACAAATGGAGCTTTAGCATCTTCCAGATGCTACTTTGAAAAGTAGCACCCATGTGCATCAGCAAATGGGGCATTCTACTTTGAAAAGTAGCGCCTATGCGCATTAGTAAAATAGGGCATCGATGTTTCAAATTGAACACATGTTTTGTCTTGGCAATCATTGTTATGAAAACTTACTCGCAACAGTCGGTCGTACGTCTCCATGCACGCCATCATCAATGACCGGAGAGTCGTCGACGTCGACAGCCTTGGTCACCGGCCACTTCCGTTTGGCCTTGCTCGTACTCACCGCGCTAGCCTTGGCGACCTTGGAAGCTCTGGGGGCTCTCAGATTTTTGGGGGCCATGGGAAAATCTAGGGTTTCTCTCATGAAGAAGAAACTCTTTTTTCAAGAAAAGCTTAGAAAAGAAAATAGAGTAAAAGTTCTCCCTCTTTTCAGAAAATTCCTCTTTATAGGGAAAGACACGTATCAACAGATGAGAGCAAGAAACGCTTCGAATTTGAGAAAAGTTCTCGAAATGCGTACAAAGGAAATCACTTCTTATCTATTTTGAAAAATGAGGAGTCATTGTCATGACGACCAAAAAAGCACTAATTGATGATGGTTACTAAGCTCTCTTAACGATGACGGCCTATCAGCAACGTGCTGCACACTTTTTATGCCACATGTTATTTCATGATTTTTTTAAAGTATTTCAAACTTTATCCAAAGTTTGGAAACTTCGAAGGGGTCTTGTAGAAGCATGAAAAAAGTGCAGCATCTACAAAGTGCAGGAGACACAAAGTTGCTGCGCACATCAAAGAACAAAAATGTGTAGTACATAAAAAAGATGCTTTATTAAATCATAATTACAAAGGTCTATTACAGATTTTTCATAATTATATACAAAGACTATCTACTCAGCCTAAAGTGCATATCTTACAAGTGTGCAGGCCAAAAAAATGTAGCACTCTTCCTCGTCAGAGCGAATCACTTTCTTGTCAACGAACGAGTGTTCCCCTTATCTCAGCAAACCTGTGGCTCCTCCAGCATAAGTAGGGTCGACAATCAACCAAAACTTGATGTTCCAAAGCAGAACACAGTCAAGATGTTGTTCAGGTTCGAACCCATCATGCCAAACACTCCAGTGCATCTTTTGAAGTTTTTTCCACCAAGACTACAACTTCTTTGAACGAAGAGATATACAACCAATAGTCGACTTATGCGAGGCCTACGGCCGTCTGAAGCTACGTCGGGATCGAGCATAACAGAGGAGTGCCAAGAAGCAATGAATAATGGCTTTCTCAAAAGCTCCCCTTAAAAGGCTGTGTGTGGTCTAACCCGCATGCCACGTTGCATTAAGTCAAAGGCTCCGAGTTAATTGGATGAACCTAGAATTCATCACAATGAATCTTATTTATTGAAGCCCCTGACTAAGTCTTTTAGACACCACTTTTCGAGCCCCTCAAAGTGGCAATATTTAAGGAGGCAGTGACGTGTCGCCCCAAAAGTGCAGTGACTTAATGCCCCAAAAGCAAAGTGTATCTACGACCCAAAAGTGCAGTGCCTTCATCACCCTAAAATGCAGTACGCTGGAGACCCAGAAGCGCAGCGCTCAGAATGAGGCACATACACTGTGCCATTACTTCAGCATTAATGGTACACCAAATAAAGTGTCAGAAAATAACTATTGACATCTATCGAGTTATCAGTTGTTAGATAGCAGTTGGCAGCTGTCAGTCAAAGGCATGTCTCCTAATGCGACTCAAAGAAGCGCAGTCTCATAGACATCCAAAAGTGCAGCCTTAGAGACATCCAAAAGCGCAGCTTCGGTGATATCGAAAAGCACAGCCCCCAACGACGCACAACTTCTTCACAGCATGTTATTTGTCAAAAGAAGACTACATGGCCAGTATGGCAATCGTATCTCTTTAGATACTGTCAAATCCAGTTTGTTTTAACTGAACGAGATCTTTGAGTAATGTACACGATATATGGAATTGACTCAGTCATGTTTATGAACGGGTGCTAACCACCCAAGACCTCAGTAATAGGCAAATTGCAACAACTGCCACATGTGAGCTCAGCAGTAGCTCTAACGGTGCAGTTATAACAGATTCAGCTATTTTTTCATGCGCACAGCGCTCCTGTGTGCCAAGAACCCCTGAGCACATATGTATCTTATATGTGCCTGCCTATAAAAGAAGAAGTCTTCCTTCATTCTGGAACCATCGACTGCATCTTGATTGGCAAATCTAGATTACTACCTACAAGCATTTAGAGAGTCGGAGCAAGTTCTTCTTTTCGTCAGATCGTCAACGAAATAAAGGAACTACCACAGTGTTTGATCTCCCTTATCACACTTTTCCAGAATCAAAACTGTACTTAGATTTCCTGTTTAGGAATCTCTTATACTGATATTGTTTGAAATACAAAAAGTTTGTATAACTTTTGTTCATGGCAAACAGTGGTGCACTTCTTCGAATAAATATTGAACCACGTTGTGATTCGAATTCTACACTGGTTTATGGCACAAAAAGTATTCTATCACGGAATAGGATGTCACCCTCCTGCCCTTATTTAGTTGTGGGGTGGTGCACTATTTCAAAGATGGAATATTGGACCGTGTTGTTATCCGGATTAGTATTGACCAGTTATATTCAGTTATATGACATATTTTTATGTATCTTGTTATGTCCATCTGAGGATCTGGTGATCTCTCCAGGTAAAGACAATCGACAGTATCTCGAGGAGTACGAATTTTGGACTAGACTCTTCGTCTCTTCCTTCGCGGACTATGTGACTTTCTCTTAGGTGGTGGACTTAATTTATTGTTATACTTTATCTCATGTATCCCAATCTATTCTTTAGATTTGCTTGGTAGCGGATTTGTCTCTACCTAGTAACTTGCCATTAACATTTTTATATTTGATTTAATAATTTATTTATTCCTTTATTTTATGCATGAGACTTAGTGTGCCCATATATATATATATATATATATATATATATATATATATATATATATATTATATATATATAATATATATATATATATATATATTATATATATATATATATTTTATGGATGAGACTTAGTGTGCCCATATATATATATATATATATATTTTTCCTATATATATATATATATATATATATATATATATATATATATATATATAAAATATATATATATATATTATAATATATATATATATATATATATATATATATATATATTTATGATATATATATATATAAATATAAATATATATATATATATATATATATATATATATATATATATAATATATATATACAAAAAAAAAATATATATATATATATATATATATATATATATATATATACTACTCTTCTCCTTCTCGTGGTTTCCTCCTGGATCTGAGTCCCTCACTCATGTCCGGCCCCCTCTGCTGGGCCGCGAACCCCCCCCCCCCCCCCCCCCCCCCCCCCCCCCCCCGCAGTCCGTCCCCCGTAGCCGGATCTGCCTTGCCTCTAGTAGCTGTCCGTGGTCAGCTGCTCAGCTCGTGCTGCTTGGACTGCCAGTTCCGACGGTCGCCGCCCCTCGCCACTAGCCCTCCATGGTGCACGCCCTTTGCCATGGCTCTTCCCCGGCAGAGCTAGCCGGGCTCTCGGTGGCTTCGACCCCAGTCGTGGCTCTGTCCCTCGAGTTAGGCTAAAATGGCTTATGACTTCATAAGTCATGATTAATGACTTAAGACTTAAAGCCCATAGGCCCACACCATGTAGCCAAACCCTAACCCTAATCAGCCCATGGCAGCCAACATAGGGTTTTCCACCCTATTTAATGCCTCTCAATGTTAGGGCTAGCCTCCCTTAGGTTTTCTTGCCAAGTTTTAGAAAGAGGTATTTCCCATCTTCAATAAATCCTAGTAAATTCTTCTTTATTCCTTTTTAACCCAAACAAATTGCATTGAGTCCTAAATTTCCTCTAATTTCTGTTGGTACCAAGTGTTCTTGGCTTTGGAGCTCATTGGAGGAATTTGGCCATCAAGAGAAGCACCTCTTTGTGGAGCTTTTTGGAGCTTTTGATACACATAGGTAATTTCAATTTCTCACCATAGAACCCTGTTATTTTTGCATCATTAGGGAGCCCTATACCTAGCCTAACCGTAGGAATAGGAATCCCCAGAATTTCGTGTCCTTTCGTGTGCATTTTGGACACGTATCAGTGTCGTTTTTATAGTATTTGTTGATATGCCACAAAGGATTTTTATTTGTTATTTTTGAAAAGTGTTTGAATAAATTTCATGATTTATATGTGTACATTAGTTTGCAACTGGACTGAGTTGGTTTTCGAGCCGTGTCCGTGTCCAAACAGGATACGAACACGCTCACAGCACACACGGGCAGTGCCCTGCTATTCGGGGGCTATAACTCCCTGTACACGACACTTCACCATACGAAATTTGACAGAAGGACTCCCTACATGACTGACACGAGGCCAACAATGTTTCGTAGGACCTCGTTGAATGGTTTGGGAGCAATCGAGCCCGCACTGACACGCCCTGTCGCGCGCAGGCAGCTGTATACACGCACAGACACGCGCACAAATACGTGTTCGTGTCCACTCTGGACACGTCGTGGACACATCATGGTGGGTCCACTATGTAGCCCTACACGTGGGCCATACGTGTGCAAAACCACGTGTCATGGGGAGTCGTGTGTCGTGTCCACGACCTCAGTGAACACGTGCACGACGATTGGCCTATTTGTGCACTGTTTTCATGTTCTATGTGATTGGACACGTTTGTGTCCACTTGGATGGACACAAACTCGTGTGGGACACTTACACAATATGCTTTCATGTTACCAACCCTCAAATTAGCATTTTAATTTGAATTTATAGATTAATTTTCCAATTCCCTATTTCCTGTTACCTATGTATCAGTGACAATTTTTCCCATTATTTTTCCAGATTTTAATGTGAAGTTGTCATCGATTTTTAACCTAGATATCACTGTTAATTGCATGTAATTAACCCCCTAACATGTACTCCTACATGATTCCTATGGGTGTGTCGATTTTGGATTGATTTGGGACAAATTTGGGTTCAAAAACTGAGAATGCAATGGTGGACTGAAAACTGGGTTTTTGGGGGAACTGTTTGAATTGATTAGTTTCAGATTTCATTGATGTTAATTCCTGTTGAATGTTAAGTTTCAGATTTCACAAGTTCAGATTTCATTGATGTTAATTCCTGTTGAATGTTAAGTTTCAGATTTCACAAGTTTCAGATTTCATTGAGAACTGTAGAACACAAGTTTCAGGTTTCATTGTATGTTAAGTTTCAGATTTTACTGTTGAACCAATTCACTGAATTCCAATGTGATATCACTGTTAATTAGTGTAGATTAAATCCCTAACTTGTGTACCTATATGATTTCTAATAGTGTGTTGAAAATTGGGTTGTTTGGATGAGGTTTTGGTTCATAAATCTGGAAATTCATTTTTAGGACTGTTAAATGCTTTTTAAGTGTGATCCATGAGTTTGTCTAAACTGATGTTGATTCCTATAATCTGAGATTGAAATGTGGGGTTTGGATTGTTGTACATTGTTTTGTGTTGTATTAAAACTAAATTCTGTTAACTGATTATAGGAGGAGGCTTTCCTATTTTAAAACTGATTTTTCTCACTGTTATATTGTTGCTATTCACTGTTTGTCACACACCCACACTTTTTCATATGTCTCACACACACACACACCTGTACACTGTTACACTATTTGTTATTCACTATTTTTCACTTCACTCTATGCACACACACACTTTCTCATAAGTAATACACACACACACATATACATTGTACTATTACCTGTCCATAACCAGTCCTTAAGTTGTTCCTATACATCAGTCTTGTTAGTCCCCTAACCCACATAGCCTTTAACATGCCATAGCTCCCTCTTGACAGCCTATCTGCTGCCCAAAATCAGCCTAGGTGATGTCCAAAACAGGACCTTAACTAAACCCCCCCTTGCTTCAAATTCCAGCCCAATACATGCCCATAAAACCTGTCCTAAACACCACACAATACAGTCCTCTAACAGCCCCTATATCTATCCACAAAATAGTCCATGTTAACACCACTTTAGCCCCTTTCTAATCCCATATTGACAGCCTAAAAATCAGTCCTAGAGCAGCCCCATTAATTCAGCCCTTAACCACCACCATAACAGCCTTGGTATGCCCTTGACCACCCTACATTTCAGTCCTTATTTTCCCCACATACCAGTCCCTAATGGACAGCACAAATGCAGACACTACACAGGCCACTCTCTTAGGATATTCTGTCACTGTAATCATGGCACACACTTTAGTCTACTGTTCACTCTCACACACACTAAGCACATAACTCTCTAGCCTAACACACACACACTTGAGCACTAGTGTTTTCCCTACATGTTTATATATGTATATATACATGTATATATATATATATGAGGTGTATATTCACATAGGTATCCTATTTTGTGTGTGTACTATATATATATTTGACATATAATGTATGTGTGATATAGATAGTGTAGCCTATGCTTTCCATTTCACCACCATATTCACACATAGACCCTTGCATGCTAACTTCCCTCTCTCAATTTACATTATGTAGATGTAATGTTGTATATATATGTAAGCCTATACATATATATATATATATATATATATATATATATATATATATATATATATATATATATGAATTCATTATCAATAGCTAGATGTAATGTGCCTTGGTGTGATGGCTTGTGTGTGGCTTGTATAGCCCTGTGATTGGTATGTGATTGCTAGACTAGGCTTGGTTAGGCCTAGTGAGACTTGTTAGACTTGTTTGGCTTAGGCTGACCTAGTTGACCAGTCTAGTTGACTAGAGTTGACCGAGAGTTGACTTTGGTCTAGCTTGACCTAGACAACATACAGATGCATAGTAGATTACATTTATCATCTCCTGTATACATCTTGACTTGTGTTGCGCTAACTAGAAGTCAGGTATCTCATCTCGGACAGTACATTACTTCAGACATTCAGATACGAGGCGAGTACATTCTCTGATCATTTCATATCCTGCTTAGAATTATTTTCTGTATTAAATTACTTTACTTGATACTGTCACGTTGGTCACACGGATTAGTACTATATGGATCCCTTCTTGAGATGTTATCCCTTCAGGGAGCATCGGGTACTCTATGTTCTGTGCGTTTCACTTACATGGCGTATCATATGCTTCTTTGGTTCTTTGATCACTTGTGACATATTCTCATATGATCACAGAGTCTTCTCTGAATCCTTATCCCATTTATTGGGTCTATCAAAATCCCTATTTATGGGACTACTATGTACCACCCTTCGGGGGCTTATCACCCTTTGGGGGCATATCACCCTTCGGGGGCTTATCACCCTTTGGGGGCATATCATCCTTCGGGGGCTTATCACCCTTTGGGGGCATATCACCCTTCGGGGGCTTATCACCCTTTGGGGGCATATCACCCTTTAGGGGCTTACCACCCTTTGGGGGCTGTTACATAGAATCATAACATAACCTGGTTGGATCTTTGTATATTAGTTGGGGGTACGGGGGGAGTATAAATAGCCATGTGAACAATTCCAAAGTAGAATAGCCATGTACGCCTCTTTAGTATAGCCATGTACAAATCAAGTCGTTCACATGTCGACTTGTACTCTGAATCACTAGTCACTGGTAGCTCTCTACTTATAGTAGATATTTCTATTACAGTTCTCTCTCTGTTTACATACTGTATTTCTTTCAGTATCTATATCTTACTTTACTGCATGATTATATTTCTAACCTGCTATGAACTGTTGAGATGTATTGTGCTCGCTTCCGTCCTGACTGGACCTGTTAAAATTTTTACAGAGGATGATGAGGAACCCTGTACCCCTACTTGGAGCTTGCCTAGATGACACTCGCAACCTGGACCCCTAGGAAGGTTCAGGCTACTGCTCAGGATGATACCTTGTATAGTGTAGATAGCTTAGACTGTCCTTTATTTTCATGTTTAGCTGTTGTCTTATTTTCAGAATTGTATATTTTAGAGATGTTGAGACTTTGTTATTTCTTTCTACTGTACCTCAGTTGAGGATTTCTTATCTATTTTCCATCATGCTATATTCTACCTTAGATTGTGATTGAGTTGTACCTCTGTGTTGGCCTCCTTATGGAGAGTATTCATATGATGTAGTTATAGTTCATGACCTAGAACAGTGTTCTACCGCCGATACTGCAGCGTAGGCTGGGCGTTGTTACGTTCTCGTACCCTCACAGTGGGTGCGGATCGTGACACGTTTTTAGTGGTGGCCCATGCAGGTCGAGTTTGTGTAGTGGTATTCGAACTAGAGTACCACTACAGCCTGCAGTAGGTTTAGAAGTTATTTTTGAGGTACTCAATCACATTAGGAAAAACTCTTAATGGATTCCTGCTATCTAAATTCCTGATACTTCCTTGAATAACTGTCCTCCCTTGAATTATCGATTCTATCTCAGTATTGATTTCCTTGTTTGATCTGTCTCCAGGATGGTGATTGAGATACGATCGCATCGCTCTGGCCCACAGACGCTGGTGAGAGGCCTACCACCCCTCGCCTGATCATGGACACTGGGACCACAGCACCCCCTATTTCTGCTCATATAGGAGCTTCTGCAGCCTTTGGAAGTGCACCTCCACCTGTCCGGAGGTCTTTCCCCGTCATTCCAGATATGACTCAGCAGCAGTTACCTTCAAGAACGGTAGATGCGGCTCAGATGTTTACCCTCTTCCAGCGATTCATGGAGTTTCAGCAACAGATTCAGCAGAGCCAGTCTGCTGATATCCGACAGAGCATACAAGATACTCACCGTTGGTTAGGACGACAGTGGAGCTGGTGGCTGCTCAGCCACAGGGGCCAGATGCAGCCGTATCAGCGAGGACTCCAGACATCCATTCCTTCAAGAAGATGGGACCCCGAGACTTCAAGGGTACGGAGGGCATCATATACGCTGACAATTGGATAGAGCACATTGAGGAGATATTTCGATTAGCACAGATACCAGCAGGATTACAGATTGAGGCAGCCGCCAGTCAGATGCAGGACTTGGCCCGTACCTGGTACCAGACGGACCCGAGGGTTGGTACAGCCGGTCAGACTTAGGCAGCGTTCAAGAAACTGTTCAAGGAGAAATTCTTTCCGATACCGCACTCCGTGCTTTGGAGGCGCAGTTCGAGAGTTTGTTCAGGGGAACCAGACCATGAGGAGTAGCTGGAGAGTTCAGCCGTTTGAGCAGATTCATCGAGGATCTTACCGAGGTCGGGAAGGCGAGGAGGTTCTGCAGGGGTTTGATCGGAGAGATCAAGTTATATACCAAGAGCGACCGCGATGCCACTTTCGAGCAGATTCTGGTAGGAGCCATGACAGCGGAGGACGATCTTGGGCTGAAGGAGAAGATGCGAGATACTCAGGGAGCTAGTGGCAGTACGGGACCGGCTAAGAGGCCCCACCTACAGATTCAGCAGCAGGTACCCCATTTGCAGAGTCAGCAGCAGTATCCGCAGCAGATGCTACTTTTGCAGTTTCAGCAGCAGTTTCAGCAGCAGTATCAGCAGCCGAGGGTCTACCTTCAGCAGCGGCAGTTTCAGGACCGTGTACCCTTTCAGCAGACGCAGCAGCCACAGATTAAGCAGCAGGCCCCGGAGCAGCAACTAGTTATTATTTGCCCCTTCTGTAAGAGACCAGGGCATGGTTGGGACGAGTGCCGAAAGAGGTTGGGCAGATGTTTGCTTTGCGGAGGATCCGATCATCGTCTGAGAGAGTGTCCCGAGTCATCAGGACCGACAGTTCGGGGAGCAGGAGCTAGGGCTCCGGTAGACCAGCAGACGGGATTACCTTACCGACTCAGCAGCAGAGGTATATGTCAGCATCAGCAGCAGGCCAGAGGAGGCCAGCGAGGGCGAGCTTTCGCCAGGACAGTCGAGGATGCTCAGGCCAGTAGAGATCTTGCTGCAGGTTCGATCTATCCAATTTTCTTTCCGCAATTGCCTCTCATACTGCCTTAAAATTTCGATTCCTTCTGTTCCTTGTTGATTTATCAATTTTGTCCTGTTGTTCTTAAGTTATGTTTGATTTTCTCTACGATAAATCATATGGGCTAGGTCACCCAGTTATGGGTATCTAGAATCTTCGATAATCGTGCTTAGCTGGCATAGTGAGGACATATAGGCAGATTTAGGACGTATTTCTCGGGTGGGAATTTAAGGTTTTCGCTGCCAAGCATGCGGCAATGCAAAATTTTAAATACCATGATTCTAGAGGTATGTGCCTTAGTCAAGGACTCTGTGATTATCGTAGCCTTGCTCGCTAGCATGACGAAGGTTCTGAGTATCATGATTTTGGACAGACGCTATGATTATCTGACGGTATGTTTGAGACTTTGTTTGTAGGGTGTTTGACCTAGAAGGCTGCTACCATCTTAATTTCGAAGACAAAATTTTTCTAAGGTGGGTAGAATTGTAACACCCAGTTTTCCAGATGAGGGTAATTTTGAAATTTTGTATTTAATTTATTTAATTATGGTATTTAAAATTTTAATATAATTTTTGGTGATTTTTAATAATTTTTAAAACTATTTAAATCATGACTTATGATTTGGTGTTGTGCTAGTGAACAGTAGAGACTGCCTACCCTAGAGCCTAGCCATGTGATTAGGGTATTTAGACATTTTTGGGGTTATTTGATTTTTTATAATTTATTTGAATTTAGAAATTTTTAGAATTTATTTTTGAATTGTTTGGATGAGGGTTGACTAGTGTTGACTAGGAGACTAACCTAGTGACTAACCTAGGTTAAGACCACTTGGTTAGGTTAAGTAAACTTGGTTAGACCTAATTTAGTGAGGTTTAAGTCATTAGAACTTGTTTTGAGAGTTTTGGAGTTGATTAGGCTAAAATGGCTTATGACTTCATAAGTCATGATTAATGACTTGAGACTTAAAGCCCATAGGACCACACCATGTAGCCAAACCCTAACCCTAATCAGCCCATGGCAGCCAACATAGGGTTTTCCACCCTATTTAATGCCTCTCAATGTTAGGGCTAGCCTCCCTTAGGTTTTCTTGCTAAGTTTTAGAAAGAGGTATTTCCATCTTCAATAAATCTAGTAAATTCTTTTTTATTCCTTTTTAACCCAAACAAATTGCATTGAGTCCTAAATTCCTCTACTTTCTGTTGGTACCAAGTGTTCTTGGCTTTGGAGCTAATTGAGGAATTTGGCCATCAAGAGAAGCACCCTTTGTGGAGCTTTTTTAGCTTTTGATACACATAGGTAATTTCAATTCCTCACCATAGAACCCTGTTACTTTTGCATCATTAGGGACCCTATACCTAGCCTAACCGTAGGAATAGGAATCCCCAGAATTTTATCCTTTTGTGTCCATTTTGGACACGTATCAGTGTCATTTTTATAGTGTTTGTTGATATGCCACAAAGGATTTTTATTATTTTTGGAAAGTGTTTGAACAAATTTGATGATTTATATGTGTACATTAGTTTGCAACTGGACTGAATTGGTTTTCGAGCCGTGTCCGTGTCCAAACAGGACACGAACACGCTCACAGCACACACGGGCAGTGCCCTGCTATTCGGGGGCTATAACTCCCTGTACACGACACTTCACCACACGAAATTTGACAGGAGGACTCCCTACATGACTGACACGAGGCCTACAAAGTTTTGTAGGACCTCGTTGAATGGTTTGGGAGCAATCGAGCCCGCACTGACACGCCCTGTCGCGCGCAGGCAGCTGTATACACGCACAGACACGCGCACAAACACGTGTTCGTGTCCACTCTGGACACGTCGTGGACACATCATGGTGGGTCCATTGTGTAGCCCTACGTGGGCCACACGTGTGCAAAACCACGTGTCATGAGGAGTCGTGTGTCGTGTCCACGACCTCAGTGAACACGTGCACGACGATTGGCCTATTTGTGCACTGTTTTCATGTTCTATGTGATTGGACACGTTTGTGTCCACTTGGATGGACACAAACTCGTGTGGGACACTTACACAATATGCTTTCATGTTACCAACCCTCAAATTAGCATTTTAATTTGAATTTATAGATTAATTTTCCAATTCCCTATTTCCTGTTACCTATGTATCAGTGACAATTTTTCCCATTATTTTTCCAGATTTTAATGTGAAGTTGTCATCGATTTTTAACCTAGATATCACTGTTAATTGCATGTAATTAACCCCCTAACATGTACTCCTACATGATTCCTATGGGTGTGTCGACTTTGGATTGATTTGGGACAAATTTGGGTTCAAAAACTAGAATGCAATGGTGGACTGAAAACTGGGTTTTTGGGGAACTGTTTGAATTGATTAGTTTCAGATTTCATTGATGTTAATTCCTGTTGAATGTTAAGTTTCAGATTTCACAAGTTCAGATTTCATTGATGTTAATTCCTGTTGAATGTTAAGTTTCAGATTTCACAAGTTTCAGATTTCATTGAGAACTGTAGAACACAAGTTTCAGGTTTCATTGTATGTTAAGTTTTAGATTTCACTGTTGAACCAATTCACTGATTTCCAATGTGATATCACTGTTAATTAGTGTAGATTAAATCCCTAACTTGTGTACCTATATGAGTTCTAATAGTGTGTTGAAAATTGGGTTGTTTGGATGAGGTTTTGGTTCATAAATCTAGAAATTCATTTTTAGGACTGTTAAATGCTTTTTAAGTGTGATCCATGAGTTTGTCTAAACTGATGTTGATTCCTATAATCTGAGATTGAAATGTGGGGTTTGGACTGTTGTACATTGTTTTGTGTTGTATTAAAACTAAATTCTGTTAACTGATTATAGGAGGAGGCTTTCCTATTTTAAAACTGCGTTTTCTCACTGTTACATTGTTGTTATTCACTGTTTGTCACACACCCACACTTTCCCATATGTCTCACACACACACACACTCCTGTACACTGTTACACTATTTGTTATTCACTGTTTTTCACTTCACTCTATGCACACACACACTTTCTCATAACTAATACACACACACACACACATATACATTGTACTATTACCTGTCCATAACCAGTCCTTATGTTGTTCCTACACATCAGTCTTGTTAGTCCCCTAACCCACATAGCCTTTAACATGCCATAGCTCCCTCATGACAGCCTATCTGCTGCCCAAAATCAGCCTAGGTGATGTCCAAAACAGGACCTTAACTAAACCCCCTTGCTTCAAATTCCAGCCCAATACATGCCCATAAAACCTGTCCTAAACATCACACAATACAGTCCTCTAACAGCCCCTATATCTGTCCACAAAATAGTCCATGTTAACACCACTTTAGCCCCTTTCTAACCCCATGTTGACAGCCTAAAAATCAGTCCTAGAGCAGCCCCATTAATTTAGCCCTTAACCACCACCATAACAGCCTTGGTATGCCCTTGACCACCCTACATTTCAGTCCTTATTTTCCCCACATACCAGTCCCTAATGGACAGCACAAATGCAGACACTACACAGGCCACTCTCTTAGGATATTCTGTCACTGTAATCATGGCAGACACTTTTAGTCCACTGTTCACGCTCACACACACTAAGCACATAACTCTCTAGCCTAATACATACACACTTGATCACTAGTATTTTCCCTACATGTTTATTTATGTATATATATATATATATGAGGTGTATATTCACATATGTATCCTATTTTGTGTGTGTACTATATATATATTTGACGTATAATGTATGTGTGATATAGATAGTGTAGCCTATGCTTTCCATTTCACCACCATGTTCACACATAGACCCTTGCATGCTAACTTCCTCTCTCAATTTACATTATGTAGATGTAATGTTGTATATATATGTAAGCCTATACATATATATTTATATATATATATATATATATATATATATAATATTTTATATAATATATATATATATATATATATATATATATATTCATTATCAATAGCTAGATGTAATGTGCCTTGGTGTGATGGCTTGTGTGTGGCTTGTATAGCCCTGTGATTGGTGTGTGATTGCTAGACTAGGCTTGGTTAGGCCTAGTGAGACTTGTTAGACTCGTTTGGCTTAGGCTGACCTAGTTGACCAGTCTAGTTGACTAGAGTTGACCGAGAGTTGACTTTGGTCTAGTTTGACCTAGACAGCATACAGATGCATAGTAGATTACATTTATCATCTCCTGTATACATCTTGACTTGTGTTGCTCTAACTAGGAGTCAGGTATCTCATCTCGGACAGTACATTACTTTAGACATTCAGATACGAGGCGAGTACATTCTCTGATCATTTCATATCCTGCTTAGAATTATTTCCTGCATTAAATTACTTTACTTGATACTGTCACGTTGGTCACACGGATTAGTACTATATGGATCCCTTCTTGAGATGTTATCCCTTCAGGGAGCATCGGGTACTCTATGTTCTGTGCGTTTCACTTACATGGCGTATCATATGCTTCTTTGGTTCTTTGATCACTTGTGACATATACTCATATGATCACAGAGTCTTCTCTGAATCCTTATCATATTTATTGGGTCTATCAGAATCCCTATTTATGGGACTACTATGTACCACCCTTCGGGGGCTTATCACCCTTTGGGGGCATATCACCCTTCGGGGGCTTATCACCCTTTGGGGGCATATCACCCTTCGGGGGCTTATCACCATTTGGGGCATATCACCCTTGGGGGCTTATCACCCTTTGTGGGCATATCACCCTTTGGGGGCTTACCACCCTTCGGGGGCTGTTACATAGAATCATAACATAACCTGGTTGGATCCTTGTGTATTAGTTGGGGGTACGGAGGAGTATAAATAGCCATGTGAACAATTCCAAAGTAGAATAGCCATGTACGCCTCTTTGTATAGCCATGTACAAATCAAGCCGTTCATATGTCGACTTTGTACTCTGAATCACTAGTCACTGGTAGCTCTCTACTTATAGTAGATATTTCTATTACAGTTCTTTTCTGTTTACATACTGTATTTCCTTCAGTATCTATATCTTACTTTACTGCATGATTATATTTTCTAACCTGCTATGAACTGTTGAGATGTATTGTGCTCGCTCCCATCCTGACTGGACCTGTTGAAAATTTTACAGAGGATGATGAGGAACCCTGCACCCCTTACTTGGAGCTTGCCTAGATGACACTCGCAACCTGGACCCCTGGGGAGGTTCAGGCAGCTGCTCAGGATGATACCTTGTATAGTGTAGATAGCTTAGACTGTCCTTTATTTTCATGTTTAGCTGTTGTCTTATTTTCAGAATTGTATATTTTAGAGATGTTGAGACTTTGTTATTTCTTTCTGCTGTACCTCAGTTGAGGATTTCTTATCTATTTTCCATCATGCTATATTCTACCTTAGATTATGATTGAGTTGTACCTCTGTGTTGGCCTCCTTATGGAGAGTATTCATATGATGTTAGTTATAGTTCATGACCTAGAACAGCGTTCTACCGCCGATACTGCGGCGTAGGCTGGGCGCTGTTACGTTCTCGTACCCTCACAATGGGTGCGGTCGTGACAGAGCTTCCCCCGTGCTTCCTATCGGGATGGCCCTGTGCCAACGGCGGAAATGCTCTTCCTCTCTTGCCTCTCCTGCAGCGTCCTTCTGTCGGTTCCTTCGGCGACTCCCTCTCTGCTGTGGCTCCTTCTTCGGTGATTCGTGCCTCTGAGCCTTATGTTCCCCCTCGTTCTTTCGCCGATACGGTTAGAATTATCCTTCAGCCAAGAAAACGTCGATCATCTCTGACGTCGAACTCCCAGATCTCGAGTACCCCCAGATGATAGACGCTCAAGCTATAACTGTGCCTTTCTCCCCTGGAGAATTATCTACCCTCTTCGGACTTTTCTTCAACATACTTAAATTCTCATGTGGCTGCCCGAAGCTACCGCGGATGTAAGAAGCGGTCGCCAGCTGGGGTCTCACATCGGACTACAGGGTAGCTCCGATGGACCCCAAACACATCCTCCTTTACCTCTTTTTAAGGTCGATCACACCAATGTCTGGTCTAGGGGCTCCGGCCGGATCGACTCACACGCCATGAAAATCATAAAGTGGTCTTCGAAATTTAACACCAAGGAAGATTCGGATATCGTGGCTGCCTGGGTCACCCTTCCCAACCCCCCGCTTATATGTTTCGTGCATGCAACGATGAAGAGGATCGCCAACTCCTTCAGCACCTTCATGGCGATGGATGAAGAAACCCGTAATCTGACCAAAGTTAACTATGCCAAAATATGCATGGAGTTTGATCTTATGAATGACCTCCCCAACTCCATTCATATATCTCTCGACAACAAAATACACACCCAATAAATCATTTACGACAATGACATCATCTTCTGCAGACACTACCATTTGATAGGCCACTCCAACGAAAACTGCTGTAGGGCTCACCCGGAGCTGAAGAAGAAAGTGACTCAGAAAGCGTCCAATCCGAAAGGGATTAGCGACATAACGCCGCTACTCCCCTTACCTAACTCCTATATCCGATTTGAAGCAGCGCAGAAATTCTCACACACAAGTCCAACCCCAAAAAAATAACCCTGCACACACCATACCTCAAGAGATACACCTCTACAACAAATTAGACACGGCTAACACCGAAATCGGTGGACACCATACCTCAAAAGATACACCTCTACAACAAATTATATATCAACAAACCGTCAAGTACTGCAATGGGTTTTCTTGACACTTCCTTTAAAATCGTCAAGTATTCTGGTAAAATTTTGATACATAACAGAAGAAAAGGATGACGTATTTCTAAAACCATCAAGATAACCCCTCTTCTTGATGGGTTTCCATGATCGTTAACAAATAAACCATCAAGGAAGGCTATTTTCTTTTAGAGATCATGTCGAACTTCATATTCTCCACAAACTAGATTAAATATAGCTTGGAGTGCCCATATGCTTCTAATGCCTGATTCGCAAAGGTCGGGCAAGCTGCAAACCGAATAGCAAGATATTGTACTCTGTATCATCAAGGAATAGGATTTATGAATGACAAATTGTTTGGAGATATCAGCACGATCCCCGCTCCGGCTACCATCCATCTGTAAGCACCCTAATTTTTGGGAATTATTTTTATTTGTTTTATATGATTTCTATTCATTTTTATGTTTTATTTTAACTATGACTATAGGTGTATTTTCCGTAGCTTGATTTTTGGAGCACAGGAAATACCAATCCTACAAAACGCCTTCATGAGTTTTGAAGTAGAAGTCCACCTTCAATTTGATATATTATGTCATATCCAAACTTGTCCCCTAACATTCTTTTGACTTCGTACAACTTCGGGTCAATTTAGGCTATTCGACTGTTGACCGTAATTCTAGACCTAACTTCCAACTTCAGTTCGGAGCTTGACATCGATCAAAACCATTTGACCCAATATATGATTTTAATTCATTTTGAGCCTACGACACGCATGCCAAGGGTGTATCACTCAATCGAATTCCATGTGTTATTTATTTCAAATAGCACAAAAACTCATTGGTTGACTTTTTTAGTTTGATTTGACTATAAAATGTTTGGATCCTAACCTGTATTAGGTTGCCATGACTTAGTAGAATTATTATGAATTTATTTTCGGATGTTATATAGCCAGATAGGTTTAAATCCAATCCAATATTTTATTTTGATTTTCATAAACAAATTTGAATCACGTTAGGTTTAACCTTGAATCTAGTTCGAGTAGGCTATCAAATCCAACCCCATATGCATGTCTTGACTGTAAACCCCCACTCGGAATTACTATATTTTATTTTAAGTTTAATATATATATATATAAACCAAACGAAACTTTATTAAAGAATAGGCGCAAAATGCCGAAGCCTATACAAGTAAGCGAACTCGACGCGACAAGAGCAAAAGAAACAAACAACTGCGCTGATTGGCACAAAAGGGGGAACCGAGTCTCGACGACAGTGGAAGAGGCGCGAGAACACAGAAATAAGTTAAGCAAGGGCCACCCAGAAAGTGTTGGGCGTGAGAGCAGCGCCTCCTAGCTTTTAGAATTTGTCTAATAACCTCTCTATACAATTGAGAAGGGAGTTGGCTTTAATATCTGAATTTATTCCTATTCTTCCATAAGACCCAGATACCAGCGGCTACAACGATCCGATATCCGTGGAGAAGCCCCACCTTGTCAGAATCATAGAAGCCCCAGTCGGGGGGACAAGGCTCTGTCTATGGTGAAGATTCAACCAGATCTGACTCGCCAGCTTACCATAAAGGAGGACGTACTCTACTGATTTCGAAGAGTGCTCCACACAGTAATGGCTGGACATAAGGCATTTGGGTAGCTTCCGGCGTAATGCACGCCATATGAGGATGGACCATTTGGTGGGAATGCATGAATGCCAAAACTTAGTATACGTAGAATTCGGCACGCCACTACCTCTAGCAACTATTTTGGCGAAAGCCAACGTAAAATTCCTGCACGGGTTAGGGGACCATCTACGTATCGGATGTGTCAGTGACCCGAAGGTTAGCAGCAAGGAGTTCGTCGGCCGTTGGCTGCCCGACCCAATTTCTGACCCTCTCCCAATTACATCCGTAACTTTCCTCCCAAAGATCCCTAATGCTGCATCCCTGCGGAGTGCGAACGTTGGTCTGGATGGTGTCTTCACCAAGCCACCGCTCCAAACCGGCCGATGATTTCCCGTCGCCCAACATCAGACGGATAAAGTTTCAGTGTTGCATCCCCGAGTTATGTGACGCCACGATGCCGAAGATCTGTTGCTGGTGACCGCCTCTATCATATTAGAGAATCTGGAGTATCTGGCTCTCATGAATCTCGTCTACAACGAGGTCTCCGAACGTAACTTCCACCACAGCTTCATGGAACATGCGTCCATGATGTGGACTAGTCTGTTGAATCCCAGACCCCCTTTTCTGTGGGTTTGACCATGGTATCCCAACTGGCCCAGTGGTGTTTGTCCTTTTTGTCGCTATGACCCCAGAAGAACTTGCGAATAGGGCTTCGAGAGAGTGAGGACCTTCTTGGGCGGGGCAGACAGCTAGGGTGTATAACAGGATAGAAGAAAGAACATGTTTGATAAGGATCTCTTGCCCCCAGGGAAAGAGTGGCATTGTGCCATCCCGCAATCATTTTTGGATCTTGTCTACAAGGTGCTCGTATATGCCCGAGTTCGCTTTCCTCGTACACCAACGGGCAGCCCAAAGTATAGGAATGGCGGATAGGCCGTGGCGAATGAGGTTATATTGGAGAGCTCCGTAGAGCGGGATCTATCAGTTTTGTGATGGGTATAGATGATGCCTTATTGTTATTGACGCACTGTCCGGAGCATCTGGTGTAACGATCGAGCGTGCGAAGAACTACCTCATCGATCCGAGGTCTCCAAGGAGAAGATAAGGACGTCATCTGTATACGCCAGGTGAGTGATAAGCGGGCACCTGTGGTGGTATGGAAGTGATGAAACTGGACATTCTGGGCATGCTATTGAGGCTTCTACTGAGAGCTTCAGCCGCAATGATAAAAATAGTGGAAGAGAGGGGGTCCCCTGTCCAACCCCACAGGTGGATCAGAAGAACCCTGCGTCTTGGCCGTTGATGACGGTGGAGAACCAAGTATTGTTGATGGATCTGAAAATGATGTCAATCCAGGATTCGGAGAATCCGAAAGCCTTGAGGACCCAAATCATGAATTGCCAGTCCAGACGGTCGTAAGCCTTCTCTATCGAGTTTGATGGCAACGTTCCCCCTGGACGGGAACTTCACACATGTGATTATCTCTTGTGCGAGGAGGATGTTGTCAGTGATGTTTCGGCCTTTAACAAACCCGATTTGCTCATTGGAGATGATCTTGGAGAGTAGATTGGATATCCGGTTGGCGACAATTTTTGATATGATCTTGTTGGTGAAGGTGCATAAGCTGATAGGGCGAAAGTCTTTGAAGGTGTCCGGGTTGTCTTTCTTGGGAATAAGGATGATGTTGGCTCAGAGATGGAATTGGAATATCTAGCCCCTTGGAAAAAGTCTATGGTGGCCTCCAGTAAGTCGGATTTTATGATGTCCCAACAGTTTCTAAAGAAGACGCCGTTGAATCCATCAGGCCCTGGAGCATTGTGTTCATTAATGGACTAGACAGCTCCTTGACCTCCTCTTCTGAAGGAGTAGCCAACAGGATCTCATTCTCGCTGTCGCTGATGAGGGATGGGATCTCGGACAGGAGCGCGTTGTCTTTCACGACAGGTCTTTTGTGAAAAGGTTATGGTAGAAGTTTTCCACAGCCACCTGAATGTTGTCTTGGTCCTCTAGTAGGGCGCCATTGTCATCGTATATCCGGTGTAATTTTAATTTTGTTTCTGCGGCCTTTGACACAAGCATAAAGAAATGGTATTCCGGTCTTCAACGGTGTCCCAGGTCAATCTGGCTTTTTGCCTCTAGAATTTTGTTTCCACTTTAATCCTGGATTTGAGGAGAGCTCTAGCAAGGTTGAGCAAGGCACGGCCAGTCGGGGAACTGTGAATAGCGAACTCTTGCTCGTCGCGAGTGACGACGTCCTCCACCGCCTTAATAGCAAAGATGTCTCCAAAGGCATGTTGGCTCCAGGACGCTAAAGTCTTACGAGTGGCTTTGAGTTTGGCCGCATCCGTACCAAAGGATCAAGGATGGATACAGAGTTCCAAGCGTCACTAATAACATTCTAGAATTGAGGATGGTGACGCCAGAAGTCAGGAAGCGGAAGGCTTTTTAGTGCCGGTGTGGTTGTCACTGATTCTGATGAGCAGGGGGGAGTGGTCCATTCTGTGGAGTTTAAATAGAGAGGTGAGTGATGAGGTCCATGTCACACCAGTCGTCGTTGACCAACGCTCGATCCAACCGGGAGTATTATCGACGATGTCCCTCCTACATGTTGTACCAGGTGAATACACTGCCGTGGAAGGGGATGGGGTTAGATCTCTGTGAAGATGAAGTTGTTGAAATCATCCATCCCCGGCTGGGTGGCGATCGGCCCCCGAATTTCTCCTCTTTGTAGGATACCGTGTTGAAATCTTCGATGCAGAGCGACGGGAGGCCCTGATAGGGTAAGGTGCTTCCAACAGGTCATCCCAAAGCAGACGTCGTTCGGGGATGTCACAACTACCATGGACGGCGGATAGGATGGAGCGGGACTTGAGGGTCGGATGCTCGACCCAACAAGATAAGGCCTGAGGCGAATCTTGTATGATGCCAAATCTGAATTTTGGCGCAAAGAATATCCAGATGTCATTGCAACCAGAGATGGCATGGGTGAAACCAAGCTTGAGTTGAGTGGCTTTGATTTTTCTTTGGGGTTTTAGGTTCAATAATGATTAAAAGGTCGATACGGTTGGTTTTCTTGAGGCTGAGGATTCTATTCAGCGTCGATTTGTTCCCAAGCCCTCTGACATTCCAGGAGATGATGTTAAGTATTGGATGAGGGAGGGGGAAGAATAAGCTTCTTGGCGGACCTAGTTGTCTGGCCGACTGCTGCTTTTGTTTGTTTTTGTTCTTGATCTTTTTGGAGGAGGTTTTCTTGGTGGGTGAGGTAGTGGACCCATTGCCCCCGTTGTTACTGAAAGTACCATTACTGATCTTTGGCCAGGAAATTGGCTCGTTAAGATGATCTTCCAGTGTGCTTAGAGGGTTGCCGTGATCTAAGAAACCCGTTTCCTTGGCTTGAGTCTGTCGGTGAAGGCGGGATCGGCGGTACCTTCCTCGATGCAGTGGCCACTGTCCTGAAGATCCCCTTCCTTGGGTGTCCAGAACCTGCCGTTAAGGGGGGTTAAGGCTAGATTATGCGCCCGCTGTACGAGCGGAGGGGGTTTGAGGGGCCCCACACCTGTCGAAGGGCTTATCGACTCAGAAACGGGGCAGATTGGGATAGTGAGTGGAGGTCGAGGATTAGGCTCCTACTCAGGGCAGATCTTCATCTGGTCCTCTCCTGGTTGGTGTGGGCGGCAGGTGGTGAGAGGGGAGAGTGAGACTCCTCGGATGGGGGGAGGTAATGTACTCTGAGAGGGTATGGGTGGATATGGTGGGTGGCGCGGTGGGAGCGTGTCGATGTCTGGGTGAGGGGTGTGTGGGAAGTTATATCGTTCAGCAGAGCTGCTGGGCTCAGGGGAATCTGCTGTACGGCTACGCCGAGGATGGTCTCGCTGGAGTTATCATGGGTGCTGTTGGAAGTGGTACAAGTGAGAAGTTCAAAGGAGCTGTTGAGGGAGATAGCGGGAGGTATAAATGGAACGATGGCAGTGTTGGTCCCGATGTCTGACGGGGGGAGGGCATTAGATCATTAACCTCCCTCATAAGGGGAGGATTGGGGACTGATACAGATTCTCAGAATCAGGGTCGCGTAGACCAGCCATAGTGTGCGGGTTACGCGACCTAGGCTTTTTAAGCTCAGGGTGGGCCCTGTAACAGTACTGCTCGGAATGGCCGCTCGTCTGGCAGTGCTTGCAGAAGATTGTTGTTATCATAAACCAGCATTTATTGGTGTGTTTGATCTCTGAGCTTAATTTCTATGAGTTTGGGAGGATCATTCTCGAAGTCTAGCTCCACACATATCTTAGCGTAGTTGTATTTGGAGAGGTTGTGGGTTTCTTCTGCGATGGCTACCAAGGTCCTAAAGGAGCTGGCTATCCGTTTGAGGGCTTTGAGGGAAGCAGACCAGAGGCAAGTTGGGTAGGGTGATCCATGTGGAAATGATTGTCGAGTCGACTTTGGGGTCGAAGTTAGGAGTCCATTTGAAAATTTTAGCGGTTTGTGTGCCAAATCTGTAAGTGCCCTTGGTCCTGACTAGGGAGTAGTCAAGTTCGGACGACAGGTGAAGGAGCATGTACTTGGGGTCTAGCGGAGCAACCCGGTAGACTGTAGAGAGACCCCACCAAGCGACTGCTTCAGTGACTAAGGGGATTTTCGGGCATCTTGATCCAAATTTAAGGACAAACATTTTATTGAAGGGAACTGACAGGGAGGAGATCTCCAACGCAGCAAAGGGGACGCGGATGGGGTATGCCGCGGGCGGAGGCAAGAATACAATATTTGGAAGCTAAATGTCTTCCGTCGGAGGAGTTAGGTGCTTCCCTCGATCTGGCCGGATAACCTCGGCGTAAGAGGGAGCTCTAGGGGGGTCCACCGTACTAGGGACGGAAGGGTGAGATGTGGCTCTGGGTGGGGCCACAATATAGGGAATGCTCGACGTGGGGGTGTGTCCGGGAACGAAGGAGGAGGAGAGATTCGCGGGGAGCACTGGGGATGGGAGGTAAGGCTGCCCACTCAGATGCCGACTTCGGGAATAATGTGCGCCGGGGGGGGGCACGAGAGGCCATCAGCCAAAAGGGTACGCCTGTCGACGAGAGCGCCGTTATGCGGGCTGAGCCCGTGCCAGACGAAGGGTGCGACGAAGGAAGATACTGGATAGAGGTGGTGCTGCTCACCTCGAGCGCTAATGTGCTGGAGGGGACAAAGCCCATCTCCGGTTGAGCCAAAGTGGGTGCGAAGTCCCTGGCCAGAAGGGGCAGAGGCTCACTGCAGGAGCGGCGCTAGCCGAAGGTTTCACCAGGATGGATCTGGATTATGCTCTTTTGGGAGGCCCGCGAGGGCTGGGCACAGGTTGGCGGTAGCGGCCGGCCTGCACGGTACAGCTTCCGAGGGGTGGAAAGCTGTAGGATGGCGCGCAAGGGGGAGTAATCGCCAGATCCGCTCAGCGTCACATCCGAGGTGGGGAAGGGATAGGAGTCATATATATAATATTATATATATATATATATATATATATATATAATATATATATTATATAATATATATATATAAGTCGTACATATGGATATGATTATATGTAAATATGCATTTATTTGTTTCAATAAAAATATTTTTAATGCAATATAATAAATATAAAATACATGAAAACTAAGAATATATATATACACACACACACAGCCCAAAATATACACACACACACACACACACACACACACAATCACACACACAGCCCAAAAAAAAGAATATATATATATATATATATTTTTTAATATATATATATATATACACACACACACACACGCACGCACAACTATAAATAAAGAGTAAAAAAAACCCTACTATTAACTCCCCCCCTCGAACAGTAGCGGCCGTAACCGCAACAACACCAACACAAAGGCACGACCAACGTGTGACCACCGGGCCGCCACCACCGGTGGGTGATGTGCCCAACCATGCCACCGCTGTTAGGGTTATATACTAAAAGCATCACTTTTTTAGTAACCTTATTTCCTTAAATTTTGAATGAGAATCATATGGGCAAATGTTTGCATATTTTATTTGTTGCAAGTGTTAATGCAAATGTCTGATATTCTATATTGTAGATAATATGGTGTGTGGTGTCACACAGAAGATCATATTATCAGTTCCCTATGGAGTATATAAATAGTTCACAACCTAGATGGACTTGGACAATCTATTGGAAAGGTTGTAGTGTAATCTAGCATTAGTCTATCTTGACTATAGGTTTACACTAGTACACTTTGTGTGTATTGAACAGGACCACTTGAGGTTGTTCTTTTTGTACTGACTACATAAGAGAACAAACACGTCTGTTATTATGGATGCTTGTGCTCTTAACCCGGATATAATAACGGACAAGTATATGCAGTGTGCATTATTTTGACTCATAAAAGAGTGAGATTCATTATGGATCAACAACCTCTATGAATTGGGTAATAACATTATATGTATGATGGGCTGTTGATTATAAATGGGATCCATGTCCCGATACAACGGGTTGATGATGTCCCCTTAAGGAGCTCATAAGGATTGTCATGTAAACCCTGCAAGTGGATTATATCCGACATGACAAATAAAGTTAAGCGGTACTACTTAAGGATAAAAGATGTCGAATCAATATATTTGTCAGTAACTTAATTCGATCGACGGACATACGATATCTTAACATGGGGAGCCAAACGAGCATATAATAAAAGGAGCCCACAAACATAATTTAGGATTAGGGAGGTAGTGCAACAATAGCTCATTAGTGGACCGAGCTATTGTTAATGGACCTGGATTGTGTGTTCGGGCTGAACACGGGATATCCAGATCCGTTAGGAGGCCTAACCCTAATTTCTCCTCATGGTCCCTGCCGTAGCCTATATATATCCTCTATTCTCTTGCCGCCATATTACTGATCAGAAATCTAAAATTTTCTCTAAATTCGTGATTCACGTAAGGAGAGAAAGAGAGGGCTGCCAAGGAGAAGAAAAGGTTGGAAGATCGTCGCCCACACGACGTCCAACTCGAGGAAGGAATACGTGCAGAAGATCTTGGGTCGTCCGCTCGAGATTGCTAGGAATTACTTGTCTCCTTTCCGCCGTAGGTATAATTTGTGAACCCTAGTTTCTACCTATGAAGGGTTAGAACACGTATTAGATCTGTTTAACTTTCTATCGATCAATACGCACACCAAAGGAAGGGTCCTGGGAATCTCCAGTTCCATCAATTGGTATCAGAGCCACTTTGGATCTACGTATTGATTGATACGTCCATGTTGTCCAATAAAACATGCGCTGTGTAATAGTCGGTAGATGTAGATCTGTTCTAACTCGGTTTTGCAGGCATCTTAGATCCAACTATTATGGTCCAATGCGTGTTTTTTTATTGTGTTGTTTAAGCCACGGACATGTCGTGGATGTTGTTGTTGCTGTGGATGTAATTAAAATCACGAGGGTTGATCGTGCTTATTATTTTAATTTTTCAATCTAGATTATGTGTGAACTCCTTCGGGGGGCATAGGATTGATGTAATTTTAATTATTTTTGATCAATCGTGATGGCGGTGATGGTTGTTTCTGACGCCGGACGAGATGTTGGTTTTTAGTAGTCCAGAGGCAGACAGATGATTTTTGATGAAAGAATCGACAGCCAAAAACCTAAAAAAAAAACCAAGCCAGATTTTGGATTCGGATAGTTGAGGACGGAGCAGCAAAGATGACCATAATAGTTGGATATTTTCTCTTATTTTTGTCATTTTGCTTTTTTTGATTATGCATGTTTATTATTGTGTGGTTGTTTTTTTTTAAAAACTAAGCCTACATTAATAATGGACAACATGGACATAATATCAACTAGTAGAAAAACCCTCATTGTTAAATAACTAAGTGGGAGAGGATTTTTATTTAGTATAAATCCTATGGTCTCCATTACTGGTTGTAGGTGATGTAATTATACTTGCGTGTTGGCTTTAGTGCTTTCCTCCATATCGGAGTATAATTATGGATCACCAGTACAAACTTCCTTAGGGATAATTGTAGAAAGTTACCTAGTATGTGTTCACTTCTTCATCTGAAGGAACCCATTACAAGGTAATGGACTTAGTATTAAGTAATGGTATACTTAGATACAAATAATGGTATCCTTCCCATCGGAGTCACTGCTATTATTTGTATGACCAGAGCAAGACCAGCATATTAATTTTATTTGTCATAAAGTTATATTGACATGATAGTAAAATTAATAAGAAAAATCTACTTGAACAAAGTTGAATTTGTATACGTCCACACTATCGTGGCATGCTAAATTCATGGTGTTCAAGGTATTGGTGAATTTCTTATTATTGTTTTGAGGGAATCAATATTTTGTTAATTCAAAAAGTTTTTTTTGCCCTACATAATTTTATTCATGTGATTCTCAGGATTTCAAAAATAGATTCTTTCAGTCCACTTATGGTGATTCTTAAAGAAAACAAACTTACTGGACCTAATTATATTGACTGGAAACGTAATTTGGACATTGTTCTGACTGCTGAGGAGTACAAATATGTACTTGTTGAGGAATGCCCCCTAAGCCTGATGCTAACTCTAATAAAGAGGTCAAAGAGGCTTATAAGAAGTGGAAAAAGACAGATGAGATGGCGTGGTGTTACATTCTAGCATCTATGTCAAATGTACTGCAACATCAGCATCAGGCCATGGCCACAACTTATAACATGATGTATAACCTCAAGGAACTCTTCGGACATCAGAGTAGCAGCTAGGCAGTTTGCTATGAAATGTTTGATGAATACAAAAATGACTGAGGGTACACCAGTAAGGGATCATGTTCTCAAGATGATGGGTCATCTAAATGAGATGAAGATCCTTGAAGCTGAAATCGATGGGGAATCCCAGGTCGTTATCATTCTCGGGACTCTGCCTAAAAGTTTTGACAATTTCTGCCTTAATTACGACATGAACAAAAGGTTGTATAGTTTGGCAGAACTTGCAAAAGAGCTACAGGATGCTGAATCTCTCTTTAGGCAGAGTGGTCATGTTTTTGTTTCTGAAAAGGCTTCTACTTCTAAGCCAAAAGGTGGTAAGAAGAAGAATAACATTCAGAAACAGGCAAACTCAGCAAAGAAGGGCATGGGACCTCAAGGCGCGGTGAAAAAGCCGAAAGGCAAATGTTTCAAGTGCAAAGGGTCAGGACATTGGAAGACTGATTGTCCACTTCTCAAACAAGGGAACAAAGAAGGTATATCTCATTTACTAGTAGTTGAAACATGTTTAGCGGTGTTATCTACCGACACCTGGTATGTAGATACAGGAGCCACTAATCATGTCTGCAATACATTGCAGGGGTTCCAGAAAACCAGACGGCTCAGTGATGGAAAGATATGCTTGTCACGGGTGATGCTACAAAAGTATCGGTCGTTACATTAGGAGATGTTACTTTATCTTTTGGTAGAAATAAGTCTTTGACATTGAGAGATTGTCTTTATGCACCTTCACTTAGAAGGAATTTAGTTTCTGTTTCTATGTTAGTTAAGGATGGATATTCAGTTTATTTTAATGACAATATTGTTATTAGAAAGAATAAACATTTTATCTGTTCTGGTGCATTGGTTGATAATTTGTATGTCATTAATCCTATTTCACCAACAATGCAACTTATGGAAATGAATAATATGTCATCTAACTTAAATAAGAGAAAAGAACCTTCTTGTATGAACCAAACATATCTTTGGCACTTGCGATTGGGACATATTAACCTAAGAAGAATTCAAAGACTGGTTAAAGATGGACCTTTGAGTTCATTGGAAGTAGAGGCACTACCAGTCTGTAAATCCTGCTTGGAAGGTAAAATGACCAAAAGGCCTTTTACGGCAAAGGGGTATAGGGCCAAAGATGTGTTGGAATTGGTTCATTCTGATTTGTGTGGACCCATGACTATCCAAGCTAGAGGTGGCTTTGAATATTTTGTCACATTTATTGACGATTATTCAAGGTATGGATACATTTATTTGATGCGCCGTAAGTCTGAGTGCTTTAAGAAATTCAAAGAGTACAAGGCTGAAACGGAGAAACGTCATGGAAAATGTATCAAGTCATTACGATCAGATCATGGTGGCGAGTACCTCTTTGGAGAGTTTAGAGATTATTTATCAGAGGCTGGGATTGCATCCCAATTGACTCACCTGGAATGCCCCAACAGATTGGTGTAGCCGAAAGAAGGAATAGAACTCTTATGGAGATGGTTAGATCAATGATGAGTTATTCGGATTTGCTAGATTCATTTTGGGGATATGCCTTAGAGACTGCAGCTTATATTTTGAACTTGGTTCCTTCTAAGTCGGTGCCTCTTACTCCCACAGAGCTGTGGATTGGGCGTAAGCCTAGTCTGAAACATGTTCGCATTTGGGGTAGTCCTGCACATGTGCTGAATGGAAAAGCAGATAAGTTGGAATCTCGTACAGAAATAAGCTTGTTTGTAGGCTATCCAAGAGGAACGAAAGGAGGTTTATTTTATAGTCCTAAGGATCAGAAGGTCATTGTTAGCACAAATGTTCGATTCTTAGAGGAAGACTATGTGATGAACCATAAACCCACAAGTAGAGTTGTTCTAGAAGAACTAAGACGTGAGACACCAAGTACTTCAGTACCAATAGTACAAGAGGATGAACCACAAATAACTGCACAACGTGTCACAAATGTTACACCACAACCGATAGTGCCTCGTCGTAGTGGAAGGGTTGTGATACAACCTGATAGATATATGTTCTTGGGAGAGTCGTCAGACTTCGTCCCTGAGGAACAAGATTATGATCCTTGTACCTACAATGAAGCACTCCAAGATAAAGATGCAGAGTCTTGGCAAAAAGTAATGATATCTGAAATAGAATCTATGGATTCTAATCAGGTCTGGGAGCTTGTAGAACCACCCGTTGGTGTAAAAGCCATTGGATGCAAGTGGGTCTATAAGAGAAAAAGGGGATCAGACGGTAAGGTTGAAACCTTTAAAGCTCGGCTTGTAGCAAAAAGTTTTACTCAAAGAGAGGGTATCGATTATGAGAAAACCTTTTCTCTTGTAACCATGCTTAAGTCTATCCGAATTTTTTATCTATTGCAGCTCATCTCGATTATGAGATTTGGCAAATTGATGTCAAGACAGCTTTCCTTAGTGGAAGTCTTGAGGAAGACATCTATATGAAGCAACCAGACGGGTTCATTGAAAAGGGCCAGAAGCATCTTGTTTGTAAGCTCAAGAAGTCCATTTATGGACTTAAGCAAGCTTCCAGATCTTGGAACATATGTTTTGATCAGGTGATAAAATCCTATGGATTTGATCAATGTCAGGATGAATCATGTGTATACAGAAAGTGTGACGGAAACGTGGTGGTGTTCCTAGTACTTTATGTGGATGACATCTTGCTCATTGGAAACAATGTGAAGGTGTTAACTGATGTAAGGGCATGGTTATCCAAACAGTTTGATATAAAGGACTTGGGAGAAGTTGGTCATATCCTTGGGATCAAAGTTATACGAGATCGCAAGAAAAGGATGTTGGGCTTATCCCAAGCTTCCTATATCGATACTGTACTAACTCGTTTTAGTATGCAAAATTCTAAGAAAAGTTTCTTACCTTTTAGACATGGAATTGCTCTATCAAAGGAGCAGTGTCCGAGGACACCTAAGAGATAGAGAACATGAAGGCAGTTTCTTATGCTTCAGTAGTAGGAAGGTTAATGTATGCAATGCTATGTACGAGACCAGACATCTGCTTTGCCGTAGGCATGGTCAGCAGATATCAGTCTAACCCAGGACAAGAGCACTGGACTGCCGTAAAGCATATTTTGAAGTACCTGAAAAGGACTAAAGAGTATGCTAGTTTACCAGGTAGATAATTTGGTTCCTTTGGGGTATACAGACTCAGATTTTCAGTCAGATAGGGATTCCAGGAAATCTACCTCAGGTTATATATTTACTTTGGGAGGTGG